>OY283139.1:57455186-57996612 GCA_958299785.1 Medicago lupulina | reverse complement strand
ATGGGGAAACGCTGTTTTGTTTATTCATTCCATTATGTATCAATTTTGAATATGACGTTGGAGTTTTGTATCGTTGAATGATATCTTATTTCATTGAGGCCTTTGTGCCAAGATTTGTTGGAGATTGATATTATGTTAAAAGTATTTTCCGCTGCAAATTTATGAGATTAAATGTTGTTGAAAATAAATAGTATATTTTCTGTTTATGAAATTTTGAAAAGCAGTGTAATGCTCCGTTTGTTGATTTACTCTAAATTATTATATTAATGTTACGTTGTTTGGGAAACGGGGTGTTACAACCTGCAAGTTACTCATACGAAGAGCAACATATCCAAGCAAAAGGGGTGAGATACATATTTAAAAATAGTAAGCATATAATTCATCAATGGAATTCAAAAACATAAGCTACAATGTTTAATAATATTATTACTTCACATAATTCTTCATTAGTATCTCATTAATAATAACCAACATGACAACAACAACTAACACGACACAACGACACCGACTTGACTATGCAACAACATCAACTTAGCAACTTGACAAATGCATTATGCATGTGGTACCAATCAGGGCATATGCCCTCAACTTTAATTGAGCATAAGCTCCAGGGCATAAGCCCTCAACTTTAATGAGCATAAGCTCCAGGGCATAAGCCCTCAACTTTAATGAGCATAAGCTCCAGGGCATAAGCCCTCAACTTTAATGCATGAACTCAACAACCAACAACTTAGACAACATACGACGTAGACAACCAACAACTTGGACAACCAACAACTTAAACAACCAACAACTTAGACAATCAACAACTTAACAACCAACAACTTAGACAACCAACAACTTAAATGGCATAAGCAACATGACATTATACAACATACAATAATCACATAATATATTCCAACCTATCAACAACAATAGCAACATATACATTAATCAATTACTTACATATCAACCAAGTTAGATTCATCACAACATATATTAAATACTTATAAACACCTTAATTAAACTCATAGTACTTAAGCTTTGAAGTTCGGAGACAATCTATAAGTTTTGGGTTAGTTTTCATAAAATTTCACTAAGACCTCCTTAGAGTATTTTCATCATATCTTAAGATCTAAAAATCATTTTCAAGCCAACCAAAGCCATTAGAGAGCTAACTCAATTATCTACAACTTTCATGTTTACACCAAAACCCAGTTCAAAGAGGAAAGGGGTGAAAAATAGTGAAATATGGAGGATCTGATTTACGAGAAATCGTGTCACGTTTTTAGAAATCGTGGCACGTTTTTATGTCCAAAATCCACTAAGCGTTCTGCCAACAAAACGTGGCACGGCTGCCAAATCGTGGCACGTTTTTACGGTATCGGGTCCGGACTCAGCTTTTCAAAAAGTGCGTTTTCACCGTTTCGGCCGTAAAATTCAAACCGTTAATCGGATTTTGATGCCATTTTCACCTATACGCTCCTGACACTTAGCTCTAACATAATCTAATAAGAAATTCAAGTTTCAACCACACAAAAATTGGTTTCCAGAACCTCACATAATCTCTTATTTGCAAAAACGTTTAGACACTGACTTTTCAAGCGAAACTCCCAATTTTCATCAACCTAAACCCAAAAATCGATTATAAACATTACACTATGAATAATCTAAGGTCTGAACATCAATTTAACACAACAATTCATGGCAACTCATATACTTTCTACAATTTTTATTCAGAATTCAAAGACCTAATTTCTCAAACAACAAAGCTATGAACAACAACATAAGATTAACCCTAATCCCCAAAACTCACAACCTACAACTTTTGTCAAATTTCAGAAAAACATACTTAAGATTAGAGAATATGAATCCTACCCTTACCTTAGATTGTTCTTCTGAAATCAATAGCAGCGTTCTTTTTCCTAGGGTTCTCTTTATGTTCTCCTCTTTTTCTCCAAAAATTGTACGTGTTCTCCTTTTTTCTAATCTCTCCTTACTGACTCTTAACCTAATACATCTTTTTACTCTTATCACCACAAAATTACTCTTCCCCTTTATCTTATTATTTCTAATAATTATATTCCTCCCCCACTTAGAATATTAACACACCAAATAATGCACATAATAATATATTTCATCAAAATATATATATTATCAATCGAATAATAACACACTAAAAATACAATAAATTAATAAAATAATAAATAAGAAATTTGGGCGTTACAACTACAGGATTTTGATTGGGTTCTCCATTTTTGGGAATTAGGGTTTTCCCTTGTTAGGGTATTAATGGTGTTTCCTTAAATTTGTTTTTTCATTCTTGTTTATGCTTTTAAGAGTTTGGTGCTTCAAACTATTTGTTCATTCCATACAGATTGTGTGGTAAATTCCATCATGGTCACTTTGTTGTCTGGTATGCTCTAATACCATTTTGTTTCATTTGTTGAAATTGTGTTTTCCAATGAGGGATTTTGAGGCTTTGTGGTTATTTTTCACATCTTGTGTGATTCAGGTATTACTGGTGTATATATGTCTTGTTGGTATCTATATCAGCCCGTTTTTAGGTAGAATTATTTTAATTACTATTTGTATGTGTTTGTGTGTGGTTATATGTGCTTATTTGCCTTTGTGTGTATTTGTGTGGGACTTGGTGGATTTTTTGCCTATAAGGGTATTTTAGTCATTTTGAAAGTGACGGGTATTTTGGTCATTTTAGAGGCTAAGGGTATTTTGGTCATTTGGATAACAAGGGTAAATTAGAAATTTCATTGAAGGGATTATTTTTAGTGTTTTAGTGAGAAACATTATTTTCCTAAATTACTAGTGAATTGAGGTAATTAATTATAGACGGTAATTATTCGACGTTTTATGGTTTAAGTGAGTAGTACCCTTTGTGAATTAATTAGTAAAGATGTTGAGTCCATTATGACAGTTAGAAACTTAACCCAATTAGATGGTGGTATATAAACATAACACTTAAGAGAAAATTAGGTTTTCCATTCTTTGACTTCATAAAATATTTTGAGAGGTAGAGAGAAAGTGGATCAAGGCTTGGAGAAGAGTAAAGAAGAGGAGGCTAGAGAGAGCTTGGGGTTTGAAAAAAATAGAAGCCAAAGTGAAGCTTAAGCTAGAGGAATCAACACCTAGAGGTAGGGGGGATAGAATCTTCATCAATTAAGCTCTAACTTCATCCTTTCAATTTTGTGAATAACTGCTTATTGTGAATTGTGGTTTCTCTGTGAATTTTAATGATGAATTTTGTGTTCGTAATTCATGTGAGTTTATGGGTATGATAATCTTCATGAATTTGATGTGTTATGTGCTTAAAGTTCATAGTTGTTGTTGTTGATAAGTGGTTTTGATGATTTTTGCTTATTCAACTGTGTAGCATGAATTGATGAATGATTATTGTTGAAACATGTTCAAATTCATTTCATAAATGTTTGTTTATCTTTGTATGATGATGGGGTTTGAATTGATGTAGTTGTTTGTGAGTTTTGAATGAAATTGGAGAAATTTTGGGTTTTGTTGAAAAATGATCTAAATGATGAATATGAGGTGAATTGGTGTTTTGATTTAATGTTTGTGATGCCTTTGATTTCTTTTAAAAGTATGTAAACTAGTACACAAGTTTTGGGGTCGAATTTGGGGTCAACGGGAACAAAAATGGGATTTTGGGGTGAAAATTGGAGAGTTCCCGAGAGGGAACAACCAAGAACAAGGTGACTTGTTCTGGTGTATCTCGTTGTGGCGAGTTGCACAGGACATACACCATGTTTTGGGTTGATCCGGGCGTTTTCAAACTGATTCTTTTGATGTAGTTAACTGTTTTTATACTTTCTAAACCCTTTGAAACATCAAATTACTTAGATTGATCTTGGTTTTGTGAATTGAATCAAACTTTTTGAAAATTATCCAAGAACACATGATTTTTCGAAAACTCGTTTTATCAAGAAAAAGAAGAGGGTTAATTTTGATTTACTGTAACTATGATTTATAATTTTTCGAAAACTCGTTTTATCAAGAAAAAGAAGAGGGTTTTGTTGATGACTTGGATTAGAGATGAATATGCTAGATATGATATAATAGGGGGAAATGATAATATTCATGTGATGATAGTATTCTAGGAATGGTGAGCATGTATATGTGTTATGCATGGAATCCTTGAATGCTTACGTGTTTATGCTTTAATTGATTTGAATGATGTCTAACCCCTAGTGGTCGTTTGGTTGACCACCTACCTTATTTGTATGAATGGGTAGACGGCGTGCAGTATTAGTTTGCTTGGCTTGGTGAGTATTTTTGCTTGAGGACTAGCATGGATGCTACCTTGGAGTCTTAGTGTGTCGGGCTCTGATTAGGGGTTTCTGCTTATTGTCTTTTATATTATGATTGTATGAGATGTTTATCACTCAGTGTATTGAGACTAGAGTTTTATTTTGGTGATGTATTTATGGCCTAGTTGTCATGGCTACTTGGAGATTTATTTAGTTCTTGCTGAGATGTTATGAATTGTTCCGCTGCGATGTTTTGAAAAATTAATTATGCATGTTTTGAACCTATAGAAGAAGTAGCATCTAACTTCTTTATAATATTGTATCATTTGTGTGTTTTATCGTTTTATAGGGATTATGGTGTTATAGTATTCGCCATTGAGTGTTGTGCTCCTGAGTTATTGGTTAATTTATGTGCGGCTAAAATATTTGAAAGGTCCCTGTAAATATGCCACGTTTGGTTTTTTGTCCCTGCAAATTTTTTATTTAAAATAGTCCCCGGGCCCATTGAAGCTGCATGGTGGCACATTGATGCTGACGTGACGCATGCTGACTACGGATTAGTGGCCATGTGGCATGTAATGACCTAAATTTTAGGATATTATTGATTTAATTGTTTTATTATTTATTTGATTGTTTGATGTGTTTGAATTGGTGGGTTAATTGAATTAAAAAGAGGAGAGTTATGTGCTAGTAATAATAAGACTAAGCCCTATAGGGGTAAGAAAGTTAAGCCCAACTGGATGAGTATATAAGACTAGTAGTAGTCATAACCCTAGTTTGAAAAATTCATTTGGTAAGTTTCACCTAGAAAGAGGCAAAGTGAGAATAGAGAGAAAATTGAGAGAGAAGAAAGGAAACCCAAGAGGAGAAAGAGGTAGAACACGCTTGAAGATCAAAGTAGAGGGGAAGATTGGTGCTAGGAAAGCTTAAAGGTTGAATTCTTAGGTATGGGTGTGAGAATTATTCTTCTTCGGAATGGCTGAGGATATAGGTAGAATCTTGGTTGTTGTGTTTGTTGTGTTTTCATGAAAAATTGATTAATTATGTTAATTTTCGTGCACCATTATTTAAGATAATTTTGGATATAAGAAAAGTTGAGAAATTATGTTGTTGTTGTGCTAAAACTCATGATAGGTTATATGGAATAAGTGTTTATAAGATTTTAGCTTATTTGTGTGAATTTCATGATGTTGTTGATGAAATATTGTCAATTCATGTTCTATCTATTTGAAATGCTATTGGGTATGTATTTACGTTGAAATTCATGAAGCTATTATGCTAAATGTGGTGTTTTGATTAAGTTGTTATGTTGTTGTGAATTTTGTAAGAAATGGGTCATAATCATGGAAGTTGTTGTTTTGATGAATTGGAGCAAATGAATGAAGTAGGGAAGTTGTTATTACATTGAGATGAATATGATATTGTGTTGTTATTAACTTGTTTCGCTGTGGAGAGCGCCGATGTTGTTGGTCAAGAAGAAGGACGGTAGCATGAGGTTGTGTGTTGAATATTGGCAGTTGAATAAGATGATTATTAATAATAAGTATCCTTTTTCGAGGATTGATGATTTGGTGGAACAATTAGTTGGAGCGCATGTGTTTAGTAAGATTGATTTGAGTTCCGGATATCACCAGATACGAGTTAAGTTAGAAGATATACCGAAAACTGTTTTCTGAACTACATATGGTCACTATGAGTATTCTGTGATGCCGTTTGGTGTGATTAATGAGCCAAGCGTATTTATGGAATACATGAACAGCATTTTTCCACCTTATTTGGATCAGTTTGTCGAGGTGTTTATACACGATATCTTGATGTATTCGAAGTCAGAGGAAGAGCATGTGAAACATCTGAGGATTGTGTTGCAAACCTTGAAGGAAAATGATTGGTATGCGAAGTTCTCGAAGTGTGAGTTTTGGATGCGTAAGGTGAGTTTCCTTGGTCATGTAATTTCGAGAAGTGGAATAGCGGTGGATCCGTCTAAGGTTGATGTGGTGTTTTAGTGGCAGGCTCCTTAGTCTGTTTCTGAGAATCAAAGTTTTCTTGGTTTGGCTAGTTATTACCGAAGGTTCAACGAAGGATTTTCTAAGTTGGCTTTACCTTTGATGCAATTGACTCATAAGGGACAAACTTTTGTTTCGGATGCTAAGTGTGAGGAGAGCTTTCAGGAGTTGAAGCAAAAGTTGACTTCTTCTCAAGTTTTAATTTTGCCGAATGCGAATGAATATTTTACAATGTATTGTGATGCGTCTAAGATGGGATTGGATGGAGTGCTTATGCAGAAAGGTCAAGTGCTGGCGTATGCTTCGAGGCAGTAGAAAGTTCATGAGAGGAATTACCCGACCCATGATGATGTTTGTGCTTAAGGTTAAGAGACATTACTTGTATGGTTCGAAGTTTGAAGTGCTCAACGATCACAAGAGTTTGAAGTATTAGTTTGACAATAAGGACTTGAATATGAGACAGAGAAGATGGTTGGAATTGTTGAAGGATCATGATTTTGCATTTAGTTATCATCCCAGAAAGGCTAATGTGGTCGTTGTTGGAACAAAATGTGTTTAACATTACCTCTTGAGAGTTTTGATGATAACAAGGTATTAAAAATTGTCAATTGGATATGCTAATATTTGTTCAAGTGTGCAGGACCATAGACAAAAATTTAGTGTCTAATTGAAGTATAGGTTCTGAAAGAAGAAATGAGAGCAATGGAATCAACAAGCTTGAAGCACCTGAAGAAAGTGCTCCTGAAGTCAAGTGCTCCTGAAGTGATGACGTCATAATAAGCAAGTTCATCAGAAGCACCTCATCGGAAGCAAAATCACCAAAAGCTGAAGATCATCAGAAGATTAAAGAATCAAAGCTTCAAAGGTTGTTTAAAGGTTATAATCACGCCTAGCATTCCAGAAGATCAGAAGAGTAAAGCAACGACTAATTCAAATGAATTTGAAGGCATTGGATGCTAGTTCTTTGACGAGCTTTGACAAAGTACAATTGTACGAAGTGTACAACCACTACCTCCACTACTTAGTTTGTGTCTCTGCTACAGGACAAGAATAACAGCTATGTCTGCAACAATGTTCCTTCATACTTGGAATAGATTTGAAATTGATCCTTCATAGGACAATAACAAAATCAGGCAAAAGATCATTGGTGATTAATTAAAGCTTCAAACGACTCTTTTTGATGTGCTGGCAATTCACAACGTCTCTTTCACAACTCTATATAAAGGAGTGAAGACTTAGAGAATTGTAGAGACTCTACAACAACTTGATAGCGCCAAACCTCTGCTGAAATTGTTCGACATCAAAAGTTCACTTAGAATTTCTTATCAAAGTTCATATCTTAGAAATTCTAGAGTCTTTAGAGTAAGTATCTGATTTGTATTGTGAACACCACTGATTGTATATAAAGTGTTCAACCTCAAACATTTTTCTTTGTAATTCTGTTTTAATAGAAGTCTCTTGCAGTTGTGCTTGAGTAAAGAAGTCTTTTGATTGTGCTCAAGAGCATAGAAAATCTCTTGCAGTTGTGCTTGAGTAGTTTGAAGTCTCTTGCTAGTTTTAGCAGTGAGCATTTGTAATCAGATATTACATTTTTAGTGAACGCTCCTTGGAAGTGCCAGGGGGACAAGACTACTTCCGGTTTGTGGAAGTAACCTGTATAATTGCTTTGTGTTTTTATCCGCTGCATTTAGAATCTGAACATCACTTTAGAGGTTGTAATCTAACTGCTTTTGATGAGTGACTTCAGTAGGAGAAATCGAAGAAAAAGGTAACACAATTCAAACCCCCCCCCCCCCCCTCTTGTGTTTTTCTCACCTTCAATTGGTATCTTGAGCCTTGGTTCTGTTGAGAACACCTAACAGTGTAACAGTCCAAGATCTGAGAAAAACATGTCTCCTGGTGAATCATCTGTTTCTGGCTTTGGTGTTAATCATAATGTTGTTTCTTATGATTATGGTGATAAGAAAGCTGATTCAGGAAAAGTTCCAAAGTTTAATGGAGATCCCGAAGAGTTCTCCTGGTGGAAAACTAACTTCTATAGTTATATCATGGGCTTAGATGAAGAGTTATGGGATATTCTGGAAGATGGAGTTGGTGATTTGGACCTTGATGAAGAAGGAGCTGTTGTTGATAGAAAGAAACATACTCCTGCTCAAAAGAAATTGTACAAGAAACATCACAAGATCAGAGGTTCACTTGTTCTTGCTATACCTCGTGCAGAGTATATGAAGATGAGTGACAAATCTACTACAAAGGCAATGTTTGCTCTCTGTGCAAACCATGAAGGTAGTAAGAAGGTTAGAGAAGCAAAATCACTTATGCTTGTTCATCAGTATGAATTGTTCAAGATGAAGGATGATGAAAGCATTGAGGAAATGTACTCAAGGTTTCAGACCCTAGTCTCTGGACTACAAATACTGAAGAAAAGCTATGTTGCTTATGATCATGTGAGCAAGATACTAAGAAGTATGCCTACCAGATGGAGACCTAATGCTACTGCTATTGAGGAAGCTAAAAATTTAAAAACATGTTGAAGATCTTGTAAGCTCTCTCAAGGTTCATGAGATAAGCTTAAATGAACATGAGCCTTCTAAGAAAAGCAAATCTATTGCTCTTCCATCCAAAGGGAAGTCATCAAAAGCTCTTAAAGTTATAGAATCTGAAGAAGAATCGCCTGATGGAGATTCTGATGAAGATCCTGCTGAGAATGTAACGCTCTAATTTCTATTTTATTATTTTTAGTTGCTTTGAATATTTTATTTGAATTTTATTTGATTATATGAATATATGGTGTGTTGTTATTTGTTATATAATTATTTGTGTTATTTGATAATATAGGAGAAAATAATAATTATTTAGAATTATGGGGGTTAATTAGTGTCATCGCGATTTTCGGGTGTCAAATCATTAATTGGATTTGAACCTTTCAATCATTGATGTCTCTATTTTTTTTGGGGAAGGTAAAATCGAGAAAAACCTTAGGAATTCTAAGTTCGGGGCTGATTTCATTACGGGAAGGTGTTAGGCACCCGTAATGACTATAGTATCCTATAGGAACCATTTTACTATGCTTTACGTATGCTTTGCTTTTATCGCTATTTGTAAAAAGAGATTGATTTTAAGAATGAGAGGGAGAGGATTGGATTTTATTTTATTGGACTTGGAGAGATTTTGAGTCTCTTGCCTACATACCCTTTTAAGGGATCAAAATTCCATGTAGTTCTCTTCCAAAATGTTTTTTGTGGGTTGGTTCAATTTTTTAGTTTTGAAAATGGTTTTGAAGAAAGAGATAAGAGGCCTCAAGAGCATATGATTTGAAAAAATAGTGAGGTGATTCCAATTTATTTACAAAAGGGATGTTAAAGTTGAGAATTAGCACTAGTTTTGATTTTGTCTTAAGAAAATGAAAGAAAAAAAGGTGAGGTTTTGACCTCATTTTATTGCAAAATAGTTTGAGTTATGTGTTGATTTTTTTGATAAAGAAATTATAAGTTTTCCTAGGTTTTACGCTTCCTACACATACATCTAGCGGAAAGTCATACAACGTGTGTGCATGTGTCGGTGCATGTGTCGGTGTACATCATTATAGTCCATAGTCCTTTACATCGGGTCCTAGTTTACATTCTATAGTCTTGCATGAAATTAAAAGTAAAGCAAAAACTATCCTAAAATATTACATGAATTAAAATAGAAATTTGCATAAAATGGCCAAAGGAAAGGAAAAAGGTGAAAATAATGCAATGCTAATGATATGCGTAAGACATGAAATAAGATGGCCAATGAAGAGTAGGGAAATGATAGGATGAGTAGCAATGCATGAAAGATGAAATGCACAAGCAAGTACTAAACAAATGACAAAAAGGTGAAATGAACATAACCAAAAATATTAAGCAAATTGCAAAAGAACTAATATCAAAAATAATGCAAATGACACCAAACTAAGACCTAAAATCTAAACTAAATTCTATAACCTATGATCTTTACCAAAACAGCCCCCCCTTTTAAAGGAAGCACTTCAAGAATTAAAGAGAATTTATGAGTCACATTTACCCTAAAATCCACACATTTCAACAACAAATTACATTTCAAAATTAGCAATTAAACTTGACCAAAGAGAAGCTTTCAATTAAACTTGCAAAGAGAAATTAACAAACAAAATTGTAGCATTGTGGATTGTAAGCAAACTTGTAAAATAAGGGGTCATTATTGAGCATATGAACTAGAGGACTAGGAGTTAATTTGTAAAGCAAGAAATGATCCATTAAGTTTGAAAACCAAAGAATTAACAATTAGGCATGCAAGAATGTAGAAATAGCATGAATTCAGAGATGAACACATCGCAAAAATCATATATCAAGTACCAACACCATAGAGCAAAAATGGGATCCATTATAGTGCAAGAAAATTCACAAAAATCATTAAAACATGTAAATCCAATAGAAAATTAACGCACATGCTTTTCATTCACTTTAAAGTGTGAAAACTCCACAAAACAATGAAAATATATCAAGAAACATATGGTAATTTTTTAGGAATTTTTGCAAGAATTTTGGCACGCATATGGGTTCAGTCAGCAAGAAAAAAGGTGCATGTAGCAAGAAAATTCAAGAAAACCTACAGAAGCTTAAAGCCCACGGATCTATGGCCCAAACCCACGGATCTGATGGATCCGGATCAAACGGCTGAGAGTGAGAAGAGAGTGGGTCGGGTTTGGGTCAACCCGACCCAGACACGTATATAAAAGGGGTTTTAAACCCGTTTCCATTCATTTTCCAAAACCTTTTCTCTTTCTTCTCTTCTTCTCTCCGCCGTTCTATCTTTTCTTCACAAACCCTAACCCTAAACTGTTCGGATCTACCCAGAAATTAGTCATTCATGGCTTAAACGATTTGCTTCTCTCAACCTAAGCATGAATCCATCAAGAACGGACGGTTGTGGCCGTCGAAACAGTGTAAACCTCCGTGTTTGCTAACGGTTCGAACTGTTCGGATCTTTCGTGTTTTTTTTGGATGAAAACGTTGTGAATCGCAAGGATTCGTTCCGGTTCACACTCGTTGTGGATTTTGAAACGTTTCTTTGATTTTTTTGAATGATTCTTGTGTTAGGGTTAGGGTTTTGATCTGAACAGTTCGAACTGGCTATGGATTCACACGGTTTTGGATTATGCAATCGTTTTCAGTGAAAGGAGGCGAGGTTAAGACGTTACCTGAGTTCTGTTTGGAGGTTTGAAGCCGTTTCTTTGATCCTTGGCTTCGAATTCTCGCAGGAAAAACCGGTTTCACTTCTTTCTCTCTTCCTCTGGTTCTGATTCTGATTCTGTGAGATCCTTTGCTTCTAGCCTCTTCTTCTCCTTCTCTGACTCTGTGATCGGTGCTGGAGTTCCTCGCCTCTGGTGAGGGATTCGTGCCTTGAATTGCAGAGAAATCAATTCAATGATGAAGATTCATCAATGAATCTCTGAGAATTGATGCGTTTGTGATGAATTTGTGATGAATTTTTGGTTCTGGAAACTAGGGTTTATGCATTTGTTCTTCGTTCTTGATGAATTTTATGTTTTGATCCTAACTGCCAAGAGAGAGAATGAGAAATCTGTTTGTGATTTGGCATTGATTCTGTTACGCGTGGCCTTGATTCTGACACTGTACCCTATTTATAAGCTGCCATGTGGACTGTGGACCAGTTGGAATGTGCCACGTGGACCTTGAACTGAATCTGGCGTGGCCTTGGACTGAATCTGAAAAAAAGGACTGAAATGCAATTTTTGAAAATTTGGGACTGTTTTGCAATTAAAAATCTGGACTATTTTGAAAGTAAAAAGAAAAATGGACTGACTTGAAAATTAAAAGGTATTTGGACTGTTTTGAAAATTAAAATTTGGACACTTTTGTAATTTAAAACAAAGTTTGGACTAAACTGCAAAAAGTGAAATAAAATTTGTAAAAAATGTAAATTTGAAAATAACGTAAAGTGAAACATTTTAAAATTGACAAAACGGACTAAAACGAACAAACTACCACAAATGAGGTATTTTAAAATACCTCTCTGCCCAAAATTTGTTTGATGTGAAAAGACTAAAATGCCCCTGGGGGAAAAAACGACTCAAACTGACTCAGACTGACTCAGATGCAAATTAAGATGATTTTTGTACAAAATTTGATTAAAGATTTATGCAAACAAGTTGAAAAGACTCAGGGACAAATTGTAGGGACTGAAAATGGGTTCCCTTGTAGGAAATGACCAAAATACCCTTTTGTATGATTTTATGCAAAAATTCAAAAGACTGAAACAGTAATGTATGCAGTTGAAGCACAGTAGAAGACACGGTGAATTTGAAAGTATTAGAAAATAGCAGAGGAATTTGAGTGAGTATTTTTAGGTCCAAAATGAGGGTATGACAATTAGGATTAATGAGTTTTAAGGAGGGAGTTAAGAGAAAAGGGAGGTTATGTTTTGTGGGAAAAGAAAATAGGAAAGAGTCAGACAAAAACATTTGTACGTATCAGTAAGGGAAAAATAAGATTTTGGGAGAGAATAGAGAAGAGCCAAGAACAAGGGAATTACTAGAAGAGGGATTGATTTATGTAGTTATTTGTTCATCTAATCAGGTAAGGGTGAGCTAGCATTTCAATTGATAATATATATGTATGATTTCATGGAATTTTGGATTGAAATTGGTGGTTTTGACTTAGGTTTAAGAACATGATGAATTTGCCAAATGTTGTTGAATTATGTGGTTGATTGTGTTTTCTGAGTTGTTTATGATGTTATGTTGTATATAAGACCTGTAAACGCTTCTGTAAATCAATTTGGGTGATTGGGGGATTAAAATGGGGTTTTTGGTTAAAAGAGGGGTTTGAGAATCGTAGGTTTTTAGTCTGAACAGATGAAGCTTCGCTTAAGCGAAGCTACGCGTCGCATAAGCGAGCTGCCTAAGTGGTTGCCCAGAATTGATATTTGACCGTTCGCTCAAGCGTGAGCCAAGCGAACGGTAAGCGAGCGAAATCCAAACTTTCGACGTTTGTATTCGCTTAAGCGAGCTGCCCGTCGCTTAAGCGAACGACGCTAAATCTGCCCAGAACCTGTAGCATGTGAGCGTCGCTCAAGCGAAAGCCAAGCGAGCCTCAAGCGAGGAACATCCTGAGTTACGACATTGGAGTTCGCTCAAGCGAACTGTGCTTCGCTTAAGCGAAGTTGGTCCTGAACGACCATTTTGTGTAATTTTTCTAAGTGTTCCAGACCCAAACCTAAGCTTCCTAATTTGTTTGTTGGATTTATTTAATATTGTTTAAATGGTAAAACTTATATATGAAGATGAATATGATGGAATTATGTATACTTACATGAAAATAATTATCCGTTGCTAAGTGTGAGTTTACCATTGATGTTGCTGAGTAGTATTGTCCAGTTGGGGAGGGTGTCCTTAGTGTTAGACACAGTTGTTGACGTCTTAAGTAGATGTTGTTGGTTGTATGTTGATATACACTGTAACACCCCAATTTCCCGTCTTACAAATTTCTTTAAATAAATCATATAAAATCAGAGTACTTCTCAAAAGGAGTGTCACATTTCATCTTAAAAACACCTTCGATAATAATTTATCAATTATACAAAATATTCAATTAAGCAGCGGAATTCAAAAAGTCTCATCTCATAAATGTCTCGGCTTAAAAGCCATCAAACGTCTCAAAAACATTATTATTTTCAACATCACAGAAAGTCAACACTTAATCAAACATGATGCATAAGGAATAGACTCTACAAAAGACCCCATCCCGTTACATATCAGAGCAACCCTACTTCACACATCCTCGCATCGTCGCATCTAAGACTGGGTACCTGCACTTGCCCACAAGGCGGCAATTCCAGCAGAAGGGGTGAGATTCACAACAATAATATTAATATATAAATCAAATGTCAAGATTAACAATCATAAATCCAACTCATAACATATACATTGTAGCACCTCTTATCATCGGTATAAACATCATCAGAAGCAGCATCACAACATACAACAACATCTCAAGCATCATCATACACAACATCACTAAAAACATCAACGTCTCAAACATCATCTCATATATGTCACAAATGACTCGACTAAATGCAACACCTAACGTCTCAACATCATGCATGTGGTACCATATGATTATAGCATTAATATGCTTCACCGTCGCTTTGAGCAAATGCTCCACCGTCGCTTTGAGCAAATGCTCCACCGTCGCTTTGAGCATAAAGCTCCACCGTCGCTTTGAGCATAAAGCTCCTCCGTCTCATAAATATGCAAATGCATGGACTCGTCTTTTAACAACTTAATACACCGTCTCAAAACCATCATTCACAATGCAAAACTGACACATGCAGGTATAATATTTACATGGCAGGACATCATCTCATTAATCATATACATCGCAACACGTAACATCATCATAATCACATATCATCATATTTAAACATCACTTACTATCAACAATACATCAATTATTCACAACATAAAAGAACCATCAGCAATCTTCATTACAGAATGCATCTAAGGATATAAAACCTCTCCAACACTACCCAAAGGTCTCCTCTCAAAGTCCCATGCGAAACAGATCGCAAAACGGAACAATCAGTCCTGAACCATCTAACTCGCCACGGCGAGTACATCTGCTCGCCACAGGCGAGCACTCACATCAGCTCACTCGCCAAAGGCGAGTTGGGGGCGAGCTGGAGGCGAGAAATACTGGGTGCTTCGGCCTTTTTGACATTTTTCAACAAAATCCTCATTTTTAAGCTCTCTAAATTAAATTTGACCAAACCAACTTCACAGGTCATCTCTATAAATATAGGGGCACTCAAAACCATCTAAAGTTTGGCAAAAATCTTAAATTTAAGGGACAAGCTCGCCACGGCGAGCTATACTGCTCGCCTCGCGAGCAACCAAGGGTTACTCGCCACGGCGAGTGATCACTCGCCACAGGCGAGCGATCTCAGAATCACTACGGTTTCAGTCCAATTCACACCAATTCATCCCAAAACTCTCATGTTAAGCCTCTAATTCATCAACAATGTTGTCCTAGGGGATAATCTAGGTTCTGTAACACATTTCTACAGCAATGCAACACATTCTCACATCCAATTCATCAAAATCATCATAACCCTAATTCTCAAAACTTCTCTCAATTCTTCCCAATCTCTAAGCTAATCAAGAACAGATGATTTAACATTAAGATTATTGGAGTTAGGCTCACCCTTACTGTAACACCCTATTTCTAATAAACGATAAACGCGAGAATACATCAGAGCATATGCAAGAAATAGATGTTACGTCACCAACAAATCCAAAAACAAACATGGATAATTTATCAATTACATAAGCATAGCAGCGGAATATATGTAAACCATGTAAATAACATCTCCAAAATCTCATGATAAATAACACATGATCTCAAACTCATAACAATTAAATCTCAACTCCAAAACTTCATAGTCATAAATAAATATAACATGCAATGACAACCCTAGATCAGAGCCCTAATCTAGACACTTGCACAAAAAGAGGAACTCCCGCTCCTCGGCAACATCAAAGCAAGCAACTAAGCATCCTGCACTCCATCTACCCGTCCATACGGAAAGGCAGGTGGTAAACCACTGAGGGTTAGCATTACATCATCATAATCCATAAACAGATAAGCAAGAACGTTGAAATAATGGTCGTATATTCCAAGAATGATAAACAACATTACCAAACATATACTCATGGTATCTCCACATTTATCTCATTCAATATCATTCATGGGCATCATTTCAAGTTCACATAATTTGAATGTATCACATACATATCACAATTCAACCAAGTCAATTATCAAACTCCAAACACAATCACCATGCACAATTCATATGCAATTCCACTCACAACAATTCATGCAATGTCTCTAGACTCATCTAGATGCATGTGGTACCAAGTCACCTCAAGGTCGTCACCTCCGATGCAACAAACACATCGAGTGTAAGGTTCACACCTGCCTTACACTTTGGACATACGTCCGCCACCTCAACAATGAATGCATGAACATATGACTTGACTCAATACATATGCTCATACACAATTCTCCAAAACATGCATATACAACTATGCAATCATCACCTAAACCATGCATACAATTATGCAATCATCACCAAAACCATGCATACAATTATGCAATCATCACCAAGGTCATTTAATCAAGTATGCACACATCAACAATTGCACATACATACAACATACATATATTCATCACCTTTGAACATGTATACAATCAACATTATCACATTCTTCACATAGTTCATCATGAACAAGCAACACTTCATATATTTCAAGTAAAGAAGATAACATGCGAGGTCATGATATTTCACATTATCATTATCCAACTTCATTCACAAACATACAATTAACCATAGGAATCCATATCTAAAAAGGTTCACCATCAAATAAACTTCAAGGTAAGAATTACACAAGTTCGTCTCATTTCACAACTTTGAAAATATTTGAAGGTTAAGAACTAAAACCAAATAACGAGCTCAATTGCCTATGCCATGTATTCTCATAATTCACATATGTGTACAGTAGAGATTACATAAGCATTTCATCGGCCACAAATGAAGAATTTAATAAGATCATGAAATTCGGCACACTTAGTCATTTGCAAAACCAAAACCTTTTTCGGAAGAAAATCAATCTTGATTCAACAAGACATAAGTTAAATACTCATAAAACATCTCAATTAAACCTCTAATACTGAAATTTTGAAGTTTGGAAACCAACCATAGGTTTTGGACTAATTTGGAATAAGTTATGTTAAGTTTTCTTAAAGTTTCCTCAAGACCCACGTTGAGTAATTTAATCATAACTTAAAATCCACAAAACATTTTCACGTCAATCCAAAGCCATTGGAAAGCTAATTCAATTATCTACAACTTTCATGTTTGCACCAAAAGCCAATTCAAAACAGAAATGTGAGAAAAAGGCACCAGAACGCAGAACAGGGGGTGCTGTTCAGAAGCAGAACTTCAGAAGCAACTTCAGAAGCAGACTTCAGAAGCAAACTTCAGGAGCGCACTTCAGGAGCAGACTTCAGAAGCGAACTTCAGGAGCTGACTTCAGAAGCGAACTTCAGGAGCTGACTTCAGAAGCGAACTTCAGGAGCATACTTCAGAAGCAAACTTCAGGAAAACACAGTTTCGGGTTCAACCCATTTTCACCCAAAAATCCCAATTTTGATTACCCCAGTCCCCAAAACATGTTCCAGAAAGTGTTTATGGGTCACAGTAACTTCAATACACTTAAACAAACATGAATCAATCAATAGAAATCACAATTCAACTCATTTTACCAAAATCATAATACTTTCTCAAAACACCAACACAACCACAAATTTCTACTCAAATCCATAAACTACGATTCCAGTTCAACAAATTTGATTCCAACAGTTTAACAATCATCAATAACAACTAATGAACACAAATTTATGCATATTTCAACCTCACAACTTCATTTTGCATCAAATTTGCTCAAGAACACAAAACACCAACACTTATGCATTTCAACATGTTAATTCGCATATAGTCATACATTTATCATGCAATTCATGTTCTTAAACATAACAGCAACAATTATGCACGAATTTCACATCAATTAGGTTCAATCCAACAATTCCACAAAAATGGGAAAAATGCAAAATTATGAAATTATGAGTGAAGCCTAACCCCCTTACCTCTAGCACCAAGAATCAACAATTCTAGCTTCAATTTAGCTCCTAGGTGTGAAACCCTCTTCTAGCTCTTCAACCCCTTTCTCTTGTTCTTCTCTCTAGCCCCAATTTGCCTCCTCTTGTGTTTGTGTGAAAATGAACAAGTTTCTAACCCTAGTCACTAAAGACTAAGCTTATATACTCCCTCTCCCTTAATGGGCCTTAAACACACAAATGAATAAATGAATGGGCTCACACTAATCTACTAAATACACACCAACGATAACTAATTAATAACCTCGGCTCTAATTAATTATCGCGCTCCGACAACTTAATTAATAAAACGGTCCTATCTTAGAAAAACGATAAAACGCTATCCTCCCAAAATTACTAATTACCCCTCTGATGCACAAACATATGAAAATGCACACAATTAAAATAACACACGAAATAAAATAATTAAAATAAAGCAAACGCGAAAAACGGGCTGTTACAACTCTCCCCCCCTAAAAGAATTTTCGTCCTCGAAAATTTACCTGAAGGAAACAACTCCGGGTATGAATCCTTCATTCTACTCTCCGATTCCCAGGTAGCACTCTCGCCAGTTGGTCCAAACCAAATCACCTTGATCAAAGCAATCTCTTTGCCACGCAACCTCTTCACTTCTCTATCCTCAATCCTAACCGGCCACGTCTCAACGGTCAAATTGTCTCTTACCTCCAACTGGTCCACTTGAACCACATGAGACTCGTCATACACATACTTCCGCAACTGAGACACATGAAACACATCATGAAGATTCGACAAAGACGGTGGTAACGCAATCCGATACGCTACAACCCCAACTCTCTCTACAACCTCAAACGGCCCAACAAAACGGGGAGTCAACTTCCTACACTTCAAAGCTCTACCAACACCGGTTACCGGATTCACCCTCAAAAACACATGATCACCAACCTGAAATTCAATATCCTTCCTCCTCTTATCATGATAACTCTTCTGCCTACTCTGAGACGCTTTCATCTTCTCCTGAATCATTCTAATCTTTTCCGTAGTCTCTTGCACCACCTCCGGTCCTAATAAAGCTCTTTCACCTGACTCGTACCAACACAACGGCGTTCTACACCTCCGACCATACAAAGCTTCAAAAGGCGCCATTCCGATACTAGAATGAAAACTGTTGTTGTAAGTAAACTCAATCAACGGTAAACATTCTACCCAACTAACACCTTGCTCCAAAACACAAGCTCTCAACAAATCTTCCAAACTCTGAATAGTCCTCTCCGATTGACCATCAGTCTGAGGATGATAAGCAGAACTCAACCTCAACTTAGCTCCCAAAGCAACTTGCAAGCTCTCCCAAAACTTAGAAGTAAACCTCGGATCCCGATCCGACACAATACTAGAAGGAATACCAAGCAACCTGACAACCTGCTCAATGTAGATCTCAGCCAACTTTGCAACAGACATACCGGTCTTGATAGGAATAAAATGTGCTGACTTCGTCAACCGATCAACAACCACCCAAATCGAATCAAAACCCTTCACAGTCCTCGGCAAAGCTCCAACAAAGTCCATAGAGATACTATCCCACTTCCATTCTGGCACAAACAACGGCTGCATCAAACCTGACGGCCTCTGGTGTTCAATCTTCGACTTCTGACAAACTAAACAAGCATAAACAAACTCGGCGATCTCCTTCTTCATTCCAGGCCACCAAAACAACTTCTTCAAATCTTGATACATCTTAGTTGCTCCTGGATGAATACTCAAACTACTCTGATGACCTTCGTCCAAAATACGCTTCTTAAGCTCAGGCACATCCGGCACACACACCCGATCACGAAACATCAAGACACCATTCTGATCCAATCTGAAATCCGCACCTTTACCTTGGTTAATCAACACCACTCGGTCTACAAGTTCCAAATCCTCTTTCTGACCACTCTTGATTTCCTCCAAGATGTTACTTGACAACTTCAACATACCCAACTTCACACTTCCGGGTGTCAACTCACAACCCAAACTCAAATCTCGGAATTGCTCCACCAACTCTAACTCCTTAACCATCATAGCAGACACATGCAAGGTCTTCCTACTCAAAGCATCCGCAACCACGTTAGCCTTTCCAGGATGATAACTCAGCTGAAAATCAAAATCCTTAAGATATTCCAACCATCTTCTTTGCCTCATATTCAACTCTTTCTGGTCAAACAAATACTTCAAACTCTTGTGATCACTGAACACTTCAAACTTAGAACCATAAAGATAATGTCTCCAAATCTTCAAAACATACACAACTGCCGCCAATTCCAAATCGTGAGTCGGATAATTCTTCTCATGCACCTTCAACTGCCTTGAAGCATAAGCCACAACCTGACGATTCTGCATAAGCACACCACCAAGACCCATCTTCGAAGCATCACAATACACAACAAAAGATTCCTTCGGATTCGGCAAAATCAACACAGGCGCTGAAGTTAACCTCTTCTTCAACTCTTGGAAACTCTCTTCACACTTAGTATCCCAAACATAAGCTTGCCCTTTCCGAGTCAACTGCGTCAATGGCAACGCCAACTTAGAGAACCCCTCAATGAACCTCCGATAGTAACCCGCCAAACCAAGAAAACTTCGAACTTCAAAAACAGACTTCGGCGATTCCCACTTAATCACTGCATCAATCTTCGACGGATCTACCGCAATACCACCTCTCGAAATCACATGACCAAGAAAGCTCACTTCACGCAACCAAAACTCACACTTCGACAACTTAGCAAACAACTTCTTCTCCTTCAAGACTTGCAACACAATCCTCAAATGCTCGGCATGCTCTTCCTCTGACTTCGAATATACCAAAATATCATCAATGAACACTACCACAAATTGGTCCAAGTAAGGATGGAAAATCCGATTCATATACTCCATGAAAACACCTGGCGCATTAGTCACACCAAATGGCATCACAGAATACTCATAGTGACCATACCTCGTCCTGAACGCAGTCTTAGACACATCTTCTGCCTTCACTCTTATCTGATGATATCCTGACCTCAAATCAATCTTGCTAAACACCACTGCACCCACCAACTGATCCATCAAATCATCGATCCTCGGAAGCGGATACCGATTCTTGATAGTCACCTTGTTCAACTGCCGATAATCCACACACAGCCTCATGCTCCCATCTTTCTTCTTAACTAGCAACACCGGAGCACCCCACGGCGACACACTCGGCCTAATGAACTGTTTCTCAAGCAATTCTTCCAACTGCTTCTTCAACTCCCCCAACTCTGATGCAGACATCCGATACGGTGCAATCGAAATAGGATTCGTTCCAGGCACCAAATCAATTGCAAACTCAACCTCTCTCTCCGACGGTAAATCTGAAACATCATCCGGAAACACTTCTGGGAACTCTTGCACTACTGGCAAGTCACAAACACCTTCCTCACCGCTTACCTTCAAAGAAGCAAACATCATGAACACACTAGCTTCACCATCTAGAGATTTCTTCACTTGCTCCGCGGTTAAGAACCTTCCACTCTCCTCAGCTACCGGCTTCGAAAACGTGATACTCTTAGTTAAACAATTGATGTTTACACCAAAAGTCAACATCCAATCCATACCAAAAATCACATCCATATTCTTCAACGGCAAACAAACCAAATCCAACTCAAAGTCAACACAACCAAAACACAAACCACAACCAACTGAGCCTCCGCAGCCAAGATACCTCCCTTGCCAGACCAAACAAACTCGAAGCATCTTGCTACTCCCCCACTACGCTCAACCCACCTAAAAGAACAGAACAACACAACAAGTACCGATAGTACTTCCGTACATATCGCATACAACGGGAACAACAACCAAACAACTCAACAAGTATCGAATGGTAACTCAACATACCATCCAATACAAAAGGTAATAAACTAGTTCTGGTCCGGACAAGACTGACCACGGCTCTGATACCAACTTGTAACACCCTATTTCTAATAAACGATAAACGCGAGAATACATCAGAGCATATGCAAGAAATAGATGTTACGTCACCAACAAATCCAAAAACAAACATGGATAATTTATCAATTACATAAGCATAGCAGCGGAATATATGTAAACCATGTAAATAACATCTCCAAAATCTCATGATAAATAACACATGATCTCAAACTCATAACAATTAAATCTCAACTCCAAAACTTCATAGTCATAAATAAATATAACATGCAATGACAACCCTAGATCAGAGCCCTAATCTAGACACTTGCACAAAAAGAGGAACTCCCGCTCCTCGGCAACATCAAAGCAAGCAACTAAGCATCCTGCACTCCATCTACCCGTCCATACGGAAAGGCAGGTGGTAAACCACTGAGGGTTAGCATTACATCATCATAATCCATAAACAGATAAGCAAGAACGTTGAAATAATGGTCGTATATTCCAAGAATGATAAACAACATTACCAAACATATACTCATGGTATCTCCACATTTATCTCATTCAATATCATTCATGGGCATCATTTCAAGTTCACATAATTTGAATGTATCACATACATATCACAATTCAACCAAGTCAATTATCAAACTCCAAACACAATCACCATGCACAATTCATATGCAATTCCACTCACAACAATTCATGCAATGTCTCTAGACTCATCTAGATGCATGTGGTACCAAGTCACCTCAAGGTCGTCACCTCCGATGCAACAAACACATCGAGTGTAAGGTTCACACCTGCCTTACACTTTGGACATACGTCCGCCACCTCAACAATGAATGCATGAACATATGACTTGACTCAATACATATGCTCATACACAATTCTCCAAAACATGCATATACAACTATGCAATCATCACCTAAACCATGCATACAATTATGCAATCATCACCAAAACCATGCATACAATTATGCAATCATCACCAAGGTCATTTAATCAAGTATGCACACATCAACAATTGCACATACATACAACATACATATATTCATCACCTTTGAACATGTATACAATCAACATTATCACATTCTTCACATAGTTCATCATGAACAAGCAACACTTCATATATTTCAAGTAAAGAAGATAACATGCGAGGTCATGATATTTCACATTATCATTATCCAACTTCATTCACAAACATACAATTAACCATAGGAATCCATATCTAAAAAGGTTCACCATCAAATAAACTTCAAGGTAAGAATTACACAAGTTCGTCTCATTTCACAACTTTGAAAATATTTGAAGGTTAAGAACTAAAACCAAATAACGAGCTCAATTGCCTATGCCATGTATTCTCATAATTCACATATGTGTACAGTAGAGATTACATAAGCATTTCATCGGCCACAAATGAAGAATTTAATAAGATCATGAAATTCGGCACACTTAGTCATTTGCAAAACCAAAACCTTTTTCGGAAGAAAATCAATCTTGATTCAACAAGACATAAGTTAAATACTCATAAAACATCTCAATTAAACCTCTAATACTGAAATTTTGAAGTTTGGAAACCAACCATAGGTTTTGGACTAATTTGGAATAAGTTATGTTAAGTTTTCTTAAAGTTTCCTCAAGACCCACGTTGAGTAATTTAATCATAACTTAAAATCCACAAAACATTTTCACGTCAATCCAAAGCCATTGGAAAGCTAATTCAATTATCTACAACTTTCATGTTTGCACCAAAAGCCAATTCAAAACAGAAATGTGAGAAAAAGGCACCAGAACGCAGAACAGGGGGTGCTGTTCAGAAGCAGAACTTCAGAAGCAACTTCAGAAGCAGACTTCAGAAGCAAACTTCAGGAGCGCACTTCAGGAGCAGACTTCAGAAGCGAACTTCAGGAGCTGACTTCAGAAGCGAACTTCAGGAGCTGACTTCAGAAGCGAACTTCAGGAGCATACTTCAGAAGCAAACTTCAGGAAAACACAGTTTCGGGTTCAACCCATTTTCACCCAAAAATCCCAATTTTGATTACCCCAGTCCCCAAAACATGTTCCAGAAAGTGTTTATGGGTCACAGTAACTTCAATACACTTAAACAAACATGAATCAATCAATAGAAATCACAATTCAACTCATTTTACCAAAATCATAATACTTTCTCAAAACACCAACACAACCACAAATTTCTACTCAAATTCATAAACTACGATTCCAGTTCAACAAATTTGATTCCAACAGTTTAACAATCATCAATAACAACTAATGAACACAAATTTATGCATATTTCAACCTCACAACTTCATTTTGCATCAAATTTGCTCAAGAACACAAAACACCAACACTTATGCATTTCAACATGTTAATTCGCATATAGTCATACATTTATCATGCAATTCATGTTCTTAAACATAACAGCAACAATTATGCACGAATTTCACATCAATTAGGTTCAATCCAACAATTCCACAAAAATGGGAAAAATGCAAAATTATGAAATTATGAGTGAAGCCTAACCCCCTTACCTCTAGCACCAAGAATCAACAATTCTAGCTTCAATTTAGCTCCTAGGTGTGAAACCCTCTTCTAGCTCTTCAACCCCTTTCTCTTGTTCTTCTCTCTAGCCCCAATTTGCCTCCTCTTGTGTTTGTGTGAAAATGAACAAGTTTCTAACCCTAGTCACTAAAGACTAAGCTTATATACTCCCTCTCCCTTAATGGGCCTTAAACACACAAATGAATAAATGAATGGGCTCACACTAATCTACTAAATACACACCAACGATAACTAATTAATAACCTCGGCTCTAATTAATTATCGCGCTCCGACAACTTAATTAATAAAACGGTCCTATCTTAGAAAAACGATAAAACGCTATCCTCCCAAAATTACTAATTACCCCTCTGATGCACAAACATATGAAAATGCACACAATTAAAATAACACACGAAATAAAATAATTAAAATAAAGCAAACGCGAAAAACGGGCTGTTACACTTACCTGGAAAAATTGTGCAGAAAGCAGCCTAGCCTCTCTTCTCTCTTGACCGTTCTTCTTCTTTTCCCAAATGCCTGAACGCGTTCTCCCCTTGTTTCCTTTCTTAACCTACTTCTCTTATATACTCCCTCACAACTTAATTAATTCTCCTTTAACCCACACAACTCTTCTTAATTATAATTATAACCCCATCTCTTAAAATTCTATCTTTTTCCACCACATCTATTTATTTACCAATTAAATATTCATATAAACATCACTAATATTATTTTATTAAACAATAAAATAATAACACGTCACACGTCACAAATACGTCACATATACGTCACAAAACCATCAAAATTATATAATATATAAACATATACTATATCATCTAATAAAATAATTAAATAATTAAAGAGGGCGTTACAACTCTCCCCCTCTTAAAGGATTTTCGTCCTCGAAAATTTACCTCGCTCAAACAACTCTGGATAGGATTCCAGCATCTTACTTTCTAGCTCCCAAGTCAAGCTTTCACCCGTCGCTCCGTCCCAAACAACTCTCACAAGAGGTATCTCCTTGCCTCTCAACGTCTTCGTCTTCCGATCATCAATCCTCACGGGTAAGGTCTCAACCGTAAGGTTGTCCCTAACTTGCACATCATCGCTTTGGATCACATGAGACGGATCCGGAACATACTTCCTCAGCTGAGATACATGAAAAACATCATGCAAATTCGACAAGTGCGGTGGTAATCCAACACGATACGCCACCGGTCCAATCCTCTCTGAAATCTGATACGGTCCTATAAACCTCGGAGTCAACTTCTTCGATTTCAAAGCACGTCCAACACCCGTCAAAGGAGTCACTCTCAGGAACACATGATCCCCCTCTTGGAACTCAAGGTCCTTTCTACGCTTATCATGATAACTCTTTTGTCGACTCTGCGACGCTTTCATCTTTTCTTGGATCATTCTCACCTTCTCGGTAGTCTGTTGAACGATCTCTGGTCCTAAGACCACTCTTTCACCCGACTCAAACCAGCACAACGGAGTCCTGCATCTCCGACCATACAAAGCCTCAAACGGCGCCATTCCAATACTTGAATGGTAACTGTTGTTGTACTTGGACTCTATCAATGGAAGATGACTATCCCAAGCTCCTCCCTGTTCAAGTACACAAACCCTCAACAAGTCCTCCAACGACTAAATCGTCCTCTCCGACTGACCATCTGTTTGCGGATGATAAGCCGAACTCAACCTCAACTGAGATCCTAACGCCTCTTGCAAACTCTTCCAAAATCTAGAAGTAAATCTTGGATCTCTATCAGATACGATGCTCGAAGGAACACCATGCAGCTTAACTATCTCTCTAACATAAATCTCCGCCAACTGAGCCACAGGAAAAGTAATGTTAATTGGTAGAAAGTGAGCAGACTTCGTCAATCTATCAACAATTACCCAAATAGCATCATTCCCTTTAGGAGTATTGGGCAAACTCGTCACAAAATCCATGGATATACTATCCCATTTCCATTCTGGCACATCTAAAGATACCATCATACCAGTCGGCTTCTGATGCTCAATCTTCGACTTTTGACAAATCAAACAGGAATACACAAATTGTGCCACATCGCGTTTCAAACCAGACCACCAAAACAGCCTCTTTAAGTCATGATACATCTTCGTAGCTCCCGGGTGAATACTCAAGCTACTTCTATGACTCTCTTCAAGAATCATCTTCTTAATTTCTTCATTGTCAGGAATGCAAATCCTTCCTCGGAATCTCAACACTCCTTGATCATCGACCTTAAAGTCACCATCCACAGTCTCATTATCAGCAATCAACAAGTCTACAAACTTGACATCTTCTTTTTGTGCCTCTTTGATACGCTTCAGGAAATCATTATCAATCCTCAACATTCCCAGTTTTATGCTCTGAGGTGTTCTTTCACACACCAAGCTCAAGTCTCTAAACTGTTCTAACAACTCAAATTCTCTCACAATGCACAATCTCATACTGCCGTCTTTCTTCTTCACAAGTAACACTAGAGCTCCCCATGGTGAAACACTAGGTCTCACAAACTTCTTATCCAGCAAATCCTCTAACTGTTTCTTCAACTCTGCTAACTCAGAAGCAGACATACGATAAGGTGCCATCGACACCGGCTTCGTTCCAGGAACTCTCTTCTGAATACGGCCCAAGTAACCTCAGCACCACCTTGCTCCAGAACAGGTAGGAGACTAACCCACCAATCATCAGCCTCCTCAGCCAACATGTGCGTACCCCAAACGCACCTTCTGCACCTCCGTGCACTGCCTCACTCGGAACACCCTCTCAATCTCCTTGAGCCAAGTCTGGGCTCCATCTGGATCATATCTCCCCTTGAAGGTAGGAGGATGGTTTCTCAAGAAGGTCTCCAGCATATGGACCTCCGCACTAGCACCAACATTCGCATTCGGTTGTTGCCCCACCGCTTGAGCAACAGCTTCCAAGGCAGCAGCAATCGCAGCGTCGTTTCTTCCAGCCATCTTAGTCCTCTTACAAAGCAAACATAAGGTAGAATAATACAACTATAGTATTCTAACTCTAAGACAACGTCACTCGACTCTCTACTTGGCCGGACGGACCGACCTGCTCTGATACCAATTGTAACACCCCAATTTCCCGTCTTACAAATTTCTTTAAATAAATCATATAAAATCAGAGTACTTCTCAAAAGGAGTGTCACATTTCATCTTAAAAACACCTTCGATAATAATTTATCAATTATACAAAATATTCAATTAAGCAGCGGAATTCAAAAAGTCTCATCTCATAAATGTCTCGGCTTAAAAGCCATCAAACGTCTCAAAAACATTATTATTTTCAACATCACAGAAAGTCAACACTTAATCAAACATGATGCATAAGGAATAGACTCTACAAAAGACCCCATCCCGTTACATATCAGAGCAACCCTACTTCACACATCCTCGCATCGTCGCATCTAAGACTGGGTACCTGCACTTGCCCACAAGGCGGCAATTCCAGCAGAAGGGGTGAGATTCACAACAATAATATTAATATATAAATCAAATGTCAAGATTAACAATCATAAATCCAACTCATAACATATACATTGTAGCACCTCTTATCATCGGTATAAACATCATCAGAAGCAGCATCACAACATACAACAACATCTCAAGCATCATCATACACAACATCACTAAAAACATCAACGTCTCAAACATCATCTCATATATGTCACAAATGACTCGACTAAATGCAACACCTAACGTCTCAACATCATGCATGTGGTACCATATGATTATAGCATTAATATGCTTCACCGTCGCTTTGAGCAAATGCTCCACCGTCGCTTTGAGCAAATGCTCCACCGTCGCTTTGAGCATAAAGCTCCACCGTCGCTTTGAGCATAAAGCTCCTCCGTCTCATAAATATGCAAATGCATGGACTCGTCTTTTAACAACTTAATACACCGTCTCAAAACCATCATTCACAATGCAAAACTGACACATGCAGGTATAATATTTACATGGCAGGACATCATCTCATTAATCATATACATCGCAACACGTAACATCATCATAATCACATATCATCATATTTAAACATCACTTACTATCAACAATACATCAATTATTCACAACATAAAAGAACCATCAGCAATCTTCATTACAGAATGCATCTAAGGATATAAAACCTCTCCAACACTACCCAAAGGTCTCCTCTCAAAGTCCCATGCGAAACAGATCGCAAAACGGAACAATCAGTCCTGAACCATCTAACTCGCCACGGCGAGTACATCTGCTCGCCACAGGCGAGCACTCACATCAGCTCACTCGCCAAAGGCGAGTTGGGGGCGAGCTGGAGGCGAGAAATACTGGGTGCTTCGGCCTTTTTGACATTTTTCAACAAAATCCTCATTTTTAAGCTCTCTAAATTAAATTTGACCAAACCAACTTCACAGGTCATCTCTATAAATATAGGGGCACTCAAAACCATCTAAAGTTTGGCAAAAATCTTAAATTTAAGGGACAAGCTCGCCACGGCGAGCTATACTGCTCGCCTCGCGAGCAACCAAGGGTTACTCGCCACGGCGAGTGATCACTCGCCACAGGCGAGCGATCTCAGAATCACTACGGTTTCAGTCCAATTCACACCAATTCATCCCAAAACTCTCATGTTAAGCCTCTAATTCATCAACAATGTTGTCCTAGGGGATAATCTAGGTTCTGTAACACATTTCTACAGCAATGCAACACATTCTCACAACCAATTCATCAAAATCATCATAACCCTAATTCTCAAAACTTCTCTCAATTCTTCCCAATCTCTAAGCTAATCAAGAACAGATGATTTAACATTAAGATTATTGGAGTTAGGCTCACCCTTACCTGGAAAAATTGTGCAGAAAGCAGCCTAGCCTCTCTTCTCTCTTGACCGTTCTTCTTCTTTTCCCAAATGCCTGAACGCGTTCTCCCCTTGTTTCCTTTCTTAACCTACTTCTCTTATATACTCCCTCACAACTTAATTAATTCTCCTTTAACCCACACAACTCTTCTTAATTATAATTATAACCCCATCTCTTAAAATTCTATCTTTTTCCACCACATCTATTTATTTACCAATTAAATATTCATATAAACATCACTAATATTATTTTATTAAACAATAAAATAATAACACGTCACACGTCACAAATACGTCACATATACGTCACAAAACCATCAAAATTATATAATATATAAACATATACTATATCATCTAATAAAATAATTAAATAATTAAAGAGGGCGTTACATACACTATTAGATGTTATTGGGTTGTATGCTGATATACTCCACTGAGTCCATTCATACTCATGCATTTGTTGGGGGCTTATTGCCCTGGAATGTTTATCATTTACCTGTTGGGGGCTTATTGCCCTGGAATGTTTATCATTCACCTGTTGAGGGCTTATGCCCTGGGATGCTTTAACCATCCAACTGTTGAGGGCTCATGCCTTGGAATGCTTGTCATTCAACGCGCGTAAAATGGTACCACATGCATATTGCATTTGTAGTTGAGGTCGTTGCATAGTTGGTGTCGGTGAGAGTTGTTGTTGGTGAGACGTCGCCACAAGAGTTGTTGTTGTAATTGTTTAAAATGAAGTAATATTGTTGATGAGTGATGATGCCATATATGTATGGATATTGATATACTTGTTGATGTTTTTAATTCAAGTTGATGATTTATATATATATATATTATTTTAGATTTGTGAACTCACCCCTTCTGTTGGAATTGTCGCCTTGTGGACAAGTGCAGATTTCCAAGGCTAGTAGGTTGATGGCTCAAGTGTCTAGGGCTCTGATACGTAACGGGATGGGAATATTGTTGTTTAGTTCTTTCATTCCTTGTGTATCATTTGTTGAACCATGATGTTGGAGATTTATTGTTGTTGAATAATATTGTTATGTTGAGGCCTTTGTGCCAAGGAATTATGTTGTAGTTGATGATGATTTTATTAAATATATTTCCGCTGCAGAATTTTTATAAGAATGAGATTTTGGTTGGTATTTTAAATAGTTCTATTTTCTATTTAAATAATTTTGAAAAGTAGTGTGACTTGCCCGTATTTGTTGAACTCTGATTGTTTACATATTATTATGTTATTTTGGGAAACGGGGTGTTACAATTGGTATCAGAGCAGGTTGGTCCGTCCGGCCAATTAGTAGAGTCGTGTCGAGCCTAGTAGTGTTGTGTGACAGCTTTAACTGTCTTTGTTGTCCTGATTTGTTGTTGTTATGTAGAACTTTGAGATGGCTGGGAGGAATGATGCTGCTTTGCAAGCAATGGCCCAAGTTGTGGGACAACAACAACAAGGTGCTGGTGGTGGTGAAGGTGTGCGGATGCTAGAGACTTTTCTGAGGAACCATCCACCAACCTTCAAGGGAAGGTACGACCCCGATGGAGCGCAAACTTGGCTGAAGGAGGTCGAAAGGATCTTCCGAGTGATGCAATGCAGTGATGTCCAGATGGTGCGCTTCGGCACCCACATGTTGGCAGAAGAGGCTGATGACTGGTGGGTAAGCACTCAACCAATTCTTCAGAATGAAGGTGCTGTGATTACATAGGCTGTGTTCAGAAGGGAGTTCTTGAGAAGGTACTTTCCAGAAGATGTCCGAGGTAAGAAGGAGATTGAATTCCTTGAGCTGAAGCAAGGAGATATGTCCATAACTGAGTATGCTGCAAAGTTTGTGGAGCTTGCCAAGTTCTATCCACATTATGCTGCGGAAACTGCTGAGTTCTCCAAATGCATCAAGTTTGAGAATGGCCTGCGAGCTGATATTAAGCGGGCCATTGGCTATCAGAAGATAAGGGACTTCTCTGAATTGGTAAGCAGTTGTAGGATTTACGAAGAGGATACAAAAGCCCATTACAAGGTGATGAGTGACCGAAGAGGTAAGGGGCAATAGAGTCGTCCGAAGCCATATAGTGCCCCAGCTGATAAGGGTAAGCAGAGAATGCATGATGAGAGGAGACATGCACGTAGAGATGCTCCTGCTGAGATTGTATGTTATAAGTGTGGTGTGAAAGGCCACAAGAGTAATGCTTGCAACCGTGATGAGAAGAAGTGTTTCAGATGCGGTAAGAAGGGCCACACTGTCGCTGAATGCAAGCGTGGCGACATTGTTTGCTTCAATTGTAATGAGGAAGGTCACATTGGTTCTCAGTGTACGCAGCCTAAGAAGGCTCAGACTAGTGGAAGGGTGTTTGCCTTGACTGGTACTCAGACCGATAATGAAGATCGACTTATCAGAGGTACTTGTTTCTTTAGTGGTACTCCTTTAATTGCTATTATAGATACTGGTGCTACGCATTGTTTCATTGCTATTGATTGTGCAAAAATGATTGGGTTTGATTATGTCTGATATGAATGGGGAGATGGTTATTGAAACTCCAGCTAAGGGTTCAGTAACTACTTCCCTTGTTTGTTTAAGTTGTCCGTTGTCTGTATTTGGTAGAGATTTCGAAGTTGATCTTGTTTGTTTGCCGTTGGTGGGAATGGATGTAATATTGGGAATGAGTTGGTTAGAATACAATCATGTCCTGATTAATTGTTTTAGCAAGACGGTACGTTTTTCCTCTGCTGAAGAAGAGAGTGGAGCAGAATTTTTATCCACTAAAGAGATGAAGCGGTTAGAACAAGACGGCGTCTTGATGTTTTCCTTGTTGGCGTTCCTGTCAGTAGAAAATCAAGTTGTAATTGATAGATTGACTGTTGTGAAAGAATTTCCGGAGGTTTTTCCTGATGAGATTCCAGATGTGCCACCAGAGAGGGAAGTCGAATTTGCAATTGATCTTGTTCCGGGAACGAAGCCTGTGTCGATGGCTCCTTACCGTATGTCAGCTTCTGAGTTAGCTGAGTTAAAGAAGCAGTTGGAAGACTTACTTGATAAGAAGTTTGTAAGACCGAGTGTTTCGCCTTGGGGAGCGCCGGTGTTGTTGGTTAAGAAGAAGGATGGTAGCATGCGGTTGTGTATTGATTACCGTCAGTTGAACAAAGTGACGATAAAGAACAGGTATCCACTTCCGAGGATTGATGATTTGATGGATCAACTAGTGGGTGCTCGTGTGTTTAGTAAAATTGACTTGAGGTCGGGTTATCATCAGATTAAAGTGAAGGATGAGGATATGCAAAAGACGGCCTTTAGGACACAATATGGTCATTATGAATATAAGGTGATGCCTTTTGGTGTCACTAATGCGCCTGGTGTGTTTATGGAGTACATGAACATAATTTTTCATGAGTATCTGGATCAGTTTGTTGTGGTGTTTATTGACGATATCTTGATTTATTCTAAGACTGAAGCAGAGCATGCAGAGCATTTGAAGATTGTATTGCAAGTGCTGAAGGAAAAGAAGTTGTATGCCAAGTTATCCAAATGTGAGTTCTGGTTGAATGAAGTAAGTTTTCTTGGCCATATTATTTCTGGTAATGGTATTGCTGTAGATCCTTCGAAGGTTGATGCTGTATCGCATTGGGAGACACTGAAGTCAGTTACCGAGATTAGAAGTTTTCTTGGTTTGGCTGGTTATTACCGTAGGTTCATTGAAGGATTTTAAAAGTTGGCACTTCCTTTGACGCAGTTGACTTGTAAAGGTAATGCATTTGTGTGGGATACTCAATGTGAGAGTAGTTTCAATGAATTGAAGCGAAGATTGACGACTGCTCCTATCTTAATTTTGCCGAAGCCAGAAGAACCTTTTGTTGTTTATTGTGATGCATCTAAGCTGGGCTTAGGTGGTGTTTTGATGCAAGATGGGAAGGTAGTAGCTTATGCTTCTAGGCAGTTGAGGATCCATGAAAAGAATTATCCTACGCATGATTTAGAGTTGGCGGCTGTGGTGTTTGTGTTGAAAATTTGGAGGCATTACTTGTATGGCTCTAGATTTGAAGTGTTTAGTGATCACAAAAGTTTAAAATATTTATTTGATCAGAAGGAATTGAATATGAGGCAGAGGAGGTGGCTTGAGTTGCTTAAGGATTATGATTTTGGCTTAAATTACCATCCTGGTAAAGCCAATGTGGTTGTGGATGCGTTGAGCAGAAAGACATTGCATATGTCTGCTATGATGGTGAAAGAGTTCGAGTTGCTTGAACAATTTAGAGACTTGAGTCTTGTTTGTGAAAGGTCGCCTCAGAGTGTGCGGTTGGGCATGTTGAGAATTAATAGTGATTTCTTGAATAGTATCAAGGAGGCACAGAAGATTGATGTTAAGTTTGTGGACTTGATGACCGCTAGTGATCAGAATGCAGATGGTGATTTTAAGATTGATGACCAAGGTGTATTGAGGTTCAGAGGGAGGATTTGTATTCCTGATGATGAGGAGTTGAAAAAGTTGATTTTAGAAGAAAGTCACAAGAGTAGCTTGAGTATTCAACCGGGAGCTACGAAGATGTACCATGACTTGAGGAAATTATTTTGGTGGGCCGGATTGAAGCGAGATGTTGCTCAATTTGTTTATGCATGTTTGACTTGTCAGAAGTCTAAGGTTGAGCATCAGAAGCCTGCAGGGCTGTTGACTCCGTTAGATGTCCCTGAGTGGAAGTGGGACAACATTTCCATGGATTTTGTAACTAGTTTACCGAATACTCCAAGAGGGTATGATGCTATTTGGGTTGTGGTCGATAGATTGACAAAGTCGGCGCACTTTATTCCGATCAATATTACTTTTCCGGTAGCTCAGTTGGCGGAGATTTATATTCGTGATATTGTGAAGATACATGGTGTACCGTCGAGTATTGTGTCGGATAGAGATCCGAGGTTCACTTCTAGATTCTGGAATAGTTTGCAAGATGCTTTGGGTTCGAAGTTGAGGCTGAGTTCGGCTTATCATCCGCAGACAGATGGTCAGTCGAAAAGGACTATCCAATCTTTGGAAGATTTGTTGAGGGTGTGTGTACTCGAGCAAGGTGGAGCTTGGGACAACCACTTACCGTTGATAGAGTTCACGTACAACAATAGTTACCATTCGAGTATTGGTATGGCACCATTCGAAGCTTTGTATGGTCGGAGGTGCAGAACTCCTTTGTGTTGGTTTGAGTCGGGTGAAAGTGTGGTGTTGGGACCAGAGTTGGTTCAGCAGATTACAGAGAAGGTCAAGTTGATCAGAGAAAAGATGAAAGCGTCGCAAGATCGTCAGAAGAGTTATCATGACAAACGTAGAAAGGCCCTTGAGTTTCAGGAGGGTGATCATGTGTTTTTTAGGGTTACTCCTATGACAGGTGTAGGACGTGCATTGAAGTCTAAGAAGTTGACTCCAAAGTTCATTGGTCCTTATCAGATTTCAGAGAGGGTTGGAACCGTGGCATATCGGATTGGGTTGCCACCGCATCTTTCGAACTTGCATGATGTGTTTCATGTGTCGCAGCTAAGGAAGTATGTAGCGGATCCTTCGCATGTTATTCCTAGAGATGATGTGCAAGTTAGGGATAACCTTACCGTTGAGACTTTACCTTTGAGGATTGAGGATCGTAAGGTGAAGCAGTTGAGTGGCAAGGAAATACCTTTGGTGAAGGTTGTTTGGGGCGGAGTAACTGGTGAAAGCTTGACTTGGGAGTTGGAGAGTAAGATGCAAGAATCCTATCATGAGTTGTTTGTTTGAGGTAATATTTCGAGGACGAAATTCTCTGAGTTGGGGAGAGTTGTAACGCTCTAATTTCTATTTTATTATTTTTAGTTGCTTTGAATATTTTATTTGAATTTTAATTGATTATATGAATATATGGTGTGTTGTTATTTGTTATATAATTATTTGTGTTATTTGATAATATAGGAGAAAATAATAATTATTTAGAATTATGGGGGTTAATTAGGATTAATGAGTTTTAAGGAGGGAGTTAAGAGAAAAGGGAGGTTATGTTTTGTGGGAAAAGAAAATAGGAAAGAGTCAGACAAAAACTTTTGTACGTATCAGTAAGGGAAAAACAAGATTTTGGGAGAGAATAGAGAAGAGCCAAGAACAAGGGAATTACTAGAAGAGGGATTGATTTCTGTAGTTATTTGTTCATCTAATCAGGTAAGGGTGAGCTAGCATTTCAATTGATAATATATATGTATGATTTCATGGAATTTTGGATTGAAATTGGTGGTTTTGACTTAGGTTTAAGAACATGATGAATTTGCCAAATGTTGTTGAATTATGTGGTTGATTGTGTTTTCTGAGTTGTTTATGATGTTATGTTGTATATAAGACCTGTAAACGCTTCTGTAAATCAATTTGGGTGATTGGGGGATTAAAATGGGGTTTTTGGTTGAAAGAGGGGTTTGAGAATCGTAGGTTTTTAGTCTGAACAGATGAAGCTTCGCTTAAGCAAAGCTACCCGTCGCTTAAGCGAGCTGCCTAAGTGGTTGCCCAGAATTGATATTTGACCGTTCGATCAAGCGTGAGCCAAGCGAACGCTAAGCGAGCGAAATCCAAACTTTCGACGTTTGTATTTGCTTAAGCGAGCTGCCCGTCGCTTAAGCGAACGACGCTAAATCTGCCCAAAACCTGTAGCATGTGAGCGTCGCTCAAGCGAGCCTCAAACGAGGAACATCCTGAGTTACGACATTGGAGTTCGCTCAAGCGAATTGTGCTTCGCTTATGCGAAGTTGGTCCTGAACGACCTTTTTGTGTAATTTTTCTAAGTGTTCCAGACCCAAACCTAAGCTTCCTAATTTGTTTGTTGGATTTATTTAACGTTGTTTAAATGGTAAAACTTATATATGAAGATGAATATGATGGAATTATGTATACTTACATGAAAATAATTATCCGTTGCTAAGTGTGAGTTTGCCATTGATGTTGCTGAGTAGTATTGTCCAGTTGGGGAGGGTGTCCTCAGTGTTAGACACAGTTGTTGACGTCTTAAGTAGATGTTGTTGGTTGTATGCTGATATACACCATTAGATGTTGTTGGGTTGTATGCTGATATACACCACTGAGTCCATTCATACTCATATGCATTTGTTGGGGGCTTATTGCCCTGGAATGTTTATCATTCACCCGTTCGGGGCTTATTGCCCTGGAATGTTTATCATTCACCTGTTGAGGGCTTATGCCCTGGGATGCTTTAACCATCCAACTGTTGAGGGCTCATGCCTTGGAATGCTTGTCATTCAACGCGCGTAAAATGGTACCACATGCATATTGCATTTGTAGTTGAGGTCGTTGCATAGTTGGTGTCGGTGAGAGTTGTTGTTGGTGAGACGTCGCCACAAGAGTTGTTGTTGTAATTGTTTAAAATGAAGTAATATTGTTGATGAGTGATGATGCCATATATGTATGGATATTGATATACTTGTTGATGTTTTTAATTCAAGTTGATGATATATATATATATATATATATATATATATATATATATATATATATTATTTTAGATTTGTGAACTCACCCCTTCTGTTGGAATTGTCGCCTTGTGGACAAGTGCAGATTTCCAAGGCTAGTAGGTTGATGGCTCAAGTGTTTAGGGCTCTGATACGTAACGGGATGGGAATATTGCTGTTTAGTTCTTTCATTCCTTATGTATCATTTGTTGAACCATGATGTTGGAGATTTATTGTTATTGAATAATATTGTTATGTTGAGGCCTTTGTGCCAAGGAATTATGTTGTAGTTGATGATGATTTTATTAAATATATTTCCGCTGCAGAATTTTTATAAGAATGAGATTTTGGTTGGTATTTTAAATAGTTCTATTTTCTATTTAAATAATTTTGAAAAGTAGTGTGACTTGCCCGTATTTGTTGAACTCTGATTGTTTACATATTATTATGTTATTTTGGGAAACGGGGTGTTACAATTGGTATCAGAGCAGGTTGGTCCGTCCGGCCAATTAGTAGAGTCGTGTCGAGCCTAGTAGTATTGTGTGACAGCTTTAACTGTCTTTGTTGTCCTGATTTGTTGTTGTTATGTAGAACTTTGAGATGGCTGGGAGGAATGATGCTGCTTTGCAAGCAATGGACCAAGTTGTGGGACAACAACAACAAGGTGCTGGTGGTGGTGAAGGTGTGCGGATGCTAGAGACTTTTCTGAGGAACCATCCACCAACCTTCAAGGGAAGGTACGACCCCGATGGAGCGCAAACTTGGCTGAAGGAGGTCGAAAGGATCTTCCGAGTGATGCAATGCAGTGATGTCCAGATGGTGCGCTTCGGCACCCACATGTTGGCAGAAGAGGCTGATGACTGGTGGGTAAGCACCCAACCAATTCTTCAGAATGAAGGTGCTGTGATTACATGGGCTGTGTTCAGAAGGGAGTTCTTGAGAAGGTACTTTCCATAAGATGTCCGAGGTAACAAGGAGATTGAATTCCTTGAGCTGAAGCAAGGAGATATGTCCATAACTGAGTATGCTGCAAAGTTTGTGGAGCTTGCCAAGTTCTATCCACATTATGCTGCGGAGACTGCTGAGTTCTCCAAATGCATCAAGTTTGAGAATGGCCTGCGAGCTGATATTAAGCGGGCCATTGGCTATCAGAAGATAAGGGACTTCTCTGAATTGGTAAGCAGTTGTAGGATTTACGAAGAGGATACAAAAGCCCATTACAAGGTGATGAGTGACCGAAGAGGTAAGGGGCAATAGAGTCGTCCGAAGCCATATAGTGCCCCAGCTGATAAGGGTAAGCAAAGAATGCACGATGAGAGGAGACATGCACGTAGAGATGCTCCTGCTGAGATTGTATGTTATAAGTGTGGTGTGAAAGGCCACAAGAGTAATGCTTGCAACCGTGATGAGAAGAAGTGTTTCAGATGCGGTAAGAAGGGCCACACTATCGCTGAATGCAAGCGTGGCGACATTGTTTGCTTCAATTGTAATGAGGAAGGTCACATTGGTTCTCAGTGTACGCAGCCTAAGAAGGCTCAGACTAGTGGAAGGGTGTTTGCCTTGACTAGTACTCAGACCGATAATGAAGATCAACTTATCAGAGGTACTTGTTTCTTTAGTGGTACTCCTTTAATTGCTATTATAGATACTGGTGCTACGCATTGTTTCATTGCTATTGATTGTGCAAAAAGATTGGGTTTGATTATGTCTGATATGAATGGGGAGATGGTTGTTGAAACTCCAGCTAAGGGTTCAGTAACTACTTCCCTTGTTTGTTTAAGTTGTCCGTTGTCTGTATTTGCTAGAGATTTCAAAGTTGATCTTGTTTGTTTGCCGTTGGTGGGAATGGATGTAATATTGGGAATGAGTTGGTTAGAATACAATCATGTCCTGATTAATTGTTTTAGCAAGACGGTACGTTTTTCCTCTGCTGAAGAAGAGAGTGGAGCAGAATTTTTATCCACTAAAGAGATGAAGCGGTTAGAACAAGACGGCGTCTTGATATTTTCCTTGTTGGTGTTCCTGTCAGTAGAAAATCAAGCTGTAATTGATAGATTGCCTGTTGTGAAAGAATTTTTGGAGGTTTTTCCTGATGAGATTCCATATGTGCCACCAGAGAGGGAAGTCGAATTTGCAATTGATCTTGTTCCGGGAACGAAGCCTGTGTCGATGGCTCCTTACCGTATGTCAGCTTCTAAGTTAGCTGAGTTAAAGAAGCAGTTGGAAGACTTACTTGATAAGAAGTTTGTAAGACCGAGTGTTTCGCCTTGGGGAGCGCCGGTGTTGTTTGTTAAGAAGAAGGATGGTAGCATGCGGTTGTGTATTGATTACCGTCAGTTGAACGATGTGACGATAAAGAACAGGTATCCACTTCCGAGGATTGATGATTTGATGGATCAACTAGTGGGTGCTCGTGTGTTTAGCAAAATTGACTTGAGGTCGGGTTATCATCAGATTAAAGTGAAGGATGAGGATATGCAAAAGACGGCCTTTAGGACACGATATGGTTATTATGAATATAAAGTGATGCCTTTCGGTGTTACTAATGCGCCTGGTGTGTTTATGGAGTACATGAACAGAATTTTTCATGAGTATTTGGATCAGTTTGTTGTGGTGTTTATTGACGATATCTTGATTTATTCTAAGACTGAAGAAGAGCATGCAGAGCATTTGAAGATTGTATTGCAAGTGCTGAAGGAAAAGAAGTTGTATGCCAAGTTATCCAAATGTGAGTTCTGGTTGAATGAAGTAAGTTTTCTTGGCCATATTATTTCTGGTAATGGTATTGCTGTAGATCCTTCGAAGGTTGATGCTGTATCGCATTGGGAGACACCGAAGTCAGTTACCGAGATTAGAAGTTTTCTTGGTTTGGCTGGTTATTACCGTAGGTTCATTGAAGGATTTTCAAAGTTGGCACTTCCTTTGACGCAATTGACTTTTAAAGGTAAAGCATTTGTGTGGGATACTCAATGTGAGAGTAGTTTCAATGAATTGAAGCGAAGATTGACGACTGCTCCTATCTTAATTTTGCCGAAGCCAGAAGAACCTTTTGTTGTTTATTGTGATGCATCTAAGCCGGGCTTAGGTGGTGTTTTGATGCAAGATGGGAGGGTAGTAGCTTATGCTTCTAGGCAGTTGAGGATCCATGAAAAGAATTATCCTACGCATGATTTAGAGTTGGCGGCTGTGGTGTTTGTGTTGAAAATTTGGAGGCATTACTTGTATGGCTCTAGATTTGAAGTGTTTAGTGATCACAAAAGTTTAAAATATTTATTTGATCAGAAGGAATTGAATATGAGGCAGAGGAGGTGGCTTGAGTTGCTTAAGGATTATGATTTTGGCTTAAATTACCATCCTGGTAAAGCCAATGTGGTTGTGGATGCGTTGAGCAGAAAGACATTGCATATGTCTGCTATGATGGTGAAAGAGTTCGAGTTGCTTGAACAGTTTAGAGACTTGAGTCTTGTTTGTGAAAGGTCGCCTCAGAGTGTGCGGTTGGGCATGTTGAGAATTAATAGTGATTTCTTGAATAGTATCAAGGAGGCACAGAAGATTGATGTTAAGTTTGTGGACTTGATGACCGCTAGTGATCAGAATACAGATGGTGATTTTAAGATTGATGACCAAGGTGTATTGAGGTTCAGAGGGAGGATTTGTATTCTTGATGATGAGGAGTTGAAAAATTTGATTTTAGAAGAAAGTCACAAGAGTAGCTTGAGTATTCATCCGGGAGCTACGAAGATGTACCATGACTTGAGGAAATTATTTTGGTGGGCCGGATTGAAGCGAGATGTTGCTCAATTTGTTTATGCATGTTTGACTTGTCAGAAGTCTAAGGTTGAGCATCAGAAGCCTGCAGGGCTGTTGACTCCGTTAGATGTGCCTGAGTGGAAGTGGGACAGCATTTCCATGGATTTTGTAACTAGTTTACCAAATACTCCAAGAGGGCATGATGCTATTTGGGTTGTGGTCGATAGATTGACAAAGTCGGCGCACTTTATTCCGATCAATATTACTTTTCCGGTAGCTCAGTTGGCGGAGATTTATATTCATGATATTGTGAAGATACATGGTGTACCGTCGAGTATTGTGTCGGATAGAGATCCGAGGTTCACTTCTAGATTCTGGAATAGTTTGCAAGATGCTTTGGGTTCGAAGTTGAGGCTGAGTTCGGCTTATCATCCGCAGACAGATGGTCAGTCGAAAAGGACTATCCAATCTTTGGAAGATTTGTTGAGGGTGTGTGTACTCGAGCAAGGTGGAGCTTGGGACAACCACTTACCGTTGATAGAGTTCACGTACAACAATAGTTACCATTCGAGTATTGGTATGGCACCATTCGAAGCTTTGTATGGTCGGAGGTGCAGAACTCCTTTGTGTTGGTTTGAGTCGGGTGAAAGTGTGGTGTTGGGACCAGAGTTGGTTCAGCAGACTACAGAGAAGGTCAAGTTGATCAGAGAAAAGATGAAAGCGTCGCAAGATCGTCAGAAGAGTTATCATGACAAACGTAGAAAGGCCCTTGAGTTTCAGGAGGGTGATCATGTGTTTTTTAGGGTTACTCCTATGACAGGTGTAGGACGTGCATTGAAGTCTAAGAAGTTGACTCCAAAGTTCATTGGTCCTTATCAGATTTCAGAGAGGGTTGGAACCGTGGCATATCGGATTGGGTTGCCACCGCATCTTTCGAACTTGCATGATGTGTTTCATGTGTCGCAGCTAAGGAAGTATGTAGCGGATCCTTCGCATGTTATTCCTAGAGATGATGTGCAAGTTAGGGATAACCTTACCGTTGAGACTTTACCTTTGAGGATTGACGATCGTGTTATCGCGATTTTCGGGTATCAAGTCATTAATTAGGCTTGAACCTTTCAATCATTGATATCTCTATTTTTTTGGGGAAGGGAGAAATTGAGAAAAACCCTTAGAAATTCTAAGTTAGGGGGCAATTTTCGCTACGGGAAGGTGTTAGGCACCCATAACGACTATAGTACTCTATAGGAGCCGTCTTTCTAGATTTATGTCTACGCTTTATTTTTAACGCTATTTATTGAAAAGAAATTGTTTTTAAGAATGGAGGGAAGGGTGTTTGGGTTTTATTTTTATTGGACTTGGAGAGGTTTTGACCTCTTGCCTACATACCCCTTTAAGGGATCAAACTCCATGTAGTTCTCTCTCAAAAAGATTTTGTGGGTTTTGATTGATTTTAATTTTTTTGAAATGCTTTTGAAGAAGAGAAAGAGGCCGTAAAGGCTTGAGAAAGAGAAAATGGTGAGGTTGGTTCAATTATTTAAAAAAAGTCTAAGTAAGAATTATTTTTCATTTGCATTTGATTAAGAAAAAAAGGAAAAATACAATGGAGTTTTGACTCCAAGGTTTATTGGAAAAAATTGTTTTCGAGTGATGAAGTTGTTAACACTTTTTGGAAAATGATTTTTCTAAGTTTCGCGCTTCCTAAACATACATCTAACGGTGAATCATACAACGTGTGTGCGTGTCGGTGCTTGTGTCGGTGTACATCATTATAGTGTCCATTGTCCTTTACATTGTCCCTAGTTTACATTCTACGGTCTTGCAAGAAATTGAAATAAAAGAGAAAGTTGAATAAAAACCTAAGCTAAAGGATGGAGATGAAGTGGAATGCTCAATGTGCATGAAACATAAAATGGTTAGTAAAGCAAGGTGAAATGATAGTGAAAATGTTAAGCAAAGAAAAACAATAACAAAGCATGAAAAAAATGGGAAGAAAAATGCATGCAAACTAACATTACTTACAAAGTAAGAAACTAACAAGTAAACTTTGCAAAATTGGATGCTAACATATAAACTTGTAAAGTAGCAACCCAAAAGTTAAGCCAACAAGATTAGAAACTAACAATTGACATTGTAAAATGGCAAACTAAGAGAAATTAAACTAACATCATTGGAAATTGACAATTATCATTGCAAAATTGTAAACGGAAGTTAAACTAGTAAAATTGGGAATCAACAAATAACATTGCAAAGCTTTCAATGAAGACCAAACTAACAAGATTGAAAATATTGCAAAAATTGTGAACAAAAACCAAACTATCAAGATTGAAAATATTGCAAAATCGTAAACAAAAATCAAACTCAACAAGATTGGAAATATTGCAAAATTGTAAACAAAAATCAAACTCAACAAAATTGAATGAATTAGCATGAAATCAGAAGTGATCACATCATAAAATCAAGTGCCAAACATCAGTATCAAGTGACAAGTATTTGGATCAAGAATTATGCAAGAAACTTCACACAAAAATACACAAAATGTACAAATCAATAGAAAAACTTAACACATGTTACTTTTATCAATTTAGACATGTAAAAATATCACAAAACAGTCAAAACGTATCAAGAACACATAGGAATTTTTTGTGAGAAAATTAAAACGCACAGGTGGTCCAAGTAGCAAGAATAAGGGTAAACATAGCAAAAAAAATCAAGAAACTGAACAGAAAACCAAAGGCCCAAGATTATCCGGCCCAAACCCACGCAGGTTGATGGATCCGGATCTCCAGAATGCCTCAGAGGCGTTGGATTGATCCAGATCCATCAAGACCTAGATCTGACGGTCTAAAGCGTGGGGAGCTGGATCGGGTCAGAACCCACCCGGTCCAGCGCTTATATAAAAGGGTTTTGGCCCGGGTTCTCACCATTTTCTAAAACGTTTCTCTTTCTTCTCTCTTCTCTCACCGTTCTTCTCTTTTCTCACTCTGGTAAAGCTTCATCTTCTCCGATGAAACCCTAACCCTAAATCCTCAAACCAGCCCAGAATCTCATGAATCATAGCTTAAACGTTTCATCCCGTTGTTCTAAACACAAATCTATCACTAGAAATCGCATGCATCCGTTGAATCAACGTAGATCTTGAATCTTTTTTCACGGATTTCAAATGGTTTTGGTTCTTTCTTTTGTTCAAATCTTTGTTCTGATGAAATCCTTATGGATTCCTAGGTTTACAACGGTTGATTCACGTTGTAAACCATGAAATCCTTTACGGTTTTGAAATTTTTTTAGGGTTTCAATTTTTTTTGAACCAAATTCTATTGAACTCCTACGGATCTACATTGATTCAGACTTGATGATGTTCTTGAGTATGAATGAGGTAAGTTTCGATTCTCACATGTGTTTTATTCGGAGATTTGAACCGGAATCTTCAAGATTTCTTCGATTTTGATTCTGTTTGTTGATTTTGTGGCTTGAATTCCGAAAATAAATCGGTGATTCCTCTCTTCTTCTTCACCGGTTCAAAACCTTTGAAATTCTTTCCCTCTTCTTCTCAATTTCTTTCCTCTGTGATCGTATTGAGTTTGTCGCTTTCAGTGATGAATTCAATGCTTGAATTGCAGAGGAAAAAGCTCAATGATGAAGATTCAACCTTGAATCTCTGAGAGCTAACGCGAATTCCATTGATTTGGCTTGAATTCAGTTCTGGAAAAAGTTAGGGTTTGTGAAATTGTTCTTGAATTTTCTGAGTTTTTTGTGATTTTGATCTAACTGAATGGAGAGAGAGAATTGGAAAGTGTTTGTGATGTGGCGTGATTTGCGTGGGCTCTTTCTGACTGGTACAGTAGGTGGCCTTTTATAGGCTGCCATGTGTGTCTTTGGACCAATAGAGATGCGCCATCTGGCCCGGACTAGCTTGCGTGGCACTTGGACTGAATTCTGACTTTTGGACCTTTCTGCAAAAAACAAAACTAAAGGACTGATCTGAAAATAAGAAAAAATAAGAAAAAGGAGTAAAACTGGACTAATCTGGACTTATCTGCAATTAAAAAAAAGAATTGGACTGACTTGCAATATAAAATATAAAATTTGGACTGACTTGCAAAATAATAAAAAATGGGTAAAAGGGGAATTTTGAAAACAACGTAAAGTGAAACAGTTTAAAAAAACGACCAAAACGGACTTAAAACGAACAAACTACCAAAATGAGGTATTTTAAAATACCTCTCTGTCAAAAAATCTTGATGTGAAAAGACCAAAATGCCCCTAAGGACTAAAATGACTCAGACTCACTCAGACGCAATGCCGAAACGATTCTTAGACAGAATTTGATTAATGATGTGTGCAGACAAGTTGTAAAGACTCAGAGACAAATTGTAGGGACTAAAATGGGTTCCACTACAGGAAATGACCAAAATACCCTTTTGTATGATTTTTATGCAAAAACTTGGAATAAAATGCAGGAAAACATGCAATTGGTTTAGAAACTTTCAAATGACTTGTAATGCAAGAAAAACACTTTGGATGGCTTTATATGCAAGAGAATTGAGACAGAAACAACACGCAGTTGAAGCGCGGTAGAAAATTGCGGAGTAAAACATAGTGAATTGGAAAAGGTATCAGAGATAGAAAAGAATTTTGAAGGAGTATTTTTAGGTCCAAAATGAGGGTATGACAGCTGCCCCTATTTAAGTTTCTTCGTCTGGAGGGTCAAGAGACAAAGTCTTTGGCTTGACAGGACGAAGATACTTAAATATCGACATTTGCACTGATTTTGGGCGTAAAAATGCATTTGTGAATGTCATGCATGCCATGTAACATTTAGATTATGAATGCAAGACAAACTGAGAATTGAGTTTAACAAAGTATGTCATATCCATTGCGGGATTGGTAGACATTAATAAGATAGCAAATACCAGGGTATGTCGTATCCATTGCGGGATTGGTAGACATTAACAAGATAGCCAATAACAAGGTTTACTGGGGAAACAGACAGGACATTGACAGGTACAAGTTGTTCTTTTGGCTCGAACTGGGAACTTGACCGAGAATACTGACAGGTAGATAGGCACAAGCTGTTCTTGGCTTTGAACTAGCCGCTTGGCTGATAACAAAAGCAAATCGACAAGCACAAGCTGTTCTAGGATGCGAACTAGCCACTTGGCTGATAATGGCAGGAAATTGACAGGCACAAGCTGTTCTTGTATTTGAACTAGCCGCTTGGCTGATAACAGAAACGAATTGAAAGGCACAAGCTGTTCTTGGACGCGAACTAGCCACTTGGCCGAACATATAGCAAACTGCATTGTGGATATAGATTAAAATTGACTTGACATGACTGCTGGAGTTTGAAATTGACATGACGGTAGAAGTTTGAAATTGACTTGCGAGATTTTGACAGAGATTAACATAGGAATTGAAAATGTAATGTGTATGCATATCATAACAATTTTATCAGATGCATGAGCATGTAGGATGCATGATTATGCATGTATGAATGCTTGAAGTGCATGATGGTTGGCAATTTGTAGACACAACTTCTCAGAGATAGATAAAACATTGGAATATTGGGCACGTAATGGCTCGTGCTCTAACATACGCTTGTGGAAATCCCTTTTGGAGGTGCTGTCGCTGGAAGACGCATTGAGACCAAAGCTGCGAGCAAGGAACTATACCTTGTTCATAAACTTGTAGGGAGTAGAACCTCTCTGATGGCACCGTCATTGCTGGGTGTTTTAATGCTGAGCACGTTTTGGGTATCGCATCTGTGGTCAATGCTTTTTTTTTTTTTGCATGTTTGCTTTCATTTGTTTGTTTGTTTTTTATCATCCCATTTTTGCCTGGATCGCCCTTTCGGGTTTTCAATCCACCGGGGGAATAAATTCTTTTCATTGCCCCTGTTTTTGCCTGAATTGCCTTTGTAGGTTGTCAATCCAGCGGGGTGCTCATTTTTGCCCAAGCCGCCCTTTCTAGTTTTCAGCTTAGCGAGCTCATTCATTTTCTCATGCTTTTCATTCTGTTTTTTCATTCTTGCCATTGACCACAGACCATACTGGGAGAGAGCCTGCTGGTAGCTTGTGTTGAAATGGACATCGACACACATTCGTTCATGCATGTTTCGTTGAATGCACCTAGTTGCTCAAGTTTGTTTTCAAAATACACACCAAAGGTTTTCAATTTCCAAAATGTTTGTTTCAGACATTATCATTATTAAAATAGAAAGAAAATGTTTTTGTATACAACTTTGAAAGTAGAATGAAGAAATAGAGTTTCAAACAAAAGCATATGCTCAAATCGATGTATAAGGGTGGCAGCCAGCCAAAAGCATGACTCCACAGATTTACAAAGCTTGGAAAATGGTAATTTTATCGGTTGGTGGTACATTGAACACAGTAACCACTACAATCCTTAGAAATTTTGAATTCACAAGTACAAAAGCCTCTGACGAGAACAGCCGTTTATCAGTTGCAGAGGGCCCCAAGGGGATGGTAGTTTGCCAGATATAGTCAATTGTCTTTCCTTTCAATCTCATTTTTGCATGAACCGCCCTTTCGGGTTTTCGGCTCATCGAGACGCTCATTTTTGCCTGAGTTACGCGTAATCTCAGCGAGCTTTTCCATATTCATTTTTTTTTGTCCCTTATTTTGCCTGGATCGCCCTTTCGGGTTTTCGATCCACCGGGAAGCGCATTTTTGCCTAGGCCGCCCTTTCGGGTTTTCGACCTACCACGCTGTTCTTTTCATATATCTAGACAAAGTATTTCTTGACTATATCGGCATTCACAGGGTTTGGAAGCTCTACACCATCCATGTGTGTAAGAATTAAAGCACCGCCGGAGAAGGCCTTCTTGACAACATACGGTCCTTCATAGTTAGGCGTCCATTTGCCCCTTGGGTCGGGTTGCTGGCTTATTCCCGAGGACGGACTTTCTTGTCAAAAGCGGTTTTCATTCTCGTTTGATACAGATGTCCACGGGCCAAAGCATCCAGACGCTTTTCTTCAACCAAGTTCAACTGGTCATACCAGCTCTGGCACCATTCAGCCTCAGAGAATTTTGCTTCCATGATCACGCGGAGCGAAGGGATCTCTACTTCCAGAGGGAGGACTGCTTCCATGCCATATACGAGGGAAAAAGGCGTTGCCCCGGTCGAACTGCATACTGTAGTGCGGTAGCCGTGTAAAGCAAAGGGTAACATCTCATGCCAGTCTTTGTATGTGGTTACCATCTTCTGTACGATCTTCTTGATATTCTTATTGGCGGCCTCAACTGCACCGTTCATCTGGGGCCTATAGGGAGAAGAGTTGTGATGTTCAATCTTGAATCTCTCACACAGGGCTTGCACCATGTCATTGTTCAAGTTGGTACCGTTGTCAGTAATAATCTTGCTGGGAACACCATATCGACAGATGATGTTGTTTTTGATGAACTTAACCACCACTTGCTTGGTTACATTGGCATAGGATGCAGCTTCGACCCATTTGGTGAAGTAATCAATCGCCACTAGAATGAAACGATGACCGTTCGAAGCCTTCGGTTCAATTCTTCCAATCATGTCGATCCCCCACATAGAGAAAGGCCACGGAGAGGAAATAACATTGAGGGCATGCGGAGGCACATGGATCCTATCAGCATAAATTTGACATTTGTGACATTTCCTGGCATATTGGTAGCAATCGTGCTCCATGGTCATCCAATAGTAGCCAGCCCTTAGCAATTTTCTAGACATGGTATGCCCCGAAGCATGGGTTCCAAAAGTATCATCGTGCACATCGCGCATCAGTTGCTCTGCTTCACGTTCATCAACACATCTCAACAATATCATATCGTAATTCCTTTTGTACAAAACATCTCCGTCCAGCAGGAACTTACTAGCCAATCTTCGCAGTGTCTTCTTGTCTTTGTTGGAAGCACTTGGCGGGTATTCACGGCTTTGCAGGAACTGCTTGATATCATGATACCAGGGTCTGTTGTCAACTACATCTGCATCTGTCTGAATAATCACATCACCGATGGCAAACACATGAGAAGGCCGGTCTCGGCGTTGCACCTTGATTATTGGTACATGATTCCAATGGTTTACTTGAAACATGGAGGATAAGGTAGCAAGAGCATCAGCCATTTGATTTTCTTCACGGGGAACATGGTGCAGTTTGACCTTTGTAAAGTATGTCAGCAGACGTCTCGCATAATCACGGTAAGGGATCAGATTGGCATGATGGGTCTCCCACTCGCCCTTTATCTGATTGATAACAAGCGCAGAATCTCCATAAATGTCGAGGTGCTTGATTCTCATGTCAATTGCTTCCTCAATCCCCAAGATGCATGCTTCGTATTCAGCCATGTTGTTTGTGCATTCGAATAGAATTCGGGCGGTAAAGGGAATATGGTGCCCCCGCGGAGATACGATTATTGCTCCAATCCCCTTGTCGTAAGCATTGACAGCACCATCAAAGACCAATCCCCACTTGCTATTAGGGTCTGGACCTTCACCAATCAACGGTTCTTCACAGTCCCTTGACTTCAAATACATGACCTCTTCGTCGGGGAAATCGAACTTAATGGGCTGATAGTCCTCCAGCGGCTGATGAGCGAGGTGATCAGCTAGAACGCTTCCCCTGATGGCTTTTTGAGCTTTGAACACAATATCATATTCAGACAGAAGCATCTGCCAACGCGCAATCTTCCCGGTGACTGCGGGCTTCTCAAAGATATACTTGATCGGGTCCATCCTGGATATCAACCAAGTTGTGTGGTTCATCAAATAGTGACGCAGACGTTTGGCAGCCCAAGCCAGAGCACAACAAGTCTTTTCGAGCATCGTGTATCGAATCTCACAGTCAGTGAACTTCTTGCTTAAGTAGTAGATAGCATGCTCTTTCTTTCCAGTCTCGTCCTGTTGACCGAGCACACATCCCATGGATTCACCTAACACTGACAGATACATAATCAACGGCCTTCCTTCCACCAGCGGGACAAGGATTGGTGGCTCTAGCAAGTAATCTTTGATGCTATCAAAAGCTTCCTGGCATTCATCATTCCATACAATAGAATGATTCTTCCTGAGTAGCCTGAAGATTGGTCCGCAAGTCGCGGTCATGTGAGATATGAATCGGGAGATGTAGTTCAGACGCCCGAGAAAACCTCTAACTTTCTTCTCGGTCTGCGGGGCCGGCATCTCGCGGATAGCTCGGACTTTGTCAGGATCTACTTCAATGCCTCTTTGGCTGACGACGAACCCTAGAAACTTCCCGGATCTGACACCGAACGTACACTTGTTGGGATTTAGTCGAAGCTTGTATTTTCTTAACCTTTCAAACATTTTTGCCAAATACTCAACATGTTGCTCTTCATCGCTTGACTTTACGATCATGTCGTCCACATATACCTCGACCTCTTTGTGAATCATATCGTGAAACAACGTAGTCATCCCCCTCTGATAGGTGGCACCAGCGTTTATCAAGCCGAACGACATCGCTTTGCAACAGAAAGTACCCCATGGGGTAATGAACGATGTCTTTTCCCTGTCTTTGGGTGACATTTTGATTTGATTGTATCCAAAAAAACCGTCCATGAAGGAGAACACCTTGCACTGAGCAGTATTATCAACAAGCACGTCAATATGAGACAGCGGGAAATTGTCTTTCAGACTGACCTTATTCAGATCCCTATAATCGACACACATCCGGACCTTTCTGTAACACCCCGATTTCCCAACATAATTAAATATACGTAAAATCAGAGTTTTCATCGCAAAACGGAATGTTACACTACTTTTCAAAAATTCATAAATAGAAAATATACTATTTATTCAACAACATAAATTAATCTCGTAATATTTTGCAGCGGAAAAGTCTTTTTTAAAATATAATCAACTTCAACAAAATCTTGGCACAAAGGCCCCAACATAAATAATCATTTCAATAATCCTCTTAATAATAAATAAATGTTCCAACAATATAGTTCCAAAATTGATACATAAAGGAATGAAAATTCAACAATTAACTCCCATCCCGTTACGTATCAGAGCCCTAAGACACTTGAGCCAACATCCTACTAGCCTTGGAAATATGCACTTGCCCACAAGGCGACAATTCCAACAGAAGGGGTGAGAAACACATTCAATAATAATAATATATAGTTCATCAAATCGATGAAACAACAACAAATTATACCACAAGTATCAACAAGTTCATATATGTATGTATATATATATATATAGCAACAACAACGTTATCAACATCAACGACATTTAGCAAGATACAACAACAATAAACAATCAACAACAACAATATCAACAACATCAACAAATCATCACATATAACGAAAACATCTCAAACATTCACAAGTACATCATAACATCACAAATACTTCAACACGTCATAAATACATCAACAAGTAACAATTACACCATCACGAATACATCATCACTTTGCAAATTACATCATCACTTCACAATTACATCATCACTTCACAAATACTTCAACACGTCATAAATACATCAACAAGTCACAATTACACCATCACGAATACATCATCACTTTGCAAATTACATCATCACTTCACAATTACATCATCACTTCACAAACGACACGACACGACTATGCAACACTTAGACCTCATGCATGTGGTACCATCAGGGCATTAAGCCCCCATCGCTAAAGGTCAAATAGGACCTGTCAGGCATTAAGCCCCCATCGCTAAGGTCATAGAGGACCTGTCAGGCATTAAGCCCCCATCGCTAAGGTCAGAGAGGACCTGTCAGGCATTAAGCCCCCATCGCTAAGGTCATAGAGGACCTGTCAGGCATTAAGCCCCCATCGCTAAGGTCATAGAGGACCTGTCAGGCATTAAGCCCCCATCGCTGACTATGCTATGCAACGACACGACTCAAATGCAACGACACAAGTAAAGACTCAACAATGCACATCTTTAGATGACTCGACAAATACACATCTTTAAATAGCATCATCGTCAAATATCACATATTTAAATATGACATCTTTATATAGCACATATTTAAGTCACACATCTACAAACAACACATCTTGATATAACACATATTTAAATCACACATCTCCGGAAAGCACATATACATTAATCAACTACATCCATATCAAACCAAAACATTCTTCAAAAATAAAGCAAGTTGATCAATAAAACATAAGCCAAATACTCATAAAACACTCCGACTAAATCCCTAATACTTAAGTTTGAAGTTGGGAAACCAACCATAAGTTTTGGACTAACTTGGGATTAGTTAAGCTAAGTTTTCTTAAAATTTTCTGAAGACCTACTTGGACTATTTTTATCATAACTCGAGATTTACAAAACATTTTCGAGTCAAACCAGTTCCATTAGAAAGCTAACTCAATTATCTACAACTTTCATGTTTACACCTAAGACCAATTATGTACCAATCAATACCAGTTTTCATTTCAAATTCGGACAAAGTGGTGCTGAAAATCATAAAAATTCACTGTGACCTACGTTCAGTAATTTGACCATAACTCAAGTTATATAAATCATTTTTATGTCATACCAACGGCATTAGAAAGATAACATTCATACCTACAACTTTCGTGTTTACACCGAAAGCTAGTTCGAAACAGAAAATGATGCAAAAGACGCAACAACATGAAACAGGGTATGCTGTCAAAGGTAGCTCTCGGGAAAACTCTATTTTTCACTCAAAAACCCAAATTTCATCTACCCAAATCCCAAATTTGATAGAGAACAATGTTTACAGGTTCTATATACAACATAGCAATCAAAACAACACAGAAACATGCATCAAACAACACAATTCATCACATCATATCAATTATCATAAACTTTCTAAACCCTAAACCTAGAACACAATTTCATCAACAATCAAAATTATATATACATATTATTGAAGGAATCCCACCCTTACCTTAGATTATGATTCCTGAATTAAGCTGCGTTCTTCTCTCTTCTTCTAGCATCTTCTCTTGGTTCTAGGTTTTCTCCTCTTCTTCTCTCAAAAACTCACTTTCTCTCTTTTTTTTCAATTGTACGTAAAACTCTTTCTGACTCTCCTTTTCTTTTTATTGTAAACTATAACCCCCTCTTATTTCCTTATAATTATACTTAATTCCCTTTAAACCAAATAATACTATTTTCTACCTTTTTATTAAATAAATAAAATAATCAAACAACATTTATTTAAATAAAACACAACACCATAAATCATATAATAAATTATCATCACACCAAATATCACACAATTCATACCAAGTCATATATTTCACATAAAATCATATCTAAATCATATATGTCAAATATAGTCATATAAAAATACTCAAACATCAACTAAAAATAATTAAATAAAAATGGGGCGTTACACTTTCCATCCTTCTTCGGCACAGGTACAATATTAGCAACCCATTCGGGATACTCGACAGTCATGAGGAAACCTGCGTCAATCTGCTTCTGTACTTCACCCTTGATCTTGAGAGCCATGTCTGGATGAGTTCTTCTTAGCTTTTGTCTAACAGGAGGACATTCTGGTTTTGTTGGTATCCGGTGTTCTACGATATGGGGATCCAAACCCGGCATATCTTCATACGACCATGCAAAAATATCTGAATACTCTCGGAGAAGTTCGAAGATCCTCTTCTTAACCCTCTCTTCTAGTGCAGCACCAACTTTGATTTCCCGCTTATTGTCTTCGGTACCCAAGTTGACCAGCTCAATCTCCTCCTGGTGGGGTTGAATGGTTTTCTCCTCTTGCTCAAGCAGTCTGGTAATCTCATATGGTACCTCATCATCTGCCTCATCTTCGGCTTCAAATACCGGGAATTCAAAAGTCGGAGGAACTATAGGATCACTGTGTTCAACGGGTTTATTATGGTTCAATCTGCATGATATGGTTGGATGATTTTTTAGAAAAGGTTTTCCATGCAGATTTTTTAAATTAATAAGAAAACAAAGATGTTTTGGTTTTTTTCTGGCATTACCATCATTTCCAAGTGAAAAAGCATTAAGAGAAGAAAAAAGCCGTGAAAGAAACGACGATTTTTTATTAATAATGGCAATGCCGAAACAAACATGCCCTTACAAAAATACCACTTTCGCCTTGGGCAGAGCGAAAGGGTTGTTATTTTGAAAACAAAGACTTAAGCAACAAGACACATTACTCGGAACCATGCATGATCAACGGAAGGTCAACGACATCCCAATTCTTTGCTATGCCTCCTGATATAACGAACACGGGCTTAGAACCACCTCCAGTAGCACCCTCAGTAATCGCATTAGTGAAACCAGCACTGTAGAATGTTCCGGTAGATACTCTTGATGTTGGTGAAAACCCAAGTCCTTCTTTGCGCTTATTCTCATGCAATTGTATTAGTTGGCCCCAACCGGCAGCCTGCCCTTCCTGGACAGCCTTCTGTACGTCTTTTAAAGAAGCCATAGCAACACCGACCTTCTTAGGCTCCGTACCTTCAATAGTCAAACCTTGAAATGCAGTCCCTTCGGCCGATCCTGCTTCAATGCAAAAGAACGACGACAATTGGCTAATCAAGTATGATTCCTCTCCATGTACAGTAACAAGCTTACCATTCCTCACAAATTTCAACTTTTGGTGGAGGGTGGAGGTCACCGCGCCAGCTTCATGTATCCATGGCCTTCCAAGGAGGCAGCTATAGGAAGCATCGATGTCCATGACTTGGAATGTGATCAGGAATGTTTTAGGGCCGATGGTCATTGGAAGATCAACTTCCCCGAGAACGTGCTTGCGGGATCCGTCAAAGGCTTTCACCAAAAAGGTGCTTCTCCTCAAAGGGACCTCTCGATAGCTTAACTGGTCTAGAGTCGACTTGGGCATTACATTCAACGACGAGCCGGTGTCCACTAATACATTTGACAGCATGTCAGTCTTGCAATTCATAGAGATGTGTAGGGCCAGATTGTGGTGCTTCCCCGCTTCCGGGAGTTCATCCTCGCCAAACCAGAGATTACTGCAAGCGGTGATATTTCCCACTATACCACCAAACTGATCCACCGTGACCTCATGATCAACATACGCCTGTTCCAATACTTTCAGCAAGATATTCCTGTGGGTTTCAGAGCTCAGGAGCAAGGATAAGATAGATATCTTTGATGGAGTTTGCATCAAATGATCCACGACCTTGTAGTCACTTTTCTTGATTAGTCTCAGGATTTCGTCCAAATTAGAGTCTTCAATAGATTGGCCTGGCCGGCTAGCATCTTCAACAGCAGGAGGAACTGCATGTAGAGTTGTTTTGTCAGTAGGAGTCGTGGTAGGCGCAGCGATCTTCTTTTGGAACAAAGGGGGACGGACTCTGCCGCTTCTCAGAGTTGTCATCTCTTCGGCGATGTTGCTTACTACACCTAGGGGTACCAAGGGTACTTCTATCCCATTCTCAATCATGGTTGCATTGTACTTGTAGGGAATAGCCTTGGTGGAAACATAAGGCGCTGGCCCAGGTAGCCTTATCACTAGAGGTTCAACATTCTCTTTCGGAGGCGCGCTCTTAACAAGGGTATCATGGAAGACTGGCATAATCACACAAACATCGCTGGTCACAACCCATAGGATTCTGAAGACATTCACTACAAGCGGCATGGTCATGGCTAAACAAAGAAGCTTGGCACATCTTGACATGTAGTGGTACCAGAGGAGTTGCAACATTGCGAACATCAAGGCTAGGAATTTCTTCGTATGCTTCAATCATGTTCACAACAACATGATTTAGGAGCGGATTATCGAGCACATGTGGGACATTGTTCTCGAAAGACAACTTCCCTTGGTCTATCAGCTTCTTCACAATGTACTTCAAGGTGTAACAACCTTCCACATCGTGGCCTAGAGCCCCTTGATGAAAATCGCACCTGAGGTCGGAACGAAACCTGGGAGGCAATGGGTTAGGCGGAGGCTTGCCGGGCCTGGTTGTGCAGTACCCTTTGTGTAACAGAGTTGGAAGCAGTTCGGCATATGTCATTGGTATCGGAGGGAAAGATGGTCTGGCCTGAGGACCTTGCTGTTGTTGCTGTTGACCCGGTGGCTGCTGTTGCACCTGCTGAGCAATAGCGTTAACGGGGACCTGGGGTTGGCCCGATGGCAGAGGATACTGATGGTAGAACGGTGGGAAGAACGGATGTTGGGCGTATTGCATGTATTGGTACGGCAGAGGTAGTTGAGCAGCATTGATAGGGGCAATGGTAGCCATAGGTTGATTGGTCTCAGCAGATACCATCCCGACTTCTGTTTCCTTCGTCTTGTGATGGCCATTGCCGTATTTCTTTGGTGCATTTGTGGAGGATTCACCTTTTTCGAATACAATGATACCCTCTCTGACAGCTTCTTCTAAGCGGGTTCCCATGGTGACCATCTCGGAGAAGTTACTCGGAGCAGCAATGATCATGCTTTCAACATAGTCTTTCTTCAGAGTTTTCAGAAACGTCTGAGTCATTTCCTCTTCATCTAGAGCAGGGGTAATGCGGGCAGCTGCCCCCCTCCATCTCTGCGCATACTCACAGAAGGTGTCATCTTTCTTTTGGGAGAGGGACCTGAGAAACTCCCTGTTTGGCTTCAACCTAGTGTTAAACCCATAGTGACTCTTGAAAGCGGCAGCCAAATCATCGAAGGTTCGAATATCATCCTTACTCAGGCCAGTATACCATTCTGCAGCGTCTTCCATTAGACTGTCTTGGAAGCAGTGACTCATAAGCGAATCGTTGTCTGAGTAATTAGCCATCTTCCTGACATATTTGATAATGTGATTCTGAGGACAGGTCAGCCCGTTGTATCGGTCGAACTCTGGGACTTTGAATTTCTTAGGGACATCCACCCTTGACACTAAGCAGAGGTCATGAGTCTTGACGAGGTCACCATTCCCTCGGTTAGCTTTGATTTCACGACGGAGTTCTTTAGCAAGTTCTTCCATCCTTTCTTCCATAGTCCCGATCATGGGAGACTTCCCACGGTAAGCATGGGTGTTGGTGTCCTGAGGCATGGAATGCACGATCGGTTCAGTGAAGACCATTGACTGAGGCAAGGTAGTGTAGAGAGGGACAGGATCTGGTATAGGGATTTGGTCACCATTAGCAGCACCAGAAGTACCGGCACCAGAAATACCGGCTGCAGTATTGGGGGCGTAGAAAGGTGGGAGTCAATAACAGCGTCCCCTCGGCATAACAAAGCGGTCATCAAGAGATGCTGTTGGAATGGCTTCTGGAGCAGATGAAGCTGGTTGTTCTTGGGCAGCCAATAGAGCAGTCATAACATCGTGAGCTTTAGCCAACTCTTCCCTTAGAGAAGCTAACTCGGTACGGAGCTGTGCGTTTTCCTCTTCCATAGCTACCTGATTCCTTCTTCTGTATTGTCTAGTCTGATGTACTCTAGTGGGTTGATAGACTTTTCGAGCACGAGCCACTTTTCAAACTGCGGCAGAAGAACCAGGAGGCAATGAGCACTTGGAAGTTTTTGTGACCGATGAATGATGCATATGATGCATGATATGTACAAATGCAGATGCAAAAATGACTCTTTTTGGTTATCGAAAGGTTTTTTAGACAAATTAGAAACTTCGCAAACATTATTAGAACAATAAAGTAACTAGGAAGCCAACAAGATAAATCCCTTTGAAATGCTAAGCCAAGGGAGGTAAACTTTGGAATACAAACAACACAAACATCTAGGCCTAAAGAGTGGCAGGGTAGTCCTCAGACTCAGACTCCGAAGCTGATCCGCAATATCTGGCATAGAAATCCCGTCGACCCCTAGCTCTCTTGGAGTCCCTCATAAGCAAATCGTCCTTTTCTTCAAGTTCCTTTCTAACTCTGGCCAATTCTCTCTTCAACATCAAATTTTCATGAGTCTTCTGCTCATCCTTACCATCCAAAGTCATAATCAAGTTCTCAGCTTCATTGTATCGGGCCTTCCATATTTGCTTCTCCTGACTCTCCATAGCTAGATGCTCCTGATACATCTCCTAGGTTACGGGGAGCAAGGGTAACGGCCTAGATGGCATAGACGCAGACACATGTCTCATAGCAGGGTAAGGCATGCCGATCTCCTCGGCTCGATCTATCACCCACTGAGTATAGGCCTCATGAGCGATGTCGGATCTTACACCCAAATGCTTTACATCCTTCTTTCGAACCTTAGACCAAGCGTCCACAAAAGCTTTCCTTTGCCCGGCGGGGGCATTTGAATAGTAGAAGAACTCCTGAGATGTTGCAAGATTAATGGGCTTTGCTCTCATCGGGAAACCAAACTATCTCATGGCTAGCTCAGGATTGTAGTTGATTCCTCCCCGGGTACCGAGAAGATGTATATTGAGGAAGTCCCCACAACCAGTGATGATCTCCTTGACTCGAGCCGCCGGAGTAATCTAAACCACCTCATCGGGAGTGAGAGCCATAATCCGCTGTGAATAAGACCAATTCTCCGGGTTGGCATGAAAAGAACTCGGAAGGTGCGAAATAAACCACCTATATAAGAGAGGCACGCAGCAAAGAATATATCCACGACCTTTGAGAGTCCGATCATGGATGGCGTGGTACATGTCAGCTAACAGAGTAGGAACCGGGTACTTGGAATGGAAGATCTTAATGGCATTCATGTCTATGAAGTTGTCGAGATTCGGGAAGAGGACGAGCCCGTAGATAAGTAGTGCCAGAATAGCCTCAAGAGTTTCTTGACAAGTGGATTCGAGATTAGCCCGCTCAAGTAAGTACTTTGAAGTGAAGCCTTGGATATGAGACTTGGTGATGAGATGTTTGGACACATCGGAAGTCTTGAGATAAAGATCCTTAGCAATCACCAAAGGAGCCGGAGGAGATCCGGGACCCGTGAAAGGTGACCCCTCGGCTATAGGTAAACCCAACAAGCTGGAATAAACCTCGAGTGTAGGAACTAATTGAAAATCCGAGAAAGTGAAGCAACGGAAAACCGGATCATAGAATTGCACCAGAGTGTGTACCAACTTCTCTTCCACATTAGTCCGGAGAATAGTGAGCAAACCACCGTATCGGAGACGAAACCCGGTCGGATTCTTAACCTTGAGTGCCAACTCCCTTAAGCTGACCAAATTGACTTCCTTGAACTTGTAAGACTTAGTCTTCTTCATACCTGTAATGTTTACAAAGTTTTTAATTTGTCTAGACCTTTCGATAAATGCATGAAAAAAGGTTTATGCATGCATGCATGTATGGATGATAGGGAAAACATGGTGGTTTACAGTTACAGAGCTGCGGGTGGACACGGCGTCCGGTGAAACTAAGGCTTTGATAGTAGTAACCATGGTTCTAATAAATTTCCCAAACTGCAACCTCTCTTACGTATACCATGGTAGCACGGGTCGACACCCGTTCCATGATTATCCGTAAGAAGGTCTAGTTTGAGTGTAGTATCGCGTGACGACTAAAACTCGAGACAACGCTCGGCCTAGCCACCGCACTACGTCCTAGCAAAAGGCCAAAGATGGGTTTGGTAACTACGGTCCATAGCATCACCGGTCAATTGGAAGTAAAGTGCCTAAGCATGACAACACACGCCGACAACATCACCTCCAAAATGCCTCAGCTATGTGAGATTGATCGCGTAACCCAATACACGAGGCGACCCCCGGATCGGATTGTCGATTATATCTCCACCTATTCCTAAGTTCACTCAGCCCGGGTATAGGACTTTTGATATTCTCACCCGACACGTTGCATGAAAATATTTACATATAGCGATAAAGTAAAGCGCAAAACATAAAGCATACAATGGAGTTTTGACTCCAAGGTTTATTGGAAAAAATTGTTTTCGAGTGATGAAGTTGTTAACACTTTTTGGAAAATGATTTTTCTAAGTTTCGCGCTTCCTAAACATACATCTAACGGTGAATCATACAACGTGTGTGCGTGTCGGTGCTTGTGTCGGTGTACATCATTATAGTGTCCATTGTCCTTTACATTGGCCCTAGTTTACATTCTACGGTCTTGCAAGAAATTGAAATAAAAGAGAAAGTTGAATAAAAACCTAAGCTAAAGGATGGAGATGAAGTGGAATGCTCAATGTGCATGAAACATAAAATGGTTAGTAAAGCAAGGTGAAATGATAGTGAAATGTTAAGCAAAGAAAAACAATAACAAAGCATGAAAAAAATGGGAAGAAAAATGCATGCAAACTAACATTACTTACAAAGTAAGAAACTAACAAGTAAACTTTGCAAAATTGGATGCTAACATATAAACTTGTAAAGTAGCAACCCAAAAGTTAAGCCAACAAGATTAGAAACTAACAATTGACATTGTAAAATGGCAAACTAAGAGAAATTAAACTAACATCATTGGAAATTGACAATTATCATTGCAAAATTGTAAACGGAAGTTAAACTAGTAAAATTGGGAATCAACAAATAACATTGCAAAGCTTTCAATGAAGACCAAACTAACAAGATTGAAAATATTGCAAAAATTGTGAACAAAAACCAAACTATCAAGATTGAAAATATTGCAAAATCGTAAACAAAAATCAAACTCAACAAGATTGGAAATATTGCAAAATTGTAAACAAAAATCAAACTCAACAAAATTGAATGAATTAGCATGAAATCAGAAGTGATCACATCACAAAATCAAGTGCCAAACATCAGTATCAAGTGACAAGTATTTGGATCAAGAATTATGCAAGAAACTTCACACAAAAATACACAAAATGTACAAATCAATAGAAAAACTTAACACATCTTACTTTTATCAATTTAGACATGTAAAAATATCACAAAACAGTCAAAACGTATCAAGAACACATAGGAATTTTTTGTGAGAAAATTAAAACGCACAGGTGGTCCAAGTAGCAAGAATAAGGGTAAACATAGCAAAAAAAATCAAGAAACTGAACAGAAAACCAAAGGCCCAAGATTATCCGGCCCAAACCCACGCAGGTTGATGGATCCGGATCTCCAGAATGCCTCAGAGGCGTTGGATTGATCCAGATCCATCAAGACCTAGATCTGACGGTCTAAAGCGTGGGGCACTGGATCGGGTCAGAACCCACCCGGTCCAGCGCTTATATAAAAGGGTTTTGGCCCGGGTTCTCACCATTTTCTAAAACGTTTATCTTTCTTCTCTCTTCTCTCACCGTTCTTCTCTTTTCTCACTCCGGTAAAGCTTCATCTTCTCCGATGAAACCCTAACCCTAAATCCTCAAACCAGCCCAAAATCTCATGAATCATAGCTTAAACGTTTCATCCCGTTGTTCTAAACACGAATCTATCACTAGAAATCGCATGCATCCGTTGAATCAACGTAGATCTTGAATCTTTTTTCACGGATTTCAAATGGTTTTGGTTCTTTCTTTTGTTCAAATCTTTGTTCTGATGAAATCCTTATGGATTCCTAGGTTTACAACGGTTGATTCACGTTGTAAACCATGAAATCCTTTACGGTTTTGAAATTTTTTTAGGGTTTCAATTTTTTTTGAACCAAATTCTATTGAACTCCTACGGATCTACATTGATTCAGACTTGACGATGTTCTTGAGTATGAATGAGGTAAGTTTCGATTCTCACATGTGTTTTATTCGGAGATTTGAACCGGAATCTTCAAGATTTCTTCGATTTTGATTCTGTTTGTTGATTTTGTGGCTTGAATTCCGAAAATAAATCGGTGATTCCTCTCTTCTTCTTCACCGGTTCAAAACCTTTGAAATTCTTTCCCTCTTCTTCTCAATTTCTTTCCTCTGTGATCGTATTGAGTTTGTCGCTTTCAGTGATGAATTCAATGCTTGAATTGCAGAGGAAAAAGCTCAATGATGAAGATTCAACCTTGAATCTCTGAGAGCTAACGCGAATTCCATTGATTTGGCTTGAATTCAGTTATGGAAAAAGTTAGGGTTTGTGAAATTGTTCTTGAATTTTCTGAGTTTTTTGTGATTTTGATCTAACTGAATGAAGAGAGAGAATTGGAAAGTGTTTGTGATGTGGCGTGATTTGCGTGGGCTCTTTCTGACTGGTACAGTAGGTGGCCTTTTATAGGCTGCCATGTGTGTCTTTGGACCAATAGAGATGCGCCATCTGGCCCGGACTAGCTTGCGTGGCACTTGGACTGAATTCTGACTTTTGGACCTTTCTGCAAAAAACAAAACTAAAGGACTGATCTGAAAATAAGAAAAAATAAGAAAAAGGAGTAAAACTGGACTAATCTGGACTAATCTGCAATTAAAAAAAAGAATTGGACTGACTTGCAATATAAAATATAAAATTTGGACTAACTTGCAAAATAATAAAAAATGGGTAAAAGGGGAATTTTGAAAACAACGTAAAGTGAAACAGTTTAAAAAAACGACCAAAACGGACTTAAAACGAACAAACTACCAAAATGAGGTATTTTAAAATACCTCTTTGTCAAAAAATCTGATGTGAAAAGACCAAAATGCCCCTAAGGACTAAAACGACTCAGACTGACTCAGACGCAATGCCGAAACGATTCTTAGACAGAATTTGATTAATGATGTGTGCAGACAAGTTGTAAAGACTCAGAGACAAATTGTAGGGACTAAAATGGGTTCCACTGCAGGAAATGACCAAAATACCCTTTTGTATGATTTTTATGCAAAAACTTGGAATAAAATGCAGGAAAACATGCAATTGGTTTAGAAACTTTCAAATGACTTGTAATGCAAGAAAAACACTTTGGATGGCTTTATATGCAATAGAATTAGAGACAGAAACAACACGCAGTTGAAGCGCGGTAGAAAATTGCGGAGTAAAACATAGTGAATTGGAAAAGGTATCAGAGATAGAAAAGAATTTTCAAGGAGTATTTTTAGGTCCAAAATGAGGGTATGACAGATCGTAAGGTGAAGCAGTTGAGTGGCAAGGAAATACCTTTGGTGAAGGTTGTTTGGGGCGGAGTAACTGGTGAAAGCTTGACTTGGGAGTTGGAGAGTAAGATGCAAGAATCCTATCCTGAGTTGTTTGTTTGAGGTAATATTTCGAGGACGAAATTCTCTAAGTTGGGGAGAGTTGTAACGCTCTAATTTCTATTTTATTATTTTTAGTTGCTTTGAATATTTTATTTGAATATTAATTGATTATATGAATATATGGTGTGTTGTTATTTGTTATATAATTATTTGTGTTATTTGATAATATAGGAGAAAATAATAATTATTTAGAATTATGGGGGTTAATTAGGATTAATGAGTTTTAAGGAGGGAGTTAAGAGAAAAGGGAGGTTATGTTTTGTGGGAAAAGAAAATAGGAAAGAGTCAGACAAAAACATTTGTACGTATCAGTAAGGGAAAAACAAGATTTTGGGAGAGAATAGAGAAGAGCCAAGAACAAGGGAATTACTAGAAGAGGGATTGATTTCTGTAGTTATTTGTTCATCTAATCAGGTAAGGGTGAGCTAGCATTTCAATTGATAATATATATGTATGATTTCATGGAATTTTGGATTGAAATTGGTGGTTTTGACTTAGGTTTAAGAACATGATGAATTTGCCAAATGTTGTTGAATTATGTGGTTGATTGTGTTTTCTGAGTTGTTTATGATGTTATGTTGTATATAAGACCTGTAAACGCTTCTGTAAATCAATTTGGGTGATTAGGGGATTAAAATGGGGTTTTTGGTTGAAAGAGGGGTTTGAGAATCGTAGGTTTTTAGTCTGAACAGATGAAGCTTCGCTTAAGCGAAGCTACCCGTCGCTTAAGTGAGCTGCCTTAGTGGTTGCCCAGAATTGATATTTGACCGTTCGCTCAAGTGTGAGCCAAGCGAACGCTAAGCGAGCAAAATCCAAACTTTCGACGTTTGTATTCGCTTAAGCGAGCTGCCCGTCGCTTAAGCGAACGACGCTAAATCTGCACAGAACCTGTAGCATGTGAGCGTCGCTCAAGCGAACGCCAAGCGAGCCTCAAGCGAGGAACATCCTGAGTTACGACATTGGAGTTCGCTCAAGCGAACTGTGCTTCGCTTAAGCGAAGTTGGTCCTGAACGACCATTTTGTGTTGTAACACCCCAATTTCCCGTCTTAAAAATTTCATTAATTAAATCATACATCAGAGTATTCGTCATAAAGGAGTGTCACATTTCATCTATAAAAACAGCTTAGATAATAATTTATCAATCACAAAACATTCATTTAAGCAGCGGAATTCAAAAAGGTTTCATCTCATAAATGTTTTGGCTTAAAAGCCAGCAAACACGTCTCAAAATATTTAAGGTTTTACATCACAAAACTCAACATCATTTATTCAACACGATACATAAAAGAATAGACTCCACAAAAGACCCTATCCCGTTACATATCAGAGCAGCCCTAACTTCACACAATCCTCGCATCATCGCAACTAAGACTGGGTACCTGCACTTGCCCACAAGGCGGCAATTCCAGCAGAAGGGGTGAGATTCATGACAATAATATTAATATAAAAACATAAGTCAAGATTAACAAAACTTATATCCAACTCATCACATATGCATTAAAGCACTTCATGGCATCATCATAAATATCATCATATCAACATCATAAACATCATCTAAAACAACATTACATCACATATCAACGTCTCAATCATCATCTCATATATGTCACAAATGACTCGAATAAATGCAACACCTAACGTCTCAACATCATGCATGTGGTACCATATAATTATAGCATTAATATGCTTCACCGTCGCTTGAGCAAATGCTCCACCGTCGCTTTGAGCATAAAGCTCCACCGTCTCAATAATTATGCAAATGCATGGACTCGTCGTTAACAACTTAATACACCGTCGCAACATCATACATTTTCAAGACTGACACATGCAGTTAATAATAATTACATGGTAGAACATCATCTCATCACACATACACATTGCAACACATACATCATCTTATTCAATTAGCATCACGCATTCATACAACACTTATATTCAACAACACATCATTTATCAAGGGTATAATAGAACCATCATCATTCATCTTTACAGCATACATAAAGGGGTATAAAACTTCACCAATACTACCCCAAGGGTTCCTCTAAACGTTCTATGCAAAACAGCTTACAAAAACAACAACTCAGTCCTGAACCATCTAACTCGCCACGGCGAGTACATCTGCTCGCCACAGGCGAGTACTCCCAGCAGCTCACTCGCCAAAGGCGAGTTGGGGGCGAGAAAAACTGGGTGCTTCAGCCTTTTTGACATTTTTCGACAAAATTCTCATTTTTAAGCTCCCTAAATCAAATTTGACCAAACCAACTTCACAGGTCATCTCTATAAATACAGGGACACTCAAAACCATCTAAAGTTTGACAAAAATCCTAATTCTATGGGTCAAGCTCGCCACGGCGAGCTATACTGCTCGCCTCGCGAGCAACCAAGGGTTACTCGCCACGACGAGTGATCTGCTCGCCACAGGCGAGCGATCTCAGAACCACTACGGGTTCAGACCTATTCACACCAAAACTTGCCAATTCTCTTCACTTAGGCTTCTAATACATCAGCAATAGCATCCTAGGGGATAATCTAGGTTCTGTAACACGTCTATACAGCAATGCACAGCCATCTCACATCAAATTCACAAAAATCACATTAACCCTAATTCTCAAAATATCTCTCAATTCTTCCCAATCTCTGAGCTAATCAAGAACAGATGATCTTACATTAATACTATTGAAATTAGGCTCACCCTTACCTGGAAAAATTGCAGAATTTGCAGCCTAGCTTTCTCTTCTCACTTGACCGTTCTTCTTCTTCTCCCAAATGTGTCTGTACGCGTTCTCAATATTTCCTTTCTTAACCTACCTCTCTTAAATACTCCCTCACAACTTAATTAATTCCTTCTTAACCCACACAACTCTTCTTAATTATAATTATAACCCCATCTCTTAAAATTCTATCTTATTCCACCACATCTATTTAATTACTAAACAAATATTCATATAAACATCACTAATATTATTTATTAAACAATAAAATAATAATACGTCACACGTCACAAACACGTCACATAATCATCATAATCATATAATATATAAACATATACTATATCATCTAATAAAATAATTAAATAAATAAAGAGGGCGTTACATGTGTAATTTTTCTAAGTGTTCCAGACCCAAACCTAAGCTTCCTAATTTGTTTGCTGGATTTATTTAACATTGTTTAAATGGTAAAACTTATATATGAAGATGAATATGATGGAATTATGTATACTTACATGAAAATAATTATCCGTTGCTAAGTGTGAGTTTGCCATTGATGTTGCTGAGTAGTATTGTCTAGTTGGGGAGGGTGTCCTTAGTGTTAGACACAGTTGTTGACGTCTTAAGTAGATGTTGTTGGTTGTATGCTGATATACACCATTAGATGTTGTTGGGTTGTATGCTGATATACACCACTGAGTCCATTCATACTCATATGCATTTGTTGGGGGCTTATTGCCCTGGAATGTTTATCATTCACCCGTTGGGGGCTTATTGCCCTGGAATGTTTATGATTCACCTGTTGAGGGCTTATGCCCTGGTATGCTTTAACCATCCAACTGTTGAGGGCTCATGCCTTGGAATGCTTGTCATTCAATGCGCGTAAAATGGTACCACATGCATATTGCATTTGTAGTTGAGGTCGTTGTATAGTTGGTGTCGGTGAGAGTTGTTGTTGGTGAGACGTCGCCACAAGAGTTGTTGTTGTAATTGTTTAAAATGAAGTAATATTGTTGATGAGTGATGATGCCATATATGTATGGATATTGATATACTTGTTGATGTTTTTAATTCAAGTTGATGATTTATATATATATATATTATTTTTGATTTGTGAACTCACCCCTTCTGTTGGAATTGTCACCTTGTGGACAAGTGCAGATTTCCAAGGCTAGTAGGTTGATGGCTCAAGTGTTTAGGGCTCTGATACGTAACGGGATGGGAATATTGCTGTTTAGTTCTTTCATTCCTTATGTATCATTTGTTGAACCATGATGTTGGAGATTTATTGTTGTTGAATAATATTGTTATGTTGAGGCCTTTGTGCCAAGGAATTATGTTGTAGTTGATGATGATTTTATTAAATATATTTCCGCTGCAGAATTTTTATAAGAATGAGATTTTGGTTGGTATCTTAAATAGTTCTATTTTCTATTTAAATAATTTTGAAAAGTAGTGTGACTTGCCCGTATTTGTTGAACTCTGATTGTTTACATATTATTATGTTATTTTGGGAAACGGGGTGTTACAGAGAAGATGGTTATGCTTTCAAATAGGCTGCAGTATCTGGCTAAGAAGAACAAGAAGTTCTTGAGAAGAAGAAGTGGTTACAAATGCTCCAGGAAAGAAGATAAGAAGGGTTGCTTCAATTGCAAGAAGCCTGGACATTTCATTGCTGATTGCCCTGATCTTCAGAAGGAGAAATCAAAGGACAAGTCTAAGAAGTCAACTATCAAATCAAACAAGTTCAAGAAGCAGATCAAGCAGAGTTTAATGGCAACCTGGAAAGATTTAGACAATGAATCTGAATCTGAGAAGGATGATGTTGATGAAGATGCAAAAGTAACTGTGGGGTTAGTGGCTACAGTGACTTCAGAAGCTGAACCTGAAAAAGACTCAGAAGAAGAAAATGAGGTATATTCTAAAATTCCCAGAGAAGAACTTATTGAGTCTCTTAAAGAACTCCTTACACATTTTGAACTTAGAACCAATGAGTTGAAAGATTTAAAAGAAAAATATGTTGATTTAATGATAAAACAAGAATCAACTCTATTGGATCTGAAAGCTTCTGAAGAAAGACTTGGAGGCTTTGACTTCATTTGTAAAACCTATGAAGAGAAGCTCAAGTTTTTATGTCAGAAGCTACAAGAAAAGTGTAATGGAAAACCTTTAAGTAAACATGAAATTGCTCTTGAAGATTTTATTATGTCTAGTTCTAAGGCTAAGATTACTTCAAAGCCAAAGAACTCTAAGTATAAGGCTATGATAAATTATGATTCTAAGACCTCAAAGATCAAGATTCTGAAGAGAGCAGAACCTATTCCTCAGAGTCTGTTGAAGCCAGAATCTGGTATCTTGAAGTCTAAGTCTCTGAAGAACAGAACAGTTGTGGCTTCATGTGAGTCAGAACCAAAAGGTGCTAAACTTAAAGTACTGATTAATCAGAAGCTATCAAAATCACACCTCAATGTACAAGAAGCGAAGAGTAAAACTTCCAGCACTAACCTCAAAGGACCCATAAAACAATGAGTAGCTAAATCTGAAATTGTCAATACTGTAGAAATGCCCAAGAGCAAAGGAAAAGCAAAAATCATGGTACCTGGACAACGGTTGCTCAAGACATATGACAGGAGAGAAGTCTATGTTCCTCACCCTCACAATGAAAGAAGGAGGAAATGTGTAGTTTGGAGGAAACTAGTCTAGCAAGATCATTGGTACATAAACTATTGGTAATTCCTCAATCTCTATTAATAATGTGTGGTTGGTAGATGGTCTTGAACATAATCTTTTGAGTATTAGTCAGTTTTGTGACAATGGTTATGATGTGATGTTTGGAAAGACCAACTGCACAGTAATCAACAAAGATAACAAGTTCATAGTGTTTAAAGGAAAGAGAGTAGAAAATGTCTATAAAATCAACTTCTCTGAACTGGTTGATCAGAAGGTAGTTTGTCTTCTATCAATGAATTATAAGAAGTGGGTATGGCACAGAAGGTTGAGGCATTCTAACTGGAGATTAATCTCTACGCTTAGTAAGTTACAACTTGTCAAAGGCTTACATAGCATTGACTATCATTCAGATGCACTTTGTGGTGGATGCCAGAAAGGGAATATTGTGAAATCATCTTTTAAATCTAATGACATTGTCTCAACCTCCAGACCTTTAGAACCGCTTCATATTGACTTATTTGGACCAGTTAACACTGCATCCTTATATGAAAGTAAATATGGACTAGTCATTGTTGATGATTACATCAGATAGACTTGGGTAAAATTCCTGAGAAATAAGGATAATGCATATGATGTATTCAACAACTTCTGCACTCAAATACAATTTGAAAAAGAAATGAAAATTTTGAAAGTCAGAAGTGATCATGGTGGAGAGTTTGAAAATGATCCATTTGAAGCTTTTTGTGAAAAACATGGGATTGTCCATGAATTCTCTTCTCCTAGAACTCCACAACAAAATGGGGTTGTAGAGAGAAAGAATAGAACTTTATAAGAAATGGCAAGAACCGTGATTCATGAAAATAATTTGGCTAAACATTTCTGGGCAAAAGCAGTGAATACAACATGTTATGTTCAAAATAAGATCTATATCACACCTATCTTGGATAAAACTGCATATGAACTCTTTAAGGGAAGAAGACCCAATATATCTTACTTTCATCAATTTGGATGTACCTGCTACGTTCTAAATAACAAGCTCTATCTAAAAACATTGATGCCAAGGCCCAAAGAGGAATCTTTTTAGGTCACTCTGAAAGGTCAAAGGCATACAAAATGTATAATTCAGAGATACTTTGTGTTCAAGATCAATGCACGTTAAATTTGATGACAAAGAGCCTGAAAGTGAAACTCCAGAGCAAGATGAAACTGTTGCAGATATACAGGTTACTGAAGATGTAACATCCTGTTTTTTTCGTAATTACATAGATTTCATTAAGCTTGAATTTTCTTTATGACTCGATAATTTTGAGAATCCTTAATATTTTTCTTATAGATAAGTTTTTCTATTTTGATCTTTAAAAGTAGATATGTTTATTTTAAAAAATATATAATTATTATTTTATCTCAAAGTATAAAGAAATATTTTAGAAGAGATGTCTCACTAGAAGAATTACTTACACAAACTATTTATATAATTTTATGGGATGAATATTTTATCTTAGCATTTGCATATACGTATGTCTTACAAAGTATATTACAAGTTGCTAATATAATGCTATATTTAATACTACTTAATATGAATTCTAAAGCACATTTATCTACTATTATTGTTGGTTAACTATGAAGAATTGTTTAAGTAAGTTGACAAAATAAGTCCACCTAATGCTTCTAGTTTTATGAGTTGGAATAAGGATAAGAAACAAACACATGAGATTTAACACCTCCTGCTTATATACCTTTTACGTTGGAATAAGGATACAAAGCCACCATAATATTTTCACTACTCATCAATTTTATAGCAGGAGCTGGAAGAATTATAAGCCACGTTGAACACCTCACCGTTTTGCTACAGGCGTGAAAACATTTAAGGAGAAACACATCACCTAGTCTATTTGTGTAGCTAGAATTATTATAGTATAAAGTGATTTTATCATCGAAGGTGCCGTCCCAGGCAAAATTTGAAGGACATTAGCTAAAGCTTTTTATCGATAACAAAAGTGGGGCAAGATTTCGTACACGTTGGAAAGGTTAACGTAAAATAGTTTTATATATGTATGTAGGGTGACCTAAACCCTACAAGAGATAAATATTTGATTGTTTATTTGCATATTTTTATGTTAATTGTTTAATTATTTAATTATGTTTGATTGATTGAGATTGTTAGTCTAAGGAAAGGATATAGTATTCTTTGAGGTGAGAGACAAGAACATCGTTAGATATTAAGTGTAAGATCTCTAAGGAAAGTGATATATCTTGAGTAGTTGTATTCGGTTGGGTTCTGGCTAGGAAAGACTTGGTGGATTATGCCGTTTATGGTCTACCTCTCTTACCTGAGAAGTCAACCATACTCTATTCATTGTATTTTACTCGGTAGAAGTAAGATTTATATGAGGAAAAAGGATAGGGATACTTTGAGGTTATAGATAGTAACTGGCACTCAATCTTGGTGACTAAGGTATGTTATAACCGAAACGGTTGATATGATGGATTATGAGAAAAGAATTAGTGTTTACAGTTGAGTTGCCATTGTTTGATTGATAGTGCATATAGATTTGCATTGAGGAATGTGTAAGTCCACTGTCTTGTGTATAGGCGCACGAGGTTGATCAGCTACCTGAATCCTGACGAGGATTGTTATTGCGCGCTTGGTTAGACTATAGTCGGGACACGAAGAGTTTGGTTAGACTACGGTCGGGACCTGAATAGCTTGGTTAGACTATAGTCGGGACCCGATATTTTATAGGGGTGATCGACTTATAACGCTTGGACTCCATGTGAAGTCAAGTGGCGTAGCTCTCCGAACTTGGGAGTACGTTTGTGGCAAGTGGTCTTGTGGTATTCGATCTCCGAAATTGGGATGATTATCCTTGACAGCGTCTGAGGCCTGAGTCAGCATATAGTTTAGAATGCATAAGAACACCGATGTTATGTTTGGGGATAGAAACAATTAAGTTTAATACGACGGATATAGATAGATAAGTCTATATGATGGATATAGATAATTAAGTTTGATATGATAGATATACGTCAAGATGAGAGATATCCATCAAAGGATGGTACGTTTGTATGACTAGTTGATTGTTTCATGTATATATTTACTGTTTTACAAACTCATCCCCTCGATTAAACTTGTACGTAAATCTTAGCTCCCAAGTTTTCTTGTCTTGTGTTTTATCTATGTTTTAAGATTCCGTCGAAGAGGAGTTCAAGGCTGAAGATGGACTATTTCTTTCTACTCCATATGCAGGCGCCGATGTATACGTCGTTATCATGTGGCGAGTATGGTCTTGTTTGTATGGCCAATGTGTCTTTTGAGGTCTTATCTTTTAGGTCTTTTGATTTATGATGTATTATGGATAATTGGTTTCACGAGTACCACGCGGTATCTGATTGATTCGCAGACACCTTTGTATTTATGACAAATATATAAATAATAAAAGATTGGTTCTATTTACGTGTACTTGATGTTTATGTATTTAAGTTTAAATTTCTCCGTAATTTTCAACGAGAGAAATTATCAATAAAAACGAGTTAGGATGGTTATTAAGGTTTCACCGAGACGTTGGGGCGTCACATTATGGTATCAGAGCTTGGTTGCTTCAGATCGATCTGTGAGTGTCTAGGGTTATACTGGTTGAGTCAATTAGATCCCCACCGGATAGTAACTACGTATAGAAATGGGTAGAGTGTCTTATTTATAACAGCCTACGTATGGGCTATTTACCTTCGACTAGACCGTTCTTGTGATTATTGTTTTATAAACTATGTGACTTATGAATGTTGAACCATAGTTCCCTTATGGTTCTAAATATGATTAACGATAAGATGACGCACTCTGATGAAAGGAAAGTCAGGTCGTCTGAGATCTTTGACATTAGACTAGACAACGATTTTACTTGAAGCGTGATAGTATGCTTAACTATTATTAGAGAAAACATGTGCAGTTTGGAAGAGTTAGACAACAAGGAATCAGATGTAAAATTAATAGAAAACGTCAACTGAGATCAGTGAGAGCAGTGAGGGTTGGACCTGGGGAAAATATAGTGTCATATGTTGCTTTGGTTTGAGATTTTCCTTTGTGTCAAAGTTAGACAAATAAGATAGTAGAAGATGATTCGAGAATTGGACAGAGTACTAGTTGAGGTTTGGATTAGAGGATGAAAGGGTCTGATAGATAGTTGATAAGAACTACAATAGAATCATGGAGATGTTGTATAGGTAAACATTTCACTTCTATATGAACTGTCTACACGAAGCATTAGTAATATTTTTCAGTATGATGAAGTAGGATTTAAGTATAGTAAATGTGCAAAGTAGAAGAAAAATTAAGATTAGATAGTAGTGAAAGATCTTGGAATTTGACCAAGAGTAAATGTAAGTATTGGTTAGACTGTATGATTTGATGTGGGATAATCAGTTGGTTCCTTTGAAGAGTTGCCTTTGTGGAGGTCCCCACAAATCAAGAAGATTCTACGAGTAAGCGGTAAGAGTTTGTTTCTAGTTCAGTTAGCAAGACCATGTGATTAGTGATTGACCTTCCAAGAAAGGACATGTTCTTAGGTGAATAGAATTCAATTGTAGAGTAAAGGTAGGAGTTGTGGAAGGTTCTAGAGTAATGATGGAAATGAGTTTACAAAATTTACGATAACTCAACATCGTAGAGAGAGAAGAGGCATCTTAGATTTCAAGGGAATATCTCTAGACTTGAAGTAGACAATATGAAATAACTAAACCAAAGTGTAGTGACTAGGAATAGCATATTACTTGCATGTGTTAGAGTTGCATGATAGACAAATTTCTTTAAGTAGGATGTGTCAACATGTTATTTCTTTTAAAGCAACGAAAGGAGAAGTTGAGAAGATGCGTGTTAGTCGTCAGGTACGCTAAATTTCGGGAACCAAATTTCCTTTAAGTGGGTAGTAATGTAACATCCTGTTTTTCGTAATTAGATAGATTTCATTAAACTTCAATTTTCTTTATGACTCAATAATTTTGAGAATCCTTAATATTTTTCTTATGGACAAGTTTTTCTATTTTGATCTTTAAAAGTGTTTGGAAAGAGATATTTATTTAAAAAATATATATAATTATTATTTTGTCTCAAAGTATAAAGAAATATTTTAGAAGAGATGTTGTTGTTTTCGAGTTTAAAATTACGATAGAGCTTTTGAAACTATTACCGGGGTGAGTCACGACCAGGTCGCTTTCTTTAAGACGTTTCACGGCACTACCGAAATTGTGCAAGGTAGACTATCAACCGTGGCGTCTCCAGGATAAAACAGCCCAGATTCTTTCTGTACGATTAAAGGCTGCACTGCCAAAAAATCGCTCGAGAATAACACCTCAATATGGTTTATAAAAACCACTCTTATATGGTTCGCAGACCACTCAATAAACCGAAAGCCCACAGAAAACCGAAAGCCCACAGAGGAGGAAGAAAAGAACGGTTCGTCAACACAAACCGTGGGAGATGAGAAAGGGGAGAAAACCAGATAAGAGTATTCGATTTTTGGGATGAAGAAAATGAGAGTCCCGAGCTCTCTATTTATAGAGAGAATTTTCGGTTCGCAACCCGCGGTTTAGCCCACGACCCAGTTCGCGACCCGCCAGAATTCGCCCACGACCCGGATAACGGTCACCCACGACGCGTAAACGTGTGGAACGTGGGGATAAACATGGGCAGACGCGCGAGCAAGGAAAACGTGGGGAAAGACTTAGTCTTGCGAAAATTTCGGAGCAAAAAAAAAATCTGATAGGTTTTTTTTTTATTTTCTGAGCCCAAAAAAAATATTCCTTTTTCGGCCCAGGCCCAGGCCCAAGCCCGGCCCGGTCGGCGGCATCGTCGGCGCGCGCGTGTTATATTATTTTTGGCATGGCTCACTCCGTTCACAAAAGTGGGTACCCCAAGGGCACACCCTTGGGAGTGATTTCCCACATATATAAACACTACTAAAGTGTGTGATTTACCCAATGTGGGACATAGAAAATTTTCAATTCACACTAACACTAGTTTCTTCTTCCTTGTGTTTATATTCCAATGGCTCCCCAATCCTCACTAGCATACTCCAAGTTTCTCCCCAATATACACTAGTGTTCCAACAATCCCCCACTTGAATTCAAAATTGGTTTTCGATAGTTACGTCTTAGACGTTTCTTAAAGATTGCTAGTAAACAAAGGTGTCGCCAACAACTTGAACCTTTGCATAGTGAGTAGTATTCCGATTAACAAGAGTTGCTTACAGCATTGAACTCTATCTCAGACATAGGACCCACACACAACCTTTTCCTTAGGTGTTTTCTAAAAGCCCGTGCGTTAATGGCCTTGCACGTCTATCCCAGTTTTACGAATGCTCTAGGAATTCTGCCTCGAAATTCCATAGGAACCGGCCTCAGTTCTACATACGTATAGGTGAGTCTATCAGAAGTACTCCTGTAGCTAAGTACTTCACTCCATCAGGAGTATAGATCTCATTAAGAGTTTCTATTATCTCATCCTTCGAATACTGCAAGATCATGCGATCTCATTGCATGTTCTATCACTTGTGACTTGTTATTACCCATTGAACCTAGTTCTTGGGATCTCCAGTCATATAGGTCGGGTTACCATCACTTATGATCAATAGGCATTAGTCCCATCCTACTGGATGTATTTGCGACTTTCTCTCTGTTTAGTCCTTTCGTCAAAGGATCAGCTAAGTTTTCATTTGTTCGTACGAAATCTACTCTTACCGTTCCGTTTGAAAGATATTCTCTTATCGTGCTGTGTTTTCGTCTTATCTGTCGTCTCTTACCATTGTAATAACGATTCTCAATCTTTGCGATAGCCGCGGTACTATCACAATGAATTAACACAGCAGGTAACGGTCTCTCCCATAAAGGGATTTCAGATAGCAAGCATCTTAGCCAACTTGCTTCTTCACTAGCAGTAGCTAGAGCTATCATCTCAGATTCCATTGTGGACTGAGCCAAAATGGTCTGTTTCTTGGATTTCCAGGAAACAGCTCCTCCAGCAATGCTAAATATATAGCCACTGGTCGCTTTGGAATCATCTGATAAGGTGTTCCAATCTGCGTCACTGTATCCTTCAAGCACTGCAGGATATCTCTGATAATGTAGTCCTAAAGTCATGGTCTTCTTCAAATATCTCATGACTCTTTCGATAGCTTGCCAATGCTCCATGCTTGGCCTGTAACGCCCACGTTCGTTTTAGTATTTATTTAAATCGAGTTTAGGTGATTATATTATATTTATGTAATAAATAAGTGTTTCGATATGTTTTGATATATTTTGGATGATTTTGTGATAAGTTATAATGTTAAGGATAAGGTTAAGAGACTTATTTTATTGTTAAATAAAATAAGATTTGAAAAGAAAATAAAATATTTAGTTGTGGGTTAGTTTTGGATTTTAGAGAGTTATGTGGGAGAAAGAGTAAATAAGATAAGATTTGTTGGCAGTATAAATAAGGCAACTAGGGTTAGGAAGTCAGTAACGTACCAGACTTTGGAAACAGAAAGAGAGAAAACGCACACACACGTGAAGGAGAAGAGAAGAGTGAGACCTGCGATTTCTGCTTCAATCCAGGTAAGGGTGGGACTAATAACTCTGTAATATTGATTAGCATAGTTCTGATAGCAATTAACAAGGATTAGGATTGATTTGAGAGAATGAGAAAACTAGGTCAAAACCTTAGAATTTGATGAATTAACGGTTGGAATAGGTTTAATTGATGTAAAAAGTGTTCCTAGACCTTAGAATATGTTTAGGATGAATTCTGGAATCAGTAGAAGGCTTAGAACCATGAGAATTTGTGAGATTTTGAGATAATAGCAGTTCTGGCCGCAGCGAAATTCATCGCTCGCCACGACGAGCAGTGATCCTCGCCTCGCGAGTGATGAGTTCATCGCTCGCCATAGCGAGTACTTCCCCCGCCTCGCGAGTTACTTCTTGCAGCTCGCCATAGCGAGTACTTTTCCCCGCCTCGCGAGTTGCTTCTGGCAGCTCGCCATAGCGAGCACTTCCCTTCGCCTCGCGAGTTGCTTCTGGCAGCTCGCCACGGCGAGCTAACTTACTCGCCTCGCGAACACTACCAGTTTTGGGAGTTGTGAGGGTTGTGTGATCCGTTCCGTGTGGTTGATTTGGAGATGATCCCTGAGTGTTATATAGACCTAGTGGTAAGGTTGAGAGTCCTGTGCAGAGCTATTCTAAGTATGGATTGTTGAGTGAGCAAGAATTTAAGTATTAAATCTTATGCTAAAATGTTAAAGCCTATGTTGCTTGATTTGTAATTGTTGTGATGATACCATACTGCCTTGAAGTCTATAATTATACTGCTGATGTTATTAAACTGAACCGTTATGATATGTGTATATATTATATATGCGATGATAAGTTGCTGTTTAGCTCCAATTTCTTGGATGCATGTTGATAAGATGATTAAGGATAATGTTGTTTTGAATTGAGTCCATGCATAGCATACATTGAGCTTAGTCCTCACCATGATAGGAGCTTTGTCCTCCGCACGTTTATTAGGAGCTTTGTCCTCCGCACGTTTTAAAAGTATATTAATACTTATGATGAAGTTTGGTACCACATGCATATAAGGAGTCTAAGAGCATTGTCGCATGGTCATATTTATGATGTCATGTTGTTGATAAAGATTGATTATATGATTACGTGATAAGTGTTATCTATCTATGCTACTTGCTTAAAGATGTTATGAAGTTGATTATGTGATTACGTGCTAATTGTTATTAAATTATGCAAGAATGTTATCGATGTTTCGATGTTAATTGTTATTCTAAATTATGTTGATTAATATTATTTTGTTATGAAATCTCACCCCTTCTGCTGGAATTGCCGCCTTGTGGGCAAGTGCAGGTGATCGTGCTTAGTGTTCAGGTGGTTCGTGAGTGGCCTTACCTCACAGTGTTGTCTAGGTCGCTCTGATACGTAACGGGATGGGGTTGTCTTATGCATGCTTCATTCTTTACGTGTATTTGATGTTCCTTGCTAACATTTGAGATACTTTATGGGGCCTGCGTGCCAAACGTTTATGAATTTTTAGTAATAATTCCGCTGCAAAGTTTTTGAAGTAAATTGGTTAAATAAATTATTATTTAATTGTTTTGGATTATGTTTTACGTAATATCCCGTTGTTGTGTTGCATACTCTGATAATTGTTTAAGAAATTTTTATGTTGGGAAAACGGGGTGTTACATGGCCTGCTCGTAAACTTGCATAGTAGTCCCACGGTGTAACGTCCTCTTTAATTATTTAATTATTTTATTAGATGATATGGTATATATTTATATATTATATGACTTGTGATGATTATGTGACGTATCTGTGACGTATATGTGACGTGTGACGTGTTATTATTTTATTGTTTAATAAAATAATATAAGTGATGTTTATGTGAATATTTATTTAGTAAATAAATAGATGTGGTGGAATAAGGTAGAATTTTAAGAGATGGGGTTATAATTATAATTAAGAAGAGTTGTGTGGGTTAAGAAGGAATTAATTAAGTTGTGAGGGAGTATATAAGAGAAGTAGGTTAAGAAAGGAAAGATTGAGAACGCGTACAGACACATTTGGGAAAAGAAGAAGAACGGTCAAGAGAGAAGAGAAAGCTAGGCTGCAAATTCTGCAATTTTTCCAGGTAAGGGTGAGCCTAATTTCAATAGTATTAATGTAAGATCATCTGTTCTTGATTAGCTTAGAGATTGGGAAGAATTGAGAGAAGTTTTGAGAATTAGGGTTATTGTGATTTTTGATGATTTTGATGTGAGAAGGTGTTGCATTGCTGTATAGACGTGTTACAGAACCTAGATTATCCCCTAGGATGCTATTGCTGATGTATTAGAAGCCTAAGTGAAGAGAATTGGCAAGTTTTGGTGTGAATAGGACTGAACCCGTAGTGGCTCTGAGATCGCTCGCCTGTGGCGAGCAGATCACTCGCCGTGGCGAGTAACCCTTGGTTGCTCGCGAGGCGAGCAGTGTAGCTCGCCGTGGCGAGCTTGACCCTTAAAATTAGGATTTTTGCCAAACTTTAGATGGTTTTGAGTGTCCCTGTATTTATAGAGATGACCTGTGAAGTTAGTTTGGCCAAATTTGATTTAGGGAGCTTAAAAATGAGAATTTTGTTGAAAAATGTCAAAAAGGCCGAAGCACCCAGTTTTTCTCGCCTCCAGCTCGCCCCCAACTCGCCTTTGGCGAGTGAGCTGCTGGGAGTACTCGCCTGTGGCGAGCAGATGTACTCGCCGTGGCGAGTTAGTTGGTTCAGGACTGTTTGTTGTTTCGCGATCCGTTTCGCATGGGATTTTGAGAGGAACTCTTGGGGTAGTGTTAGTGAAGGTTTATACCCTTTAATGTATGCTGTAAAGATGAATGACGATGGTTCTATTATATCGTTGATAAATGATGTGTTGTTGAATATAAATGTTGCATGAGTGTGTGATGCTAAATGAATAAAATGATGTTATGTGTTGCAATGTGTATGTATGATGAGATGATGTTCTGCCATGTAATTATTATTAACTGCATGTGTCAGTCTTGAAAATGTAATGATGTTGCGACGGTGTATTAAGTTGTTAACGATGAGTCCATGCATTTGCATAATTATGAGACGGTGGAGCTTTATGCTCAAAGCGACGGTGGAGCATTTGCTCAAGCGACGGTGAAGAATATTAATGCTATAATTATATGGTACCACATGCATGATGTTGAGACGTTAGGAGTTGCATTTAGTCGAGTCATTTGTGACATATATGAGATGATGATTGAGACGTTGATATGTGATGTAATGTTGTTTTAGATGATGTTTATGATGTTGATATGATGATATTTATGATGATGCCATGAAGTGCTATAATGCATATGTGATGAGTTGGATATAAGTTTTGTTAATCTTGACTTATGTTTTTATATTAATATTATTGTTATGAATCTCACCCCTTCTGCTGGAATTGCCGCCTTGTGGGCAAGTGCAGGTACCCAGTCTTAGTTGCGATGATGCGAGGATTGTGTGAAGTTAGGGTTGCTCTGATATGTAACGGGATGGGGCCTTAGTGGAGTCTATTCCTTTATGTATCGTGTTTGAATAAACGATGTTGACTTTATGATGTAGAAACTTTAATATTTCGAGACGGTTTGCTGGCTTTTAAGCCAAGACATTTATGTGATGAAACCTTTTTGAATTCCGCTGCTTAAATGAATACTTTTGTGAATTGATAAATTATTATCTAAGCTGTTTTTTTTAAAGATGAAATGTGACACTCCTTTATGACGAATACTCTGATGTATGATTTATTTAATGATTTTTTTTAAGACGGGAAATTGGGGTGTTACAATTGGTATCAGAGCAGGTCGGTCCGTCCGGCCAAATAGAGAGTCGAGTGACGTTGTCTTAGAGTAGAATAGTATTATTGTATTATTCTGACTCATGTTTGTTTCCAGAGAACTAGATGGCTGGTAGAAACGATGCTGCTCTTGCTGCTGCTTTGGAAGCAATGGCTCAAGTTGTGGGTAATCAGAACAATGCTGGTGGGAATGACGGAACTAGAATGTTGGAGACGTTTCTGAGGAATCACCCGCCTACCTTCAAGGGGCGTTATGATCCTGATGGAGCTCAGCTGTGGCTCAAGGAAGTAGAGAGGATTTTCAGGGTCATGCAATGTGACGATGTTCAGAAGGTGCGGTTTGGTACGCATATGTTAGCGGAGGAGGCTGATGATTGGTGGGTTAGTCTCCTACCTATTTTGGAGCAAGATGGAGCTGTGGTGACGTGGGCCATTTTCACGAGGGAGTTCCTTAATAGATACTTCCCAGAAGATGTCCGTGGTAAGAAGGAGATAGAGTTTCTAGAGCTTAAGCAAGGGAACATGTCGGTGACCGAGTATGCGGCCAAATTTGTGGAGTTGGCTAAATTCTATCCGCATTATGCACCCGAGACGGCTGAGTTTTCAAAATGCATCAAGTTTGAGAACGGGTTGCGCGCTGATATCAAGAGAGCTATCGGTTACCAGAAGATTCGTGACTTTTCTGAGTTGGTGAGTAGCTGTCGGATTTATGAGGAGGATACTAAGGCTCACTACAAGGTAGTGAATGATCGGAAAGCAAAGGGCCAGCAGAGTCGCCCTAGACCTTATGATGCCCCTAGAGATAAAGGGAAGCAGAGAGTAAATGATGAGAGGAGACCCCAGAAGAAGGCTGCTCCTGCTGAGGTTACTTGTTACACTTGTGGCGAGAAAGGCCATAAGAGCAATGCATGTACTGTTGAGGTGAAGAGGTGTTACCGTTGTGGTCAGAAAGGACATATTACTAGTGACTGCAAGTTTGATGATGTTGTGTGTTTCAACTGCAATGAGCAAGGACACATTGGTTCGCAGTGTAAGCAACCCAAGAAGACTAAGACCACTGGGAGAGTGTTTGCATTGACCGGCACTCAGACTGAGAATGATGATCGCTTGATCAGAGGTACTTGCTATATTAATAATACTCCTTTAGTTGCTATTATTGATACTGGTGCTACGCACAGTTTTGTTGCTTTTGATTGTGTTTCTGCCTTGGGTCTTGATGTTTCTGATATGAATGGAGAAATGGTTGTCGAGACTCCAGCTAAGGGTTCGGTGACTACTTCTCACGTTTGTGTAAATTGTCCTTTATCTATGTTTGGCCGTGACTTTGTGATGGATTTAGTGTGCCTACCTTTAAGTGGTATGGATGTAATTCTGGGTATGAACTGGCTAGAATACAACCGAGTTCTTATCAACTGTTTTAGAAAGACGGTGCATTTTTCTTCCGTCGAAGAAGAGTGGGGCGCAGAGTTTCTATCTACTAAGCAGCTGAAACAACTAGAACGTGATGGGATGTTGATGTTTTCGCTGATGGCCTCATTATCTTTAGAGAACCAAGCTGTTATTGATGGGCTGCCTATTGTGAAGGAATTTCCTGAAGTTTTCCCTGATGAGATTCCAGATGTGCCTCCAGAGAGAGAAGTTGAGTTCTCTATTGACCTTGTTCCTGGGACGAAGCCGGTGTCGATGGCACCTTATCGTATGTCTGCTCCTGAGTTAGCAGAGTTGAAGAAGCAGTTGGAAGACTTGCTTGAGAAGAAGTTTGTGAGACCTAGTGTTTCACCATGGGGAGCTCCATTGTTACTTGTGAAGAAGAAAGACGGCAGTATGAGATTGTGTATTGATTACAGACAGCTGAACAAAGTGACGATCAAGAATAGGTATCCACTTCCGAGAATTGACGACTTGATGGATCAGTTAGTGGGTGCAAAGGTATTTAGCAAGATTGATTTGAGGTCAGGTTACCATCAGATTAAGGTGAAGGATGAAGATATGCAGAAGACGGCTTTCAGGACCCGTTATGGTCACTACGAGTACAAGGTGATGCCTTTCGGTGTTACCAATGCGCCTGGTGTGTTTATGGAATATATGAACAGAATCTTTCATGAGCACTTGGATCAATTTGTGGTGGTTTTTATTGATGATATTCTAATATATTCTAAGACTGAAGCTGAGCATGCAGAGCATTTGAAGATTGTATTGCAGGTGCTGAAAGAGAAGAAGCTGTATGCTAAACTGTCTAAGTGTGAGTTCTGGCTACATGAAGTAAGTTTTCTTGGCCATGTTATTTCTGGTGAAGGTATTGCGGTTGACCCGTCTAAAGTTGAAGCGGTATCGCAATGGGAGACGCCTAAGTCGGTTACGGAGATTAGGAGCTTTTTGGGATTAGCTGGTTATTACAGGAGGTTTATAGAAGGATTTTCTAAATTGGCTCTTCCGTTAACGCAGTTGACGTGTAAAGGTAAGTCGTTTGTATGGGATGTGCATTGTGAGAATAGTTTCAATGAATTGAAGAAGCGCCTGACGACGGCTCCAGTTTTGATTTTGCCAAAGTCCGATGAACCTTTTGTGGTATATTGTGATGCGTCCAAGTTGGGTTTGGGAGGTGTGCTTATGCAAGAAGGTAAGGTAGTAGCTTATGCTTCAAGACAATTGAGAATTCATGAGAAGAATTATCCGACGCATGACTTGGAGTTGGCAGCTGTGGTCTTTGTATTGAAAATATGGAGACATTATTTGTATGGTTCGAGGTTTGAAGTATTCAGTGATCATAAGAGTTTGAGATATTTGTTTGATCAGAAAGAGTTGAATATGAGGCAGAGAAGGTGGCTTGAGTTATTGAAGGATTATGATTTTGGTTTGAATTACCATCCTGGTAAAGCAAATGTAGTTGCAGACGCCTTGAGTAGGAAAACTGTGCATATGTCCGCGTTGATGGTGAAAGAATTTGAGTTGTTGGAACAGTTTAGAGACTTGAGCTTGGTGTGTGAAAGAACACCTCAGAGCATAAAACTGGGGATGTTGAGAATTGATAATGACTTCCTGAAGCATATCAAAGAAGCCCAAAAAGAAGATGTCAAGTTTGTAGACTTGTTGATTGCTGGTAATGAGACTGTGGATGGTGACTTTAAGGTCGATGATCAAGGAGTGTTGAGATTCCGAGGGAGGATTTGCATTCCTGACAATGATGAGATTAAGAAAATGATTCTTGAAGAGAGTCATAGAAGTAGCTTGAGTATTCACCCGGGAGCTACAAAGATGTACCATGACTTAAAGAGGCTGTTTTGGTGGTCTGGTTTGAAACGCGATGTGGCACAATTTGTGTATTCTTGCTTGGTTTGTCAAAAGTCGAAGATTGAGCATCAGAAGCCGACTGGTATGATGGTACCTTTAGATGTGCCAGAGTGGAAATGGGATAGTATATCAATGGATTTTGTGACGAGTTTGCCCAATACTCCTAGAGGGAACGATGCTATTTGGGTAATTGTTGATAGATTAACGAAGTCTGCTCACTTTCTGCCAATCAACATTACTTTTCCTGTGGCTCAGTTGGCGGAGATTTATGTTAGAGAGATAGTTAAGCTGCATGGTGTTCCTTCGAGCATCGTATCTGATAGAGATCCAAGATTTACTTCTAGATTTTGGAAGAGTTTGCAAGAGGCGTTAGGGTCTCAGTTGAGGTTGAGTTCGGCTTATCATCCGCAAACAGATGGTCAGTCGGAGAGGACGATTCAGTCGTTGGAGGACTTGTTGAGGGTTTGTGTACTTGAACAGGGAGGAGCTTGGGATAGTCATCTTCCATTGATAGAGTTCACGTACAACAACAGTTACCATTCAAGTATTGGAATGGCGCCGTTTGAGGCTTTGTATGGTCGGAGATGCAGGACTCCGTTGTGCTGGTTTGAGTCGGGTGAAAGAGTGGTCTTAGGACCAGAGATCGTTCAACGGACTACTGAGAAGGTGAGAATGATCCAAGAAAAGATGAAAGCGTCGCAGAGTCGACAAAAGAGTTATCATGATAAGCGTAGAAAGGACCTTGAGTTCCAAGAGGGGGATCATGTGTTCCTGAGAGTGACTCCTTTGACGGGTGTTGGACGTGCTTTGAAATCGAAGAAGTTGACTCCGAGGTTTATTGGACCGTATCAGATTTCAGAGAGGATTGGACCGGTGGCGTATCGTGTTGGATTACCACCGCACTTGTCGAATTTGCATGATGTTTTTCATGTATCTCAGCTGAGGAAGTATGTTCCGGATCCGTCTCATGTGATCCAAAGCGATGATGTGCAAGTTAGGGACAACCTTACGGTTGAGACCTTACCCGTGAGGATTGATGATCGGAAGACGAAGACGTTGAGAGGCAAGGAGATACCTCTTGTGAGAGTTGTTTGGGACGGAGCGACGGGTGAAAGCTTGACTTGGGAGCTAGAAAGTAAGATGCTGGAATCCTATCCAGAGTTGTTTGAGCGAGGTAAATTTTCGAGGACGAAAATCCTTTAAGAGGGGGAGAGTTGTAACGTCCTCTTTAATTATTTAATTATTTTATTAGATGATATGGTATATATTTATATATTATATGACTTGTGATGATTATGTGACGTATCTGTGACGTATATGTGACGTGTGACGTGTTATTATTTTATTGTTTAATAAAATAATATAAGTGATGTTTATGTGAATATTTATTTAGTAAATAAATAGATGTGGTGGAATAAGGTAGAATTTTAAGAGATGGGGTTATAATTATAATTAAGAAGAGTTGTGTGGGTTAAAAAGGAATTAATTAAGTTGTGAGGGAGTATATAAGAGAAGTAGGTTAAGAAAGGAAAGATTGAGAACGCGTACAGACACATTTGGGAAAAGAAGAAGAACGGTCAAGAGAGAAGAGAAAGCTAGGCTGCAAATTCTGCAATTTTTCCAGGTAAGGGTGAGCCTAATTTCAATAGTATTAATGTAAGATCATCTGTTCTTGATTAGCTTAGAGATTGGGAAGAATTGAGAGAAGTTTTGAGAATTAGGGTTATTGTGATTTTTGATGATTTTGATGTGAGAAGGTGTTGCATTGCTGTATAGACGTGTTACAAAACCTAGATTATCCCCTAGGATGCTATTGCTGATGTATTAGAAGCCTAAGTGAAGAGAATTGGCAAGTTTTGGTGTGAATAGGACTGAACCCGTAGTGGCTCTGAGATCGCTCGCCTGTGGCGAGCAGATCACTCGCCGTGGCGAGTAACCCTTGGTTGCTCGCGAGGCGAGCAGTGTAGCTCGCCGTGGCGAGCTTGACCCTTAAAATTAGGATTTTTGCCAAACTTTAGATGGTTTTGAGTGTCCCTGTATTTATAGAGATGACCTGTGAAGTTAGTTTGGCCAAATTTGATTTAGGGAGCTTAAAAATGAGAATTTTGTTGAAAAATGTCAAAAAGGCCGAAGCACCCAGTTTTTCTCGCCTCCAGCTCGCCCCCAACTCGCCTTTGGCGAGTGAGCTGCTGGGAGTACTCGCCTGTGGCGAGCAGATGTACTCGCCGTGGCGAGTTAGTTGGTTCAGGACTGTTTGTTGTTTCGCGATCCGTTTCGCATGGGATTTTGAGAGGAACTCTTGGGGTAGTGTTAGTGAAGGTTTATACCCTTTAATGTATGCTGTAAAGATGAATGACGATGGTTCTATTATATCGTTGATAAATGATGTGTTGTTGAATATAAATGTTGCATGAGTGTGTGATGCTAAATGAATAAAATGATGTTATGTGTTGCAATGTGTATGTATGATGAGATGATGTTCTGCCATGTAATTATTATTAACTGCATGTGTCAGTCTTGAAAATGTAATGATGTTGCGACGGTGTATTAAGTTGTTAACGATGAGTCCATGCATTTGCATAATTATGAGACGGTGGAGCTTTATGCTCAAAGCGACGGTGGAGCATTTGCTCAAGCGACGGTGAAGCATATTAATGCTATAATTATATGGTACCACATGCATGATGTTGAGACGTTAGGAGTTGCATTTAGTCGAGTCATTTGTGACATATATGAGATGATGATTGAGACGTTGATATGTGATGTAATGTTGTTTTAGATGATGTTTATGATGTTGATATGATGATATTTATGATGATGCCATGAAGTGCTATAATGCATATGTGATGAGTTGGATATAAGTTTTGTTAATCTTGACTTATGTTTTTATATTAATATTATTGTTATGAATCTCACCCCTTCTGCTGGAATTGCCGCCTTGTGGGCAAGTGCAGGTACCCAGTCTTAGTTGCGATGATGCGAGGATTGTGTGAAGTTAGGGTTGCTCTGATATGTAACGGGATGGGGCCTTAGTGGAGTCTATTCCTTTATGTATCGTGTTTGAATAAACGATGTTGACTTTATGATGTAGAAACTTTAATATTTCGAGACGGTTTGCTGGCTTTTAAGCCAAGACATTTATGTGATGAAACCTTTTTGAATTCCGCTGCTTAAATGAATACTTTTGTGAATTGATAAATTATTATCTAAGCTGTTTTTTTTAAAGATGAAATGTGACACTCCTTTATGACGAATACTCTGATGTATGATTTATTTAATGATTTTTTTTAAGACGGGAAATTGGGGTGTTACACACGGCGTAGCTGATGTCGGGTCTAGTACAATCAGTGGCATATCTGAGACTGCCAATGATGCTCGCATATTCAGTTTGTCGAACACTATCTCCAGTGTTCTTGAATAGCTTCACACTTGGGTCACAAGGTGTGCTCGCAGGTTTACAATCGAAGTAATTATATTTCCTTAAGATCTTCTCAATGTAGTGAGATTGATTCAAGGAAATTCCATTATCAGTTCTAGTAATCTTGATTCCAAGAATTACATCTGCTTCTCCTAGGTCTTTCATATCAAAGTTGCGGCACAACAATGATTTCACATCTTCAATGACATTGAGGTTTGAACCAAATATGAGTAAGCCGTCTACATATAGACATATGATCGTGCAAGTGTTATTTTCGTACTTATAATAAATACACTTGTCACTTTCATTCACCTTATACTCATTCTCAATCATTAGATTGTCGAATTTCTCATGCCATTGTTTCGGTGCTTGTTTTAGACCATACAAAGATTTGTCTAACTTACAAACTTTGTTCTCCTGTCCATGGAGTACGAAACCTTCAGGTTGATCCATATAGATTTCTTCTTCTAATTCACCGTTTAAAAAAGCAGTTTTTACATCCATTTGGTGTACTTTCAAATTGTGGATAGCCGCCAAAGAGATTAGTACCCTAATGGACGTAATTCTAGTTACCGGTGAATATGTATCAAAGAAATCTACATTTTCTCTTTGTCTAAAACCTTTGGCTACAAGGCGTGCCTTGTATTTATCGATTGATCCATCAGGTTTTAGTTTCTTTTTCAAAATCCATTTACAACCTATAGTCTTGCATCCAGGAGGCAAGTCAGTTAGGTGCCAGGTTTCATTGGACATTAGAGAATCCATTTCATCATTTATAGCTTCTTGCCATAAATCAGCGTCAATGGAAGACAGAGCTTCCTTGATGCTTGATGGATCCTCCTCTAGTGTATAGGCCACGTATTCGGGCCCATAATCTTTAGCACTCCTTGCTCTCTTGCCTCTACGAGGTTCTATAACATCTCTTTCGATGTTTTCATTGCTTGTTCGGATTTCAGAAGGTTGATCAAGAGGTGCATTATCGGTGCCCCCACTATTACCCCCACTGACTCCTGACCTAAAAGGAAATTTATTTTCATAGAAGTCAGCATCATTAGATTCTATGATCATTTTAGATTTCAGGTCGTAAAACCTATAGGCTTTACTATTTAAGGCATACCCAATGAATACACATTCATAGGCTCTACTTGCTAGTTTGACTCTTTTGGGGTCTGGTTTCCTTACATGGACAAGACTGCCCCATGTTCTAAAATAAGATAAGTTTGGTTGTCTTTTCTTCAAAATTTCATATGGAGAAATTTTGTTCTTTGTTTTGGGTACTCTGTTTAGCACATAGCAAACAGTCAATAAAATTTCTCCCCACCAATGAGGCGCTGCTCCGGAATTAAGCATTGTTGCAACTACTAATTCGGTAAACGTTCTATTTTTTCTTTCCGCTTTACCGTTCATTTCAGGAGAATAAGGAGCAGTTGTTTCATGAATAATTCTGAGTACTTTATAATACTCATTGAATGTATGTGATCCATATTCAGTACCTCTGTCACTTCTAAAGCGCTTGATTCTAATATTGAATTGATTTTCAATTTCTTTTACATACAGTTTAAACATTTCAAGCGCTTCATTTTTATTTCTCATTAAATACACATGGGTGTAATCCGAGCAGTCATCTATAAAAGTGATGAAATATCTTTTTCCATTTCTAGTCAAGTTTCCATCTAATTCGCATAAATCAGAATGAATTAAATCAAAAGGTTCTGTTATTCTTGTTACTGATTTATGTGATTCTTTGGTTATTTTCGCTTGACTACAAAATTGACATTTTTCAAAATCGTTTAAAGATATTCTAGGAATTAATCCTAAACCGCTCATATTTGAAATAATTCTTTTGTTAACATGACAGAGTCTAGAATGCCAAATATTAAAATCACACAACATATAAGCAGAAGAAGAAATTTTATTAATATCAATGTTCAACTTAAACATGCCATCAGTGGCGTACCCTTTCCCAACAAAAATACCATTCTTAGTGATGGTGTACAAATCAGCCCCAATGCTTTGAACAAACCCAGCCTTATTTAAAAGAAAACCTGAAACTAAATTCTTCCTAATCTTAGGAGTGTGCAGCACATCCTTCAGTATCAGAGTCTTTCCAGAGGTGAACTTCAGCTCTAAATCTCCGATTCCAGCAACATCAGTGGAGTGGGAGTCTCCCAGCAACACCTTCTGATCATCACAAGCAGTATATGTCTTGAACATTTCTCTATCATAGCAGACATGGCGAGAAGCACCAGTGTCCATCCACCAGCCATCAGAACCTGCAATCATATTAACTTCAGTAATCATAGCCACATAGGGCTCATCAGGTGCAGCAGCAGTAGTCATGTGAGCCTGTGCTGGTCGGTTGGTTCTGTTTCTGCACTTGCGTGCCATATGACCTGGTAGTCCACAATTGTAACAATTGAAGGGAGTAGCAGCATCATTCTTTGGTGGCTGTTGAATCTGGGGTCTTGGATTGTTCCCAGTCTTATTCCTGTTGGAATTCTTATTCATAGGGCGGTTCTGATTCTTAAATTGTTTGCCAGCAGGCTTCAGAACAACACCTACAAATTTCTTTTTAGTGTTGTTGTTAGAAACAGCAAACACCTCTTCATTCTGGTCCTGCCTTCTCGCTTCTTCTTCAATACGAAGGCGAGTAATCAGACTTTCAAGAGAGAAATCCTTAGTTTTGTGTCTAAGAAGACTTTTGAAGTCCTTCCAAGCAGGAGGCAGCTTATCAATAATCACAGCTATTTGAAATTGTTCGGGAAGTTCCATCCCTTCAGCTATGATCTCGTGAGCAATCTGTTGCAGCTCATGTGATTGTGCCTCGACGGACTTATCATCACTCATTTTGAAATTCAGGTAGCGGCTTACGGCGTATTTCTTAACACCAGCCTCTTCCGTGTCATATTTCTTTTGCAATGCGTCCCATAAATGTTTGGCAGTGTCACAGAGTCTGTAGTAATCATACAGAGGGTCTGTGAGTCTATTAAGAATATAATTCTTACAGAGGTAGTCATTTTCTTTCCATAGGGCAATGTCTATGGCTAGCTGTTTATCAGGATCAGCTTTCTCAACAGTAGAGTCTGTTGCAGCAGTACCGTTTGTATTCGATCCAGAAGGAGTCGAACTCGTAGGTGCAACAGGCATAGCATCCTTCAGAACGTAGGCAACTTTCTTAGTAGTTAGAAAGAACAGCATCTTCTGTTGCCAACGTTTGAAGTGGCTGCCCGTAAACAGAAACGGTTTGTTGAAATCATCAGCTGAAACCGCGGTAATCTTTTCAGAACTCATCGTATCGTATTGAAACGTCTTAAAAATGTTGTTTTCGAGTTTAAAATTACGATAGAGCTTTTGAAACTATTACCGGGGTGAGTCACGACCAGGTCGCCTTCTTTAAGACGTTTCACGGCACTACCGAAATTGTGCAAGGTAGACTATCAACCGTGGCGTCTCCAGGATAAAACAGCCCAGATTCTTTCTGTACGATTAAAGGCTGCACTGCCAAAAAATCGCTCGAGAATAACACCTCAATATGGTTTATAAAAACCACTCTTATATGGTTCGCAGACCACTCAATAAACCGAAAGCCCACAGAAAACCGAAAGCCCACAGAGGAGGAAGAAAAGAACGGTTCGTCAACACAAACCGCGGGAGATGAGAAAGGGGAGAAAACCAGAGAAGAGTATTCGATTCTCGGTTTTGGGATGAAGAAAATGAGAGTCCCGAGCTCTCTATTTATAGAGAGAATTTTCGGTTCGCAACCCGCGGTTTAGCCCACGACCCAGTTCGCGACCCGCCAGAATTCGCCCACGACCCGGATAACGGTCACCCACGACGCGTAAACGTGGGCAGACGCGCGAGAAATCTGATAGGTTTTTTTATTTATTTTCTGAGCCCAAAAAAAATATTCCTTTTTCGGCCTCGGCCCGGTCGGACGGCGGCGTCGTCGCGCGTGTTATATTATTTTTGGCATGGCTCACTCTGTTCACAAAAGTGGGTACCCCAAGGGCACACCCTTGGGAGTGATTTCCCACATATATAAACACTACTAGAGAGTGTGATTTACCCAATGTGGGACATAGAAAATTTTCAATTCACACTAACACTAGTTTCTTCTTCCTTGTGTTTATATTCCAATGGCTCCCCAATCCTCACTAGCATACTCCAAGTTTCTCCCCAATATACACTAGTGTTCCAACAGATGTCTCACTAGAAGAATTACTTACACAAACTATTTATACTATTTTATGGGATAAATATTTTATTTTAGCATTTGCATATACGTATGTCTTACAAAGTATATTACAAGTTGCTAATATAAGGCTATATTTAATACTACTTAATATGAATTCTAAAGCACATTTATCTACTATTATTGTTGGTTAGCTATGAAGAATTGTTTAAGATTAACTCTCTAATATTTTGTATTATTACTTGATCATAATGACATGGCCACCTATAGCCACCTATTATTATACTTTAAATTTATAGATAAATATTATATAATTAGAAGTAGAATGTCATATACATACATTCTCGTTATTTACACTAACAAAAAGACGGCACTCTGTGCCAGTCCTTCTGCTCTTTTTATTGGGCTAACGTTTGAAAATTATGAACGGTGTATTTTTATTAAATTTTAATTTTTATTAAAAGTAAAAATATTATTGTTTTTGGTTTTCAAATTATAACAAATCAAACTAACCATTAGTATCTATTCCGCTCTTTCTTTATTATAAAAAAAAAGTTGTTGGTTAAGGGCATAATTATGTTAATGAAAAAGTAAGTATTGATACAATCATCTAGTTTGTTATATTTTTTAAATAATAAAGGAAAAAATTGGACATTTGTGTTTGTTACACGTTTATTTTAATATTTAAATTTATTCTTATCTATTTGTTAGATGTGTTATTTGTATTAAAAATGAAGAGTATTTTTGGAAAGAAAAATCCAACCCAAAAGACTTGAAAGGGGTAGTTTTCTTGATTAAAAAAAAGACACGCTATCATAGTTTGTATAAGCAATTATAAACCAGCAAAATCAAATAATCCATAAAATTAATCGTAAACAATTTGAATCATAATCACTTATAAACCAGCAAAGTCAAATAATCAATAAAATTAATCGACTTTGATTAGTTGTAACATGAAAGAAAAAGAAAAAAACTTACAAGTTAATTATGAACTCTGATGTAGAGGGATGAGAGCGGTTGAGAAAAACTAAAAAATATGGGAACGAACTATGAACTGTGAGAACCCTACTTGTTAATATCTTTTGCTCACGTTTGTTACTACTTTATTTTTTTCTTGAAAATTTAAATTCCAATCTTTAACAATATTTTTTTCTCACATTTGCTACTAATTTTTTTTAGAGGATTTAAAGTTCAATCTTTAACAATATTTTTTGCTCACGTTTGTTACTAATCTTTTTTTTTTTTTAGGATTTAAAGTTCAATCTTTAACATTATTTTTTGCTCACGTTTGTTACTAATTTTTTTTTTATAGGATTTAAGGTTCAATCTTTAACCTTATTTTTTCTCACGTTTGTTACTAATCTTTTTTTTTTAGGATTTAAAGTTCAATCTTTAACATTATTTTTTGCTCATGTTTGTTACTAATTTTTTTTTTGGCTCACGTTTGTTACTAATCTTTTATCAGAGGATTTAAAGTCTAATCTTTAATATTATTTTTTGCTCACGTTTGTTACCAATCTTTTATTAGAGGATTTAAAGTCCAATCTCTTACATTATTTTTTGCTCACGTTTGTTACTAATCTTTTATTAGAGGATTTAAAGTCCAATCTTTCACATTATTTTTTACTCACGTTTGTTACTAATCTTTTTTTAAGAGGATTTATAGTCCAATCTTCATCGGCTATTATTTTTGTTTAAAAAAATTAAAAAAACTCATAGACTCGTGAAAAATAAAGCAGGAGAAAACATAAATTTTAGATTTTTGTTTTTTTGCATAACTGATTTTTGTTCATCTTTGATTTTCTCAAATTCTGATTCATTCATTCTTTTAACAAAAAAAGTAAAAACAAAGCTTGAATTGTAATGTTGGCAGAAAGTAAATTGCTCGAAGGATAAAACAGAAAGATATTCATAAATATTAATCAAGTTCTTGAGCCTTGGAACTTTTTAATTTTTTAGAGGTGATGAGATGTGATCAGAGGGTACTATGATGAATTCTGGATCGATTTGAATTCATGAGAAGAGACATAAAAAATGTAAATATAATTTTTAAACTTTTTGTGAGTTTGATATGTGGTTAACGGTGGTAAAAGAGGGTTAACGGTGACGATTAGTGACATTGATTATTAATCTACGTGTTATTTTATAATGGGCTGTTTGTATTTAAAATTAAAGGTATTTTTGGAAAAAAATTTTCAACCCGAAAATATGCTAAAAGGGGTAATTTCCTTTATATATATAGTATAGATATGCATTACATTCTTCACAATTAAGTAGGTTGACAAAATAAGTCCACCTAATGCTTCTAGTTTTATGAGTTGGAATAAGGATAAGAAACAAACACATGAGATTTAACACCTCATGCTTATATACCTCTTACGTTGGAATAAGGATACAAAGCCACCATAATATTTTCACTACTCATCAATTTTATAGCAGGAGCTGGAAGAATTATAAGCCACATTGAACACCTCACCGTTTTGCTACAGGCGTGAAAACATTTAAGGAGAAACACATCATCTAACCTACTTGTGTAGCTAGAATTATTATAGTATAAAGTGATTTTTAGAACTAGTATAAATAGGAGTTAGTTCTACTCCATTTTCATTCATTCAGTTTTCAGAAATTCTCTCTATATATCTAAGCGTGAGTATGTGTAGGTGTGAGTAGGTTCTTATTCCGTTTGGTTTCAATTGAGTTTAAGAGTATCGTTATGATGTCCATTTTTTTTGGAGTATTTAAGTTTTCTTCTAAACTTCATCGAGGTAATGCTTATTTACTTTATTTAATTTTCTTAATATTATTATGATATAAGGGATATATTCAAATCAACTCATTTAGGGTTTAGGGTTTCAGTTTTAGCGAATGATTTTATAACCTTACTAGGGCTCTGCTAAGTCTTTATTTGAAGATATTCATAAACTCTTAAAACTATTTTTTAGTCACTTTTATAAAGGTTATAATGGCCTAAAGTTATCTTTAATTTATATTTGAAACTCTAGAGAATTATCGGTGCTTATAATTTAAGCAGGATTATCATCGAAGGAGCCGTCCGAGGCAAAACTTGAAGGATATTAGCTAAAGCTTTTTATCAACAATAAAGGTGGGGCAAGATTCCATACACGTTGGGAATTAGCGTAAAATAGTTTTATATATGTGCGTAGGGTGACCTAAGCCCTACAAGAGATAAATATTTGATTGTTTATTTGCATATTGTTATGTTAATTGTTTATTTATTTAATTATGTTTGATTGATTGAGATTGTTAGTCTAAGGAAAGGATATAGCATTCTTTGAGGTGAGAGAAAGAACATCGTTAGATATTAAGTATAAGATCTCCAAGGGAAGTGATATACCTTGAGTAGTTGTATTCGATTTGGTTCTGGCTAGGAAAGACTTGATGGACTATGCCGTTTACGGTCTACCTCTCTTACCTGGGAAGTCAACCATACTCTATTCATTGTATTTTACTCGGTAGAAGTAAGATTTATATGAGGAAAAAAGGATAGTGATACTTTGAGGTTATAGATAGTAACTGACACTCAATCTTTGTGACTAGGGTATGTTATAACTGAAACGGTTGATATGATGGATTATGAGAAAAGAATTAGTGTTTACAGTTGAGTTGCCATGGTTTGATTGATAATGCATATATATTTGCATTGAGGAATGTGTAAGTCCACTACCGTGTGTATGGGCGCACGAGGTTGATCAGCTGCCTGAATCTTGACGAGGATTGTTATTGCGTGCTTGGTTAGACTCTAGTTGGGACCTGAAGAGCTTGGTTAGACTACGGTCGGGACCCGAAGAGCTTGGTTAGACTATAGTCGGCACCCAATATTTTATAGGGGCGATCAACTTATAACACTTGGACTCCATGTGAAGTCAAGTGGCGTAGCTCTCCGAAATTGGCAGTACGTTTGTGGCAAGTGGTCTTGTGGTATTCGATCTCCGAAATTGGGATCAGTATCCTTGACAGCGTCTGAGGCCTGAGTCAGCATATAGTTTAGAATGCATAAGAACACCGATGTTATATTTGGGGATAGAAACAATTAAGTTTAATAAGACGGATATAGATAGATAAGTCTAAATGATGGATATAGATAGTTAAGTTTGATATGATAGATATACTTCAGGATGAGAGATATCCATCAAAGGATGGTACGTTTGTATGATTAGTTGTGTGTTTCATGTATATATTTATTGTTTTACAAACCCATCCCCTCGGTTAAACTTGTACGTAAATCTTAGCTCCCATGTTTTCTTGTCTTGTGTTTTATCTATGTTTTTAGATTCCATCGAAGAGGAGTTCAAGGCTGAAGATGGACTATTTCTTTCTACTCCATATGCAGCTGGCGATGTAGACGTCATTATCGTGTGACGAGTATGGTCTTGTTCGTATAGCCCGTGTGTCTTTTGAGGTCTTATCTTTTAGGTCTTTTGATTTATGATGTATTATGGATAATTGGTTTCACGAGTACCACGTGGTATCTGATTGATCCGTAGACACCTTTGTATTTATGACAAATATATAAATAATAAAAGCTAGGTTCTATTTATGTGTACTTGATGTTTATGTATTTAAGTTTAAATTTCTTTGTAATTTCCAACGAAGAGAAATTATCAATAAAAACGAGTTAGGATGGTTATTAAGGTTTCACCGAGACGTTGGGGAGTCACAGAAGACACTCTAGAACTTGATCAGACTGTTGAATCTGAAGATAGTCCAGAAGCTGAACCAACTTCAGAAGCTCAAGATGTAGTAGCTTCTAATGAAGCTCAAGATGGTTCTCAGCAAGCTAATCAATCCAAAAGTACATTCAAGTACAAGTCTTCACATCCTGAGGATCAAATCATTGGAAACAAAGACAATCCTAGAAGAACAAGATCATATTTAAGACAAGAAGAGTCTATGATAGATTTGTTATCAGTGATTGAACCTGCTACAGTTGATGTAGCACTTTCAGATGATGGATGGATACTAGCTATGCAAGAAGAGCTCAATCAGTTTCAAAGAAATTTTGTATTGGATCTGGTACCCAAACCTCAGCAGAATAACATTATTAGAACAAAATGGGTATTCAGAAACAAGCTGAATGAACAAGGTGAAGTAATCAGAAACAAATTTAGACTTGTTGCACAAGGTTACAGTCAACAAGAAGGCATTGATTACACTGAAACATTTGCTTTAGTTGCAAGATTGAAAGCAATCAGGTTACTTCTATCCTATGCAGTTAATCATGTCATAATATTATATCAAATGGATGCCAAGAGTGCATTTCTTAATGGAGTCATAGAAGAAGAAGTGTTTGTCAAGCAACCTCCAAGTTTTGAGGATCTTAAGCATCTTGACCATGTTTATAAACTTAAGAAATCACTATATGGCTTGAAACAAGCTCCCAGAGCTTGGTATGGTAGACTAAGTAATTTCCTGATTAAAAATAATTTTAAAAGAGGTCAAGTTGACACAACACTCTTCAGAAGGACTCTTGAGAAAGACATTCTTGTTGTGTAGATATATGTTGATGATATAATATTCGGTTCTACTAATGCATCTCTTTGCAAGGATTTTTCTAAGTTAATGCAGGATGAATTTAAAATGAGCATGATGGGATAATTGAAGTTCTTCCTTGGAATTCAAATTAATCAATGTAAAGATGGAGTGTATGTCCATCAGACAAAGTATACAAAGGAGCTTCTGAAGAAGTTCAAGCTGGAAGATTGTAAAGTGATGAACAATCCGAAGCATCCAACCTGTACCTTAAACAAAGAAGATATTGGATCAAAGGTAGATCTGAAGTTGTATAAAAGTATGATTGGTTCTTTGTTATACCTCATTGCATCTAGGCCATATATTTTATTCAGTGTATGCTTGTGTGCAAGATTCCAGTCAGATCTTAGAGAATCTCATTTAACAGCTGTTAAGAGAATCTTTAGGTATCTGAAAGGAATAACAAATCTTGGACTCCTTTACAAGAAATCCTTAGATTATAAGTTGGTTGGATTCTGTGATGCTGACTATGTTGGTGACAGGATTGATAGAAAATCAACCAGTGGTAACTGTCAATTTCTGAGAGAGAATTTGATATCCTGGGCTAGCAAAAGACAAGCAACTATTCCTATGTCTACAACAGAAGCAGAATACATCTCAGCTGCAAGTTGTTGTACGTAACTACTTAGGATGAAACATCAGTTGGAAGATTATCAGATTAATGCTAACAATATTCCTATCTTTTGTGATAATACTGCAACTATTTGTTTGTCAAAGAATCCAATTCTACATTCAAGAGCCAAGCATATTGAAACCAAACATCACTTTATTAGAGACTATGTTCAAAAAAGAATTTTTGATGTACAGTTCATTGATACTGAACATCAATGGACTGATATATTTACTAAACCTTTAACTGTGGAAAGATTTGATTTTATTAAGAAAAATTTGAACATACACTTTGTGTCTGATTAAATTTGCTTGTTTCCGAACAAGAAGTTAGGTCCTGAAGTTAGCTCAGAAGCTATAGTCCATCAGAAGCTCTCAACTGAGAATCTGAGGAAAATGTGCTTCTGAAGATGACATCAGCATCTTAACTTCAGAAGCTGGACTTTTTGCTCCTGAATAGCATAAGTTAGTGGAAACGTTGGAAGTTACTTTTTAGTAACACCTGTCCCACTAACTTGGCAGCTCATCTGAAGTAATCCAACGTGACTTAATTGTATTGGTGTATAACATAAGAGGGCAATGATGTTTTAAGCCTTGAATGTACTATCTCGCGTCCTCAAATGTCATTAATGCTGTGTTTGTTTGCCCCCTTCTGAATTGCAATCGTTTTTACTCGAATCACTTAGACAAATTTCACACACTACTCACACCACTACTCACACTTTCTATTTTTAGACTGTTCTCTGCTAAAACTTACTCTCTCACAATCAAAAACCTTAGAACCCTAAAAACTTCATCCTCATCAATAGCATCCTCAAGTTCAGTTCCAGAATCATCCATGCAAGAAACTCCTGCTTATGAAATCAGAGGAAGAACTATGTCTCTAGAAGAATGGGATCTCAACGTTCAAGTAGAAAACCCTGTAGACTATGTATCTCTTGCACAACACGGTTGCGACATCAAGAAGTACTATGAAGTTCAAGACCTTCTCAACTATTTTGACATGCTGAATGTGTAACACCCCGTTTTCCCAACATGTAAATATCATATAATAAATCAAAGTTCATCACAAACAGGATGTCACATTTCGTTGTTCCAAAAAAATATAAATATAGTTAAATTTACTATTTATTTAAACAATTGTTTTCAATAATTCAAATAACATCGCAGCGGAAAATATTCAATGTTTTAATCAAAACTCGGCACTAAGGCCTGAACAACAGCAACATAATAAGTTTCAAATCCAAAAGTGGTTCAACAACAACAACTTAAAAAGTAATACGTAACAAGGAAAACAAAACATAAATATCCCCATCGCGTTACGTATCAGAGCATGACTCCTATGACGACTCGAGGAATCAACTCACATCAGCGGTTACTCCTGGTTATCTGCACGTTACCCACGTAGAGGAAACATTCAAACAGAAGGGGTGAGATTTCACATTTAATAATAATAAGCAACAATTCCTATAAAGAATTAATCAACTAAAACAACAACTTTTCATCATTAATAATTGATGACAGTCAATTATTCGATATTTTTAGTGTCATTTTCATCACGTTTTGGAGTTCACAAGGCAACTTAAGCATCAAGAAAAGCAAGAAAAGCAAGAAAACTAAAGAAAAGGTTAAGTCACAAAAACGTGTCACGTTGGCTGAAAAACGTGACACGTTTTCACAAGTCAGAACGCATGTTTTTGGAAGAAAGGAGAACGTGTCACGTTGGCCAAAACGTGACACGTTTTGTGAAACCCTAATTTCGTTTCTTGTTACATAAGGAAAAAACGCGACACGTTTTACTTAAAACGTGACACGTTTTGGGCGAATTTCTGTGCCTATTTAAGCTGAAGTCCTTTCCAAAAACAAGGGTTACGAATCTTGGGAGCAAAGTGCGATTTTGACATCCAGAGACGGCTAGGAGGGCGATTTCTTCATCCTTTTATCAGTTTATATATGTTTTAATTCTTTCATTGATTATGCTATTTGTAAACTCAATTATGAGTAGCTAAATCTCTTAGAGATTAGGTCTGAGATGATTCTATGTAACCCTAATTGATCCATGTTGCTGTGATGAAACTCTATTTATTGTGAATGACAATCTAGTTTTTATTCAATTCAATTGTTCTTAATGCTTTTTATATCCTGATCAAATATAAACATGATTTAGTGAGAATGAATGACTACTGACCCTAGCTTTCAACTTAGACCCATTGAATTGTTCTAATAAACATGGTTAGTCTAGGAATGGATAATCGTTTGTTAGTGATATTAGGTTAACGTGTTTAATCCTTCAAAGATTATTAGACCACCTAAGGAATTAGGGGCTGTAGTTTAAGAAGAGGGTCCTAACTCAAGGGATTGATTAGGACTAATTTGTTAACTATCGTGGGACTAGAGAATCATTCATAAGAATAGAGTGCAGTATACCAATTAGGGGAACATTAGAGGATTCGAAAGACCTGATCTCATCTCTCTATATTTTCTAATCAAATCTTTATTTTCTAACCGAATATATATTTTCTAACAGAATCTATATTTTCTAACTGAATATATATATTTTCTAAACGAATTTATATTTTCTAACTGAATCTATATTTTCTGTTATTTAATTTTATTCAATCATATCAAATATATTTTTACTAAATAATTTATACATCCTAAATATTAACTTTATTGCCAAATTGAGATTAACGCAGTCCTCGTGGATACGAACTTATTTTATTACTTCGATGTATTTTTAGTACACTTGCTAAAAGTCTATCAAGTTTTTGGCGCCGTTGCCGGGGACTGTTGAGTCATTTCAACTTGGCAATTTTGTTTTTATTTAGGATTTCTGTCATTTATATTTTTGTATATATTTATAAAAAGAAAAAAAAAGATTTATGCTCTTCGTTATCTTCTCATTGTACGGTGCTACTAAAAAGTTTATCCAAGTTTTGCAGCAATGATAGACAGGTTGTACCTCCATGACACAAAAGAGATTTGCACGCTGCAATATGAAAAATATATGCTATCTTTGGAGATAAAATGTTTGGACAGTAAAATCTCGAGATTAAATGAGAGATGTGGTCGTGATGAGGCGAATCAACCAGGTAGTAATTTTGAAGGGAAGAACGAGGTGATCAACATAGATTACAATACTCAACTTCAAAATATTTTAGATGATTTCTTGGTGTCAAATCAAGTCTCATTTGAAAAGTTTGATCTTCAGTGTGGTGATCTTGTTGAGAAAGCACATGAGTCTCAGAGGAAATTGGTTCAGATGGAGATTGAGTGTCACAAGGTTGTGGTGGAAGAAAAACCCAAAGTGAGGAGTGTTGATATTTTTCCGAAGTCTGAACCAACGGGGGTTAAGGAAAACACTTGTGTGCAGAAAGATGCATGTCCTTCTATAAGGTGGGAGAGTTCAAATTCTAAAGGTTTAACAATGGGTGCATGGGAGTATCTGATTCTTTGTGCCAAATTCATGGAGTTCCTACCAAACAAGAGGAAGAAGAAGGATGATATATTCTTTCTATCATATTTGCCACCCTAACAGTGGTTGAAGCGTCAGGCTCAATGACGTAAAAGAAAGCGCTTGGTGGGAGGCAACCCATCCTTTTTATTATGTCTTTATTTTCAGTATTTTATTTCTATTGTTGAGTCAAACAATTTGTCTTTAATTTTCATTTTGGTTTAACTCGGTTGTACCCCCCGTTTATGTAATTGTTCTTGAACTTGTTTATTATTGATGAATTTGCTTGTTTGTTGACTTTTTCCAGTTTAGTAACAAATATTTGTTCAAGTGGTATTCCAAAGGTTCATAAGGAGGAGTGACTTGTATATCAAAGGCGAAGTGTACGGCAGTGCAAGATAGGTAGTCACAACTCCCAGAAATCTAACATTGTAAGGTTCATGGCCAAATTTTATTTTTTCAATTTATTTATATAGAGTGTTCCATGCATCTACATTTCTAGAACTTGCATAGTTTCTTTACTGTTGATTGTCTTTGTCATATACACACTGAGGCAAAAGTGCTTGGTCCTGTGAGCCTTTTGAAGCCTACCTTGATTTTTATTGATATTTATCCTTTTCTTAGCCAAATTGAGCAGGTAGGTTTAGAGCTTTTTGTTCGGTGACAAACTACATTACAAACTTAAAGACTTTTAGGATTTATCCCAAATTGTATTTCTGAGTTAGGCATTGTAGGATGTTGCTAAATAATAAGTATTGGGTTGCTATTGGAATTTGCAACCAACTAAGTTTGGGGCTGGGGGTACTAGAGAACAAAGAACATTATCATGAAAAATACACACAAAGATCACTAACAAAGAATATTATCGTGGTGTATCAAAGAAAGAAAGAAATGAATGAAAAAGGGACAAACAATAAAAACTCCGAGTAACTTTTAACTCGATTGTCCCAATAAGTTACAAATGTTCTCTAGTACCTTTACAATTGTTTTTCCATAGATGAAAGATGGATTGAATTTGTGCTTTAATTTCCGTAGGAGTGCCTAACTCAAATTTTGTGTAGCCTACTTATCCAAATATTATCCCACCTTCACCTAAGCCCCGTTATAACCCTGAAAGACCTCAAAGTGTGTAATGACATTGATTTTGATTGACGTTTAGAAACTTTTCAAGCGTATGGTAATATGTAGTCTTGCATGTGATTGAGTGTGAACCCTTATCATATTGTTGCGTGGAGTTGTGAATTGGTGGTTGCATTCAAGTCAAACTAGCTCACTTTTAGCTAGTAAGGAGATGAACTTTTGGATACTACTGCTTGATCAGGTAATTGTTATTTTACTGTCGATTGTCAATACTGCAAGTAGATTCCTTGAGGACAAGGAATGGTTCAAGTTTGGGGCTGTGATGACAGTCAATTATTCGATATTTTTAGTGTCATTTTCATCACGTTTTGGAGTTCACAAGGCAACTTAAGCATCAAGAAAAGCAAGAAAAGCAAGAAAACTAAAGAAAAGGTTAAGTCACAAAAACGTGTCACGTTGGCTGAAAAACGTGACACGTTTTCACAAGTCAGAACGCATGTTTTTGGAAGAAAGGAGAACGTGTCACGTTGGCCAAAACGTGACACGTTTTGTGAAACCCTAATTTCGTTTCTTGTTACATAAGGAAAAAACGCGACACGTTTTACTTAAAACGTGACACGTTTTACTTAAAACGTGACACGTTTTGGGCGAATTTCTGTGCCTATTTAAGCTGAAGTCCTTTCCAAAAACAAGGGTTACGAATCTTGGGAGCAAAGTGCGATTTTGACATCCAGAGACGGCTAGGAGGGCGATTTCTTCATCCTTTTATCAGTTTATGTATGTTTTAATTCTTTCATTGATTATGCTATTTGTAAACTCAATTATGAGTAGCTAAATCTCTTAGAGATTAGGTCTGAGATGATTCTATGTAACCCTAATTGATCCATGTTGCTGTGATGAAACTCTATTTATTGTGAATGACAATCTAGTTTTTATTCAATTCAATTGTTCTTAATGCTTTTTATATCCTGATCAAATATAAACATGATTTAGTGAGAATGAATGACTACTGACCCTAGCTTTCAACTTAGACCCATTGAATTGTTCTAATAAACATGGTTAGTCTAGGAATGGATAATCGTTTGTTAGTGATATTAGGTTAACGTGTTTAATCCTTCAAAGATTATTAGACCACCTAAGGAATTAGGGGCTGTAGTTTAAGAAGAGGGTCCTAACTCAAGGGATTGATTAGGACTAATTTGTTAACTATCGTGGGACTAGAGAATCATTCATAAGAATAGAGTGCAGTATACCAATTAGGGGAACATTAGAGGATTCGAAAGACCTGATCTCATCTCTCTATATTTTCTAATCAAATCTTTATTTTCTAACCGAATATATATTTTCTAACAGAATCTATATTTTCTAACTGAATATATATATTTTCTAAACGAATTTATATTTTCTAACTGAATCTATATTTTCTGTTATTTAATTTTATTCAATCATATCAAATATATTTTTACTAAATAATTTATACATCCTAAATATTAACTTTATTGCCAAATTGAGATTAACGCAGTCCTCGTGGATACGAACTTATTTTATTACTTCGATGCATTTTTAGTACACTTGCTAAAATTCTATCAGTAATACTTCACATATTTCCAACAACAATCAACATTTAACTTCATGCAAATAATGCAGCAACAACATCAACAATGCAACAACAACGACTACTCGACAAAATGCAATGTAATTATGCATGTGGTACCAACAGAGCATCAAGCTCCCTTCGTTAAATCATAATTGGACTTGTCAGGCATCAAGCCCCCTTCGTTAAAGTCATTCGACTTGTCAGGCGTCAAGCCCCCTTCGTTGGACTATGCTATGCAATTACACAACGTAAATGCAACGACGTCAACATAACAAACTCATATTAAATCAACTACAACAAATTTTCACATCAACTCAAAGCCACTGAAAAATGTAATTCAGATATCAACAATTTTCATGTTTATGACCAAATCCAATTCAAAACAGAAACGAGTGAAAAATACACAAGAACGCGAAACGGGCATTCTGCCACTGAACAGTTCGCTAGGCGAACACTGCTACTCGCTGTGGCGAGAGACGACGTCTACTCGCTAGGCGGGGAAAACATTCGCTGTGGCAAGTTGGGAACTACTCGCTGGGAGACCAAAACACTCGTTGTGGCGAGTTGGGAACTACTCGCCTGGCGACCAAAAACACTCGTTAGGCGAGCGATGACGACTACTCGCTAGGCGAGATTGAGCACTCGTCGTGGCGAGCGATGACAGACAGGTCTGTGTACAGACCTCTGTTCTCACTCAAATTCGTAATTTTGACAACCCCAAACCTCAAAATTGATAGGGAACAATACCTACTGATATTCTACAACCTAGACATCACTTCCTAACATTAATTCATGGAATCGCCTACACTTTCAACAATTTTTATTGATTTTAGATCTAATTCCTTTAATCTCAAAACCTAACAAGAACTACAACAACTACATGATTAGACCCTTTACAGAATCATATGCTTAAGATGATAGAAAGTTAGTCCCACCCTTACCTTAGGTTGTTGAAATCGCAAATCACAAGCTCCTCTTCTCTAACTTCTCACTTTCTCTTTTCTCCCAAAAACTGTTTTCACGTATACTGACTTTTCTATTCTCTACCTCTTATATTCTTAACGTAATAACTTTCCTTATTCCAAAACTGCCCTTACTGCCTCAATATTCTATTATAATTTTATTCTCTCACTAGCATTATTTTAATAAACTACTAATATTACTAACACACAACACAAAAACCCACACACCGCAACTATTCAATAAAATATATAAAAAGACACTAAACTCAGCAAAATAATTAAATGATAAAAATGGGCGTTACAGAATGGTCCAACCTACATGAACCTAGTAAGGCATTTCTGGGTTAGAGCACAAGTTTATGATCGCAAAGCTGCTTAACTAGAGATGGATGAAAAAGTTCTGATTGACCCCAGTTTAGCTGGAAAATCAAGAGAAGAAATGGGTTTGAAACCCTTCACTGTCACTGAAATAAGATCAAGCATCTTGAGTATTTCAGTGTTTATTTCAGAAGAACAAATTGCTTGGGTAATCAGGAGAGCATCTGAAGGAAGGTTTGTTAGTGGCTTGGATAACAATGAAACCAGTCCTTGGAATGATACAGTGAACAAGTCTATGTTCAATAGTACGAAAAAGGGAAAGTACTGTGACTTGAGCATGGAACACAAGCTGCTCCTAAAGATCCAGAATGAAAATCTCCTACCAAAAGGTGGTGGTGGAGACCAACCTTCATTGGATCACAAAGTATTCCTTCATTTCTTCATGACTAAGGAAAAGACTAATGTACCTAAGTACATATTCAGGCATATGATTAAGACTCTGAAGGAGAGTCAAACAATCAACAAGTGTTGGGTGCCCTATGGAAGACTTCTTTCTGAAATATTTCATCAAGGTGGAATCCTGGATGCTATCAGAACAACCAATGTCTCAGATGATAAGCAGCTTGGCACAGTAACAAGCAAGGTAATCAATGGTGGCACCTTGAGGCATATGAAGCTTATAAAGAAAGAGGACTACAAAAAGTTGGCCACATATTTGAAGGAGTCTGAAGCTGTATCCAACTTAATGGTGGACTTTCCCCCAATCTGCATGCAAGATCCTCTTGAAGTAAGAGTCAACTACATCATGAAGCATTATGAAACAACTGGAAAGACCATCAGGATGGAAGATGTTCCTGAAACAATGTTTGGTGGTGCTCTTCCTGTTGCTTCCTGTCATACCCTCATTTTGGACCTAAAAATACTCGTTCAAATTTCTCTTCTATCTCTGATACCTTTTTCAATTCACTATGTTTTACTCCGCAATTTTCTACCGTGCTTCAACTGCATATTTTTACTACTGCTGTCTTTAATTTTCTTGCATATAAAGCCATCCAAAGTGCTTTTCTTGCATTACAAGTCATTTGAAGATTTCTAAACCAATTGCATGTTTTCTTGCATTTTATTCCAAGTTTTTTGCATAAAAATCATACAAAGGGTATTTTGGTCATGTCCTGCAGTGGAACCCATTTTAGTCCCTACGTTTGTCTCTGAGTCTTTTCAACTTGTCTGTGCCAATCATTGATCAAAATTCTGTCTAAAAATCATTTCAGCATTGCATCTGAGTCAGTCTGAGTCGTTTTAGTCCTTAGGGGCATTTTGGTCTTTTCACATCAAAATTTTGACAGAGAGGTATTTTAAAATACCTCATTTTGGTAGTTTGTTCGTTTTAGTCCATTTTGTCGTTTTCAACTGTTTCACTTTACGTCATCTTCAAAGTTACGTTTTTTTACCAATTTTTTATTTTTTATTTGCAAGTCAGTCCATTTTTACTTTTTATTTGCAAATCAGTCCAAATTTTACTTTAATTTGTAGTCAGTCCAATCTTTACTTTTTTGCAGGTTAGTCCTTTAATTTTACAATTTTGCAGAAAGGTCCTTAAGTCAATTTTTAGTCCAAAAAGCCACGCAAGCAATCAAGTCAAGGTGGCACATCTCCATTGGTCCAAAGGCACACATGGCAGCCTATAAAAGGCCAGTTACTGTACAAGTCAGAAAGAGAGCCACATAATTCACGCCACATCACAAACACCTCAGAATTTTCTCTCTCCATTCAGTTAGAATCAAAATTCACCAAACTCAGAAAAGCTCAAGAACACGAAGAACAATTCCACAAACCCTAACTTTTTCCAGAACCAAATTCAATCAAATTCAAGCACAATGCAGTGAAATTCACCACGGTTCTCAGAGATTCATCAATGAATCGTCATCACCGAACCATTTCCTCTGCAATTCAAGCGTGAATCCACCACTGAAAGCGGCGAACTCAACGCGATCACAGAGGAAGAAGAATTGAGAAGAAGAAGGGAAGAAATTCAAAGGATTTGAACCGGCGAAGAAGAAGAAGAAGAAATTACCGGTTTATTTCCGGATCCAAACCAAGAATCAACAAAACAGAATCAAAATCCAAAGTTCACGAAGATTCTAGTTCGAACCTCCGATTAAAACGCAGGTAAACATGCAAACTTACCTCTTTTTTGCTCAAGAACAACAACGAATCCAAAATCGATGTAGATCCGTAGAAGTTCAAAGAAGTTTGGTTCAAAAACTGTGAAACCCTAAAAAACTTTTGAAAACCGTAAGGATTCCACAATCTACAACGGATATCAACCGTTGTAGATCTACGGATCTATAAAAAAATTCATTCGAAAAAGGATTTGAACAAAAGAACCAAAACCGTTTGAAACCGTGAAGAAACTTCAAGATCTACATCAATTTAAAGCATGCATGTGATTTCCAATGGTGGATTCGTGTTTAGAACAACAAAACGGATCGATTGAAGCATCTTTGAACAAGTTCTGGGTAGATTTGGATGAACTAGGGTTAGGGTTTGGCATCGGAGAAGAAGAGAGAAGTTGGAGAAGAAGAGAGAACAGAGAGAAGAAAGAGAAAGAAAGAAAGAAAATGAATTGAACCGGGCCAAAACCTTTTATATAAGCGCGTGGACCGGGTCGGTCCAAACCCGATCCAACTTCCTGCGTTCCCAGCCATTAGATCTAGGTTTTAGGGTATCCGGATCAATCCAACGCCTCTGAGGCGTTCTGGAGATCCGGATCCACTAAGCTGCGTGGGTTTGGGCTTCATAACCGTGGGCTTTGGATTTCTTTCATTTTTTTCTTGAATTTGTTGCTATGCACACCTCTATTCTTGTTATTTGAACCCGAGTGCGCTCTGATTTTCTTGCAAAATTCCAAAAAAATTGCTATGTGTTTCTTGATGCATTTTTTATGGTTTTTTGTGATAATTTTACATGTTAAAAATGGATTAAAAATATATGCTAATTTCTTCTATGGAGTTGTGAGTTTTGTGTATTTTTAGTGAAATTTCTTGCATGACTTTTGACCCAATTTTTTGCCATATGATGTTGATACTTGGCACTTGACTTTGTGATATATTTGCTACTGAATTCATGCTAATCCTTCTAACTTTGCAATGTTAATTGTTGATTTCCAATTTTGTTAGTTTAATTTTTAGTTTACAACTTTGCAATGTTAATTGTTAGTTTACATTTTTTTTTCCTTTTTGTTGTTAGTTTAGTTGTTAGTTTCTTATTTCGCAAGTGTAAGTGTTAGTTTACAATTTTGCAAGCTTAGTTGTTAGTTTACAATTTTGCAAGTTTAGTTGTTAGTTTCTCATTTGGCAAGCTTAATGGTTAGTTTTTAATGTTGCAAGTGTAGTTGTTAGTTCCTTGTGTTGCAAGTTTAATTGTTAGGTTCTTGCTTGTTAGTTTAATTACGGGCTTCTTGATTTTCAAGTAATGTGAATTCCTTTGTTTAAAAAATAAAGTGTGAAATAGGTTTGTGAGTGTGTGCTAAAATGAAGTTTGGGCATGTCTTATAATTCTCATATTATGCTTAAAATAAACTCCTTGAAACTTGTTTTGAATGGGGATTATGGGTCATGTGCTTGTTTTAAACCTTTGTGATTAGTCTTGTGCATTTTTTCCATTACATCTTGCTATTGCTCCTTTTTGTCAATTAGTTTATCATTTTACTATCATTTTATATCTTGTGTTGCTAACCATTCTATTTCATTTCACACATTGAGCATTCCATCACCTCATCTCCATCCTTTAGTTTAGGTTTTATTCAATTTTCTAATCTTTAGGTGGTTATTCCTTTCTTTTAATTTTTGCAAGACCATAGAATGTAAACTAGGGCCAATGTAAAGAACAATGGACACTATAATGATGTACACTGACACAAGCACCGACACGCACACACGTTGTATGATTTATCGTTAGGTGTATGTTTAGGAAATGCGAAACTTAGAAAAATCCATTTTCCAAGAATTAGCCACCCCATCACTTGAAAATATTTTTTTCCAATAAATCTTGGAGTCAAAACTCCATTGTATTTTTTCCTTTATTTTCTTAATCAAAAATTCAAATACAACTAATTCCTACTTAGACTATCATTTTCTTTAATAATTGAACCAACCTCACCATTTTCTTTCTCAAGCCTTTACGGCCTCTTTCCTTTCTTCCAAACCATTTTCAAAAATTAAAATCAACCTAAACTCACAAACTATTTAACTCTAAACTATTTAAATTAATAAAGCCTTCTTCTTATCTCTTAGTCTATTTAATGTGAGATTAATTTTGAGCGTTATTTTGTTTTTAATGATGAATTTAATTAACATGGATAGAACTCAGGGGGAGCTTACAAACCTCATACCCTTAAAGTCAACGTGTTAATTAGATTAACAATAATTGAACATTTTAAATACTAATGTTTGTCATCATAAAAAAGGTGGAGATTGTTGGAACAAAATGTGTTTAACATTACCTCTTGAGAGTTTTGATGATGACAAGGTATTAAAAATTGTCAATTGGATATGCTAATATTTGTTCAAGTGTGCAGGACCATAGACAAAAATTTAGTGTCTATTTGAAGTATAGGTTTTGAAAGAACAAATGAGAGTAATGGAATCAACAAAGTAAAAGAAGCTTGAAGCAGCTGAAGAAATTGCTCCTGAAGTCAAGTGCTCCTGACGTGATGACGTCATCAAAAGCAAGTTCATCAGAAGCACCTCATTAGAAGCAAAATCACCAAAAGCTGAAGATCATCAGTAGATGAAAGAATCAAAGCTTCAAAGGTTGTTCAAAGGTTTTAATCACGCCTAGCATTGTAGAAGACCTGAAGAGTAAAGCAACGGTTAATTCAAATGAATTTGAAGGCATTGGATGCTAGTTCTTTGAAGAGCATTGACAAAGTACAATTGTACGAAGTGTACAACCACTATCTCCACTACTCAGTTTGTGTCTCTGCTACAGGACAAGAATAACAGCTATGCCTGCACCAATGTTCCTTCATACTTGGAATGGATTTGAAATTGATCCTTTATAGGACAATAACCAAATTAGGCAAAAGATCATTGGTGATTGATCAAAGCTTCATACGACTCTTTTTGATGTGCTGGAAATTCACAATGTCTCTTTCACACTTCTATATAAAGGAGAGAAGACTTTGAGAATTGTAGAGACTCAACAACAACTTGATAGTGCCAAACCTCTGCTAAAATTGTTCTACATCAAAAGTTCACTTAGAATTTCTTATCAAAGTTCATATCATAGAAATTCCAGAGTCTTTAGAGTATGTATCTAATTTGTATTGTGAAAACCACTGATTGTATATCAAATGTTCAACCTCAAACATATTTCTTTGTAATTCTGTTTGAATAGAAGTGTCTTGCAGTTGTGCTTGAGCAAAGAAGTCTCTTGATTGTGTTCAGGAACATAGGAAATCTCTTGCAGTTGTACTTGAGTAGTTTGAAGTCTCTTGCTAGTTTTAGCAGTGAGCATTTGTAATCAGATATTACATTTTTAGTGAACGCTCCTTGGAAGTGCAAGGGGGACAGGACTACTTTTGATTTGTGGAAGGAACCTGTATAATTGCTTTGTGTCTTTCTTCTCTCTCTGCATTTAGAATCTGAACATCACTTCAGAAGTTGTAATCTAACTGCTTCTGATCAATGACTTCAGTAGGAGAAATCGAAGAAAAAGCTAACACAATTCAACCCCCCTTCTTATGTTTTTCTCACCTTCAGTCGCGAATGTGTTGAGTATGAAGTCGTTGCATATTTGTGTGTATATGGTGAAAGAGTTGGAGTTGATTGAGCAGTTCCAAGACTTAAGTTTGGTGAATGAGCTAACGTCTTCTGGAGGGAAGTTGGGGATGTTGAAGTTAACAAGTAACATTTTGAAGGAATCGAAGAGGGTCAGAAAGTGGATTTGGAACTAGTAGATCGTTTGGTGTTGGTTAATCAAGCTAAGGAGAAGGACTTTAGAGTGGATGAGAATGGAGTTATGAGGTTTCGTGATCGAGTTTGTGTATCGGGTATACCCGAACTTCAGAGGAAGATTTTAAAGGAAGGTCGCATGAGTAGTTTGTGTAATGCCCTACTTCTATTAAAGGGATAAAACACGCGAATATTACAAATATTCAAGAAATAGACATCACGTCATCAATAAATCTCAAATAGCATGTATAAAAATTTCTCAAAAATGTCGCAACGGATAAATAGCATACATTTCCAAGTAGCCATGTCATAAGCATCAAAATACATCACCAAATAAATCTCCAGTCTCAACATATGAATAAAAATCTCAACGACATGTAAAATAGTCAACACCAAAAGAAAAGAAAGACCGACACCCTAAAGATAAACAGAGGAAGCTTCCCTTATCCTCAAGCAAGTCACCAAGCAAGCTAAAAGATCAATCTTGCATGCCGTCTACCCATCCAAAGGATAAGGCAAGCGGTCAACCGAACGACCACTGGGGGTTAGTTACACATTACCATAATTAAGCATAATCGAATAAAAAGGTAATCATCAATTTGAACTTCAAATGAATACGCAAAATGGTAATTCAATATCAACATAATCCATCAACATATATAGGTTCACATTATCACAAGTTCATCAACATTTAATGCTTCTACAATCCACAAAAATTACGCAATTCACAAGTATGCAACTTATCAAGTATGCAAATCACCAATCACAAAAATCACCAATCACATAAGCAATTATGACTAATGTCAAATCATGCAATGGGCATGGACATAACTTCTATATGCATGTGGTACCAATCATCACCAAGGTGCTCACCTCATGAAGCAACAAAAACATCATAGTCGTCGTCAATAATCGTCGTCAATAATTGAATACAAAGTATTTGTCGTCGTTGTTATCGCGATTTTTGGGTGTCAAGTCATTGATTAGGCTTGAACCTTTCAATCATTGATATCTCTATTTTTTTGGGGAAGGGAGAAATTGAGAAAACCCTTAGAAATTCTAAGTTCGGGGGCAATTTTCGCTACGGGAAGGTGTTAGGCACCCATAACGACTATAGTACTCTATAGGAACCGTTTTTCTAGATTTACGTTTACGCTTTATTTTTAATGCTACTTATTGGAAAAGAGATTGTTTATTTTAAGAATGGAGGAAGAAGTGTTTGGATTTTATTTTTATTGGACTTGGAGAGGTTTTGACCTCTTGCCTACATACCCTTTTAAGGGATCAAACTCCATGTAGTTCTCTCTCAGAAAAAATGTTTTTGTGAGTTTAGGTTGATTTTAGTTTGAAAATGGTTTTGAAGAAAAGGGAGAGAGGCCGTAAAGGCTTGAGAAAGAAAAAATGGTGAGGTTGGTCCCATTATTAAAGAAAATAGCCTAAGTAGGAATTATTTTGCATTTGAGTTTTTTTTGATTAAGAAAATAAAAGAAAAGATACAATAGAGTTTTGACTCCAAAGTTTATTGGAAAAATTGTTTTCAAGTAATGAGATTTTTAACATTTTTGGCAAATTGGTTTTTTCTAAGTTTTGCGTTCCTAAACATACATCTAACGGTAAATCATACAACGTGTGTGCGTGTCGGTGCTTGTGTCGGTGTACATCATTATAGTGTCCATTCTCCTTTACATTGACCCTAGTTTACATTCTATGGTCTTGCAAAATTTAAAAAAAAGAAATAACCACCTAAAGATTAGAAAATTGAATAAAACCTAAACTAAAGGATGGAGATGAGGTGGAATGCTCAAAATGTATGAAACATGAAATGAAATGGTTAGTAGCAAGATAAAATGATAGTAGAAACGTTAAACTAATTGACAAAGAAAAGCAATAGCAAAGTGTTGGAATGGAAAAATGCATGAAAACTAACCACAAGGTTTTAAGCAAGTACATGACCTATAATTCTCATCCAAAGCAATTTTCACAAGGTTTCTTTTAAACACAAAAACATGATAATTATAAGGCATGCCCAAGCTTCCACACTTTATTGTCAAATGAACAAAATCCACATTACTTGCAAATCAAGAAACTAACAATTAATATGGCAAAATTGGAAGCTAACAATTAACATTGCAAAGTTGTAAACTAAAAATTAAACTACAAAAAAATGGAAATTAACAATTAAACTTGTAAAATAAGAAACTAATCAATACTAACAAAGTTGTAAGCTAACCATTAACATTGCAAAGTTGTACACTAAAAATTAAACTAACAAAATTAGGAATTAACAATTAACATTGCAAAATTGTAAACTAAGAATTAAACTAACAAAATTGGGAAAACTAGCATGGAATCAAAAGTGAACATATCACAAAATCAAGTGCCAAGTATCAATATCACATGGCAAGAATTTATATCAAAAGTTATGCAAGAAACTTCACAAAAAACACAAAGCATACAAATCCATAAGAAAAAAATGCGCACATATTTTTATCACCTTTTTTACATGTAACAACATCACAAAATAATCAAAAATACCTCAAGAAACACAGTAATTTTTTGGAATTTTTGTGAGAAAATTAAAGTGCACAAGGGTTCAGGTAGCAAGAACAGAGGTAAGCATAGCAAAAATTCAAGAACACCAAAAGAAACCCAAAGCCCATGGTTACACGGCCCAAACCCACACAGCTTGATGGATCCGGATCTCCAGAGTGCCTCAGAGGCGTTGGATCAATCCGGATCCTCCAAGACCTAAATCTAACGGTTAGGAACACTGGAAGGCCGGATCGGGTCTGAACCAACCCGGTCCAGCGCCTATACAAAAGGGAAAAGAACCGGTTCGCTCACATTTTTCACTTTGTTTCTCTTTCTTCTTCTCTTCCTCTCCGTTCTCCTCTCTTCCTCTAAGATGAAACCCTAACCCTAATTCAAACAATCCTACCCAGAATTCAATCAAACATGGCTTAATCGCTTCATTTCGTCGCTCTAAACATGAATCCGCCATTAAAAACCGCATGCATTCGGCAAATCGATGTAGATCGTGAAGCTTCTTCACGGTTTTCAATCGGTTTTGGTTCTTTTGTTCAAATCTTTGTTCGAATGAAATTTTTTATGGATTCGAAGGTTTACAACGGTTGATACTCGTTATAAACCATGAAATCTTTACGGTTTTCAAAGTTTTTTAGGGTTTCATGATTTTGAACAAAACTCTTTGAATCTTCTACGAATCTACATCGATTTGGATTCGTTAACGTTCTTGAGCAAGAAAGAGGTAAGTTCCAGTATTCACCTGTGTTTTATTCGGAGATTCGAACCGTGATCTTCATAAATCTTTCGAATTTGATTCTGCTTTGTTGATTTTTGGCTTGAATTCCGAAAATAAATCGGTGATTCTCTTCTTCCTCTTTACCGGTTCAAATTCCTTGAATTTCTTTCCTTCTTCTTCTCGATTCCCCTTTCTGCGATCGCGCTTGAGTTCGCTGCTTTTGGCGGTGAATTCACGCTTGAATTGTAGAGGGGATTGGCTCAGTGATGAGGATTCAGCATTGAATCTCTGAGAGCTACCATGAATTCCATGGAATTTTCTTGAATTCAATTCTGGAAAATTAGGGTTTGTTCTTCATGTTCATGAGTTTTTTGAGTTTTTGTGGATTTGATTCTAACTGAATAGAGAGAGAAAGTGATTTTGTGTTTGTGATGTGGCGCGCGTTCTGTGGCTTTTTTTCTGACTGGTACAGTAGGTGGCCTTTTATAGGTTGCCATGTGTGCCTTTGGACCAATCAAAATACGACACCTGGACCTGGACTAGCTTGCGTGGCCTCTGGACCTTTCTGCAAAAAAACAGACTTAAGGACTAAACTGCAAAAGGTAAACAAAATTGGACTAATCTGCAATTAAAAATACAATTTGGACTGACTTGTAATTAAAAAGAATTGGACTGACTTGTAGTTAAAAAGAATTTGGACTTATTTGCAAAAGGTAAAATAAAATTGGTAAAAAAAAGTAATTTTGTAAACAACGTAAAGTGAAACAGTTAAAAAACGACAAAATGGACTTAAAACGAACAAACTACCAAAATGAGGTATTTTAAAATACCTCTCTGTCAAAAAATTTGGATGTGAAAAGACCAAAATGCCCCTAAGGCCTAAAACGACTCAGACTGACTCAGATGCAATGATGAAATGATTTTTAGACAGAATTTGATTAATGATGTGTACAGACAAGTTGTAAAGACTCAGAGACAAATTGTAGGGACTAAAATGGATTCCACTGCAGGAAATGACCAAAATACCCTTTTCGTATGATTTTATGCGAAAATTTGGAATAAAATGCAGGAAAATATGCAATGGTTTTAGAAACTCTTTAATGGCTTGTAATGCAAGGAAAACACTTTGGATGGTCTTACATGCAAGAAAATTAGAGACAGAAACGGTAAAATATGCGTTTGAAATGCAGTAGAAAATTGTAGAGTAAAACACGGTGAATCTGAAAAGCATCAGAGGTAAATAGTAAAAGGAAGAAATTTGAAGGAGTAGTTTTTAGGTCCAAAATGAGGGTATGACAGTCGTCAATATGGATATGAATATCCGACTCAACAAATGATGCATGAACATATGACTCAACAACAATGCACATGTTTACACAAATCGTCGTCAATAATCGTCGTCAATATTATACATCCAATCACCACAATCAACATCAACATTTAGCATGTATAAGTTCAACACATCAACAACCAACAACATATTTATCATGTTATAATCCATCGACATGAACAACGACATGAAAACACCGTCATCAAGTTGAACATCATTAGCATGTTCATCACAAATCAACACTTTCAAAGGAAGTTAACATTAAGGAATTTAATACACCAAACATCAACTCACCCTCATTTCATTTTACTATAATCATATAAACATGTTTACAAGGTATTCCCTAAGTTATCACACCATAAGAACACCATTCGACAAGTCCGTCTTTTGTTCAGAACTTTAGAACAGTTGTAGCAATTCAACCAAAATTAACCAAACATGTTCATTTGCATCAACAAAACATATGCACTACTCACTTGTGTTGATAGTAGATTAGGCATATGAGTATCCTACTCCAATTCCAATAAATAACTAAATCACGTTAAGTTCATCTATTTCAATAAAATCCACATTTTTTCTGTAAATCTCCAGAACCAAGTAAACAAGCTCAATTGCCTCGACTAAGTATACAAATAAATCACATAAGAGTGCAGTAGTGTATACTTGTAGGTTTCATCGGCCAAGTCAGACAAAATCGCAAAATTCGATTAAGTTTCGCCTCGAAAAATCAACTTGTTTTAGAACCAATCTCATCCCTCATGTTAACCTATGTTTAAATAATCTTAGAAGTCCAATTAAACATCAATACATTAGGTTTAGGTGTTTGGAATCAGTTGGCATGCTTAAAGTACATAAAAAACACGAAAAAACAAGGTTCCGGGGTTCTGCAGAACTAACATGGTCGTGTCATTAGTACACACGGTCGTGTCACCCTTAATGGAGACCCTGACACGGTCGTGTCACCTAATTAGTGCACCAAAAATGTATTTTTGCGTTTTCGCGCGTAAAAACTTGTTTTCAAACCCGATTTCGATTCCGTTTTCGCTAATGCATCCCTAGCACTTAGACCATACAAACTACACTTGAAAACTTGACATTTCAACTCAAAACAACTTAATCAAAATCACCCTAAAATGACTTATTTTTAAAAGGGCTTAAAAATGACTTTAAAATCAAAAACCGAATTTTCGCCACAACCATTTCTCACCAAAACAAAGTGATTAAAAACAGAAATTTTATCATTCTAATTCATTCTAACAACTCCGCCAATTCATCTAAATTGGTTAACACCAAACTTCTTCATTTTCAACTCATATTTACCAACATTCATTAAACAACAACAACAACTTAATCATCACAACACAATTAGTGACACCCAAGGCATGAATTTGCATTAACATAACTAACAACAATCTAAACACAATCTCATGATTCCATCAACATTTTAGGACTTTCCAGATCTATTACTGATTTTGTTTTGCAGATTAGCTGAACCGATCTACTTTGTTCTGAAGCCCAACGAAGTATTTAGCCCAAGCTGCTTCAGTATATAAACAAGACTCCAAGACCTAATTGTTCATTCAAGTTGTCATACTAAAAAGTTTAGATTTTTAGGGTTTGAGTCTTTTTGTGTTCTACTCTTGTATCGGTTGATGCAAGTTTAGTTTTGAATAATTGTGAGCCTTTCTTGTATCGTTTGTGATACATGTTAAGGACCTAGATCGAGTGGTATACTCATTGTGTACTACACCAAAGTTGTGAAACAAGGTGCTAGTTGTTTGTGTTTGAAGGTAACTTCATTCTGAGTTTGTATTTAGGTCTAATAGGTCACAGGGCTGTGACTGACCATAGGATAGTGAGATGGGATCTCAAATCTAGGAGTTCCTAGGTTGAAGTCTATACGGGTAGGTCCTAGGTCTTTAGTGTAAAAGAGGAGTTTGCTGAGAGCTAAAGAATAAGGACTACACAAGTGGATTTGCTTCCTGGCTTGGTAGCCTCTACAATAGGTGTGTTTGTCACTGAAGTGGGTCAACAAACTCACTGTGTTCTTTACTTTCTTGTCATTTACTTTCTTGTTTTTTATTTCTGTTTATTGTTCGATGTTGAAACATTAACTGGAACATTACAAACGTTTAAACATCACACAGAACATATTAAAACAAGTTACGCTAGAATTTAAATTAGCATCAGAGCAGGCACCTTGCCTGTTTTAGGGTGAGCTCTAGGAAGTTTCATTCTAGCGCTATGGACAAGGAAGGTGGCTTTGTAAACATACCTCCTCTTTTGGATGGGTCAAACTATGATTATTGGAAGTCACGCATGAGTGCTGTAACACCCCGTTTCCCAAAATAACATAATAATATGTAAACAATCAGAGTTCAACAAATACGGGCATGTCACACTGCTTTTCAAAATATATTTAAATAGAATATAAAACTATTTAATTATCAACAAAGTCATTCTCATAAAAAATTCTGCAGCGGAAATATATTTAATAAAATCATCATCATCAACTACAACATAAATCCTTGGCACAAAGGCCTCAACATAATAAAAATATTATTCAATAATAGTTAAATCTCCAACAACAATAAAGCTTCAGCAACATGTTTCAAAAGTTGATACATAAAGGAATGAAAGAATTAGACAGCAATATTCCCATCCCGTTACGTATCAGAGCCCTAGACACTTGAGCCATCAATCTACTAGCCTTGGAAATCTGCACTTGTCCACAAGGCGACAATTCCAACAGAAGGGGTGAGTTCACAAATCAAAAATAATATATATATATATATATATATATATATATATATATATATATATATAAATCATCAAATTGAAATGAAACATTAACAAGTATTGACATCCATCAACAACAACATCAACAATATCATATCCTCAATAACGTTTCATTTCATCGTTGAATTAGAATACAACTCTTGTGGCGACATCTCACCAACAACAACTCCGACACCAAAGACTCTACAAGGACAACTCACACCGACAACAACTATGCAACGACATCAACTACTAATGCAATATGCATGTGGTACCATTTTACGCGCGTTGAATGACAAGCATTCCAGGGCATGAGCCCTCAACAGTTGGATGGTTAAAGCATCCCAGGGCATAAGCCCTCAACAGGTGAATGATAAACATTCCAGGGCATGAGCCCTCAACGGGTGAATGATAAACATTCCAGGGCATGAGCCCCCAACAATGCATATGAGTATGAATGAAACTCAGTGGTGTATATCAGCATACAACCCGACAACATCTAATGGTGTATATCAGCATACAACCAACAACAACTACTTAGGACGTCTACAATTGTGTCTAACAACTATGACACACTCCCCAACTGGATAACACCACTCAACAATATCAAAGGCAACTCAACTTATCAAAACATAATTATTTTCATGTAAACATACTTAATTCCATCATATTCATCTTCATAAATAAGTTTCATCATCTAAACAATATTAAATAAATCCGACAAACATATTAGGAAGCTTAGGTTTGGGTTAGGAGCACTTAGAAAAATTACACAAAATGGTCGCACAGGACCAACTTCGCTTAAGCGAAGCACAGTTCGCTTGAGCGAACTCCAATGTCGTAACTCACAATGTTCTTCGCTTGCAGGTCGCTTATGGTTCGCTTGAGCGAACGACTATTTTCAAAATTCTGGGCAACATTTAGCATCGCTCGCTTAAGCAACGGGCAGCTCGCTTAAGCGAATACAAACGTCGAAAGTTTGGATTTCGCTCGCTTAGCGTTCGCTTGGCCCACGCTTGAGCGAACGGTCAAATATCAATTCTGGGCAACCACTAAAACAGCTCGCTTAAGCGACGGGTAGCTTCGCTTAAGCGAAGCTTCATCTGTACAGACTAAAACCTACGATTCTCAAACTCCTCTTTCAACCAAAAACCCAATTTTGATCCCCCAATCGCCCAAAATGATTTGTTACATTGTTTATGGGTTCTATATACAACCAAACATCAGAAACATCTCATAGAAACATCATCAAACACACATAATTCAACAACAATGAGCATTTTTCATGTTATTAACCCTAAATCAACATTCACCATTTTCAATCCAATTTCATGAAATCATATATATATATATATATATATATATATATATATATATATATATATATATATTAACAATTGAAATGCTAGCCCACCCTTACCTCAATTCAGCGATTCTACAGCAAAAATGGATGGATTCTCTCTTCCTAGTTCTTCCCTTGGCTTCTTCTCTCTTTTCTCCCAAAAGCTTACTTTCTCTTACTGATACGTACAAAATGTTTTGTCTGACTTTCTATTCTCCCAACATTTTCCTTAACCCCTTTTCATTTCACTTAACTCCCCTTAACTCTCATAATTAAAATGTAACCCCCCCTCCTAAATTCTAATAATTCTAATTAACTCTTAACTTTCAAATAAATATTATATTTCTCCTATTTCTCTTAAATAACAAAATCATCACTATATATCATATAATAAAATATAAATCAAATAACAACACCACATATTCAGGAACACAGCCCATGTAATCACAACACCTTCATTCTGAAGAATTGGTTGAGTGCTTACCCACCAGTCATCAGCCTCTTCTGCCAACATGTGTGTGCCGAAACGCACCATCTGAACATCACTGCATTGCGCTCCATCGGGGTCGTATCTTCCTTTGAAGGTTGGTGGATGATTCCTCAAAAATGTTTCCAACATCCGTACACCTTCACCACCACCAGCACCTTGTTGTTGTTGTCCCACAACTTGGGCCATTGCTTGCAAAGCAGCAGCAAGAGCAGCATCATTCCTTCCAGCCATCTCAAAGTTCTACATCGCAAACAACAATCAGAACAACAAAACAGGACAACAAAAGACAGTGTAAAGCTGTCACACAACTCTACTAGGCTCGACACGACTCTACTAATTGGCCGGACGGACCGACCTGCTCTGATACCAATTGTAACACCCCGTTTCCCAACACAACGTAATAATGATAATATAATCAGAGTTCAACATCAACGGAGTATTACATCTGCTTTTCAAAATTTATTTAAGTAGAACATAAAACTAGTTAAATAACAACAAATCTCATTCTCATAAAAAATTCTGCAGCGGAAATATATTTAATAAAATCATCATCATCAACTACAACATAAATCCTTGGCACAAAGGCCTCAACATAATAAAAATATTATTCAATAATAGTTAAATCTCCAACAACAATAAAGCTTCAGCAACATGTTTCAAAAGTTGATACATAAAGGAATGAAAGAATTAAACAGCAATATTCCCATCCCGTTACGTATCAGAGCCCTAGACACTTGAGCCATCAATCTACTAGCCTTGGAAATCTGCACTTGTCCACAAGGCGACAATTCCAACAGAAGGGGTGAGTTCACAAATCAAAAATAATATATATATATAAATCATCAAATTGAAATGAAACATCAACAAGTATTGACATCCATCAACAACAACATCAACAATATCATCTCCTCAATAACGTTTCATTTCATCGTTGAATTACAATACAACTCTTGTGGCGACATCTCACCAACAACAACTCCGACACCAAAGACTCTACAAGGACAACTCACACCGACAACAACTATGCAACGACATCAACTACTAATGCAATATGCATGTGGTACCATTTTACGCGCGTTGAATGACAAGCATTCCAGGGCATGAGCCCTCAACAGTTGGATGGTTAAAGCATCCCAGGGCATAAGCCCTCAACAGGTGAATGATAAACATTCCAGGGCATGAGCCCTCAACGGGTGAATGATAAACATTCCAGGGCATGAGCCCCCAACAATGCATATGAGTATGAATGAAACTCAGTGGTGTATATCAGCATACAACCCGACAACATCTAATGGTGTATATCAGCATACAACCAACAACAACTACTTAGGACGTCTACAATTGTGTCTAACAACTATGACACACTCCCCAACTGGATAACACCACTCAACAACATCAAAGGCAACTCAACTTATCAAAACATAATTATTTTCATGTAAACATACTTAATTCCATCATATTCATCTTCATAAATAAGTTTCATCATCTAAACAATATTAAATAAATCCAACAAACATATTAGGAAGCTTAGGTTTGGGTTAGGAGCACTTAGAAAAATTACACAAAATGGTCGCACAGGACCAACTTCGCTTAAGCGAAGCAGAGTTCGCTTGAGCGAACTCCAATGTCGTAACTCAGAATGTTCTTCGCTTGCAGGTCGCTTATGGTTCGCTTGAGCGAACGACTATTTTCAAAATTCTGGGCAACATTTAGCGTCGCTCGCTTAAGCGACGGGCAGCTCGCTTAAGCGAATACAAACGTCGAAAGTTTGGATTTCGCTCGCTTAGCGTTCGCTTGGCTCACGCTTGAGCGAACGATCAAATATCAATTCTGGGCAACCACTAAGACAGCTCGCTTAAGCGACGGGTAGCTTCGCTTAAGCGAAGCTTCATCTGTACAGACTAAAACCTACGATTCTCAAACTCCTCTTTCAACCAAAAACCCAATTTTGATCCCCCAATCGCCCAAAATGATTTGTTACATTGTTTATGGGTTCTATATACAACCAAACATCAGAAACATCTCATAGAAACATCATCAAACACACATAATTCAACAACAATGAGCATTTTTCATGTTATTAACCCTAAATCAACATTCACCATTTTCAATCCAATTTCATGAAATCATATATATATATATATATATATATATATATATATATATATATTAACAATTGAAATGCTAGCCCACCCTTACCTCAATTCAGCGATTCTACAGCAAAAATGGATGGATTCTCTCTTCCTAGTTCTTCCCATGGCTTTTTCTCTCTTTTCTCCCAAACGCTTACTTTCTCTTACTGATACGTAAAAAATGTTTTGTCTGACTTTCTATTCTCCCAACATTTTCCTTAACCCCTTTTCATTTCACTTAACTCCCCTTAACTCTCATAATTACAATGTAACCCCCCCTCCTAAATTCTAATAATTCTAATTAACTCTTAACTTTCAAATAAATATTATATTTCTCCTATTTCTCTTAAATAACAAAATCATCACTATATACCATATAATAAAATATAAATCAAATAACAACACCACATATTCACATAATCATTTAAAATTCAAATAAAAATATTCAAAGCAACTAAAAATAAGAAAATAGAAATTAGAGCGTTACAACTCTCCCCAACTTAGAGAATTTCGTCCTCGAAATCTTACCTCAAACAAACAACTCAGGGTAGGATTCTTGCATCTTACTCTCTAGCTCCCAAGTCAAGCTTTCACCAGCTACTCTGCCCCAAACAACCTTCACCAAAGGTATTTCCTTGCCTCTCAAATGCTTCACCTTACGATCCTCAATCCTCAAAGGTAAAGTCTCCACGGTAAGATTATCCCTAACTTGTACATCATCTTTAGGAATAACATGAGAAGGATCTGCTACATACTTTCTTAGCTGCGACACATGAAACACGTCATGTAAATTCGAAAGATGTGGTGGCAAACCAATCCGATACGCTACCGTTCCAACCCGCTCAGATATCTGATAAGGACCAATGAACTTTGGAGTCAACTTCTTAGACTTCAATGCACGTCCTACACCTGTCAAAGGAGTAACCCTCAAAAACACATGATCACCCTCCTGAAACTCAAGGGCCTTTCTACGTTTGTCATGGTAACTCTTCTGACGATCTTGCGACGCTTTCATCTTTTCTCTGATCATACAAAGCTTCGAACGGTGCCATACCAATACTCGAATGGTAACTATTGTTGTATGCGAACTCTATCAACGGCAGGTGACTATCCCAAACTCCACCTTGCTCAAGTACACACACCCTCAACAAATCCTCCAAGGATTGGATAGTCCTCTCCGACTGACCATCTGTCTGTGGATGATAAGCTGAACTCAATCTCAATTTCGAACCCAATGCATCTTGCAAACTCTTCCAGAATCTAGAAGTGAACCTCGGATCTCTATCCGACACAATACTTGACGGAACACCATGCAACTTCACAATATCACGAATGTAAATCTCCGCCAACTGAGCTACCGGATAACTAATATTTATCGGAATAAAGTGCGCCGACTTTGTCAACCTGTCGACCACAACCCATATAGCATCATGCCCTCTTGGAGTATTCGGCAAACTAGTCACAAAATCCATGGAAATGCTGTCCCACTTCCACTCAGGCACATCTAACGGAGTCAACAGCCCTGCAGGCTTCTGATGCTCAACCTTAGACTTCTGACAAGTCAGACATGCATAAACAAATTGAGCGACATCTCGCTTCAATCCGGACCACCAAAACAATTTCTTTAAATCATGGTACATCTTTGTAGCTCCCGGATGAATACTTAAGCTACTCTTGTGACTTTCTTCTAAAATCAACTTTTTCAAACCCTCATCTTCAGGAATACAAATCCTCCCTCTGAACCTCAATACACCTTGGTCATCGATCTTAAAATGCATGTTCATCATGATCACTAGCAGTCATCAAATCCACAAACTTAACATCAATCTTCTGTGCCTCCTTGATACTATTCAAGAAATCACTATTAATCTTCAACATGCCCAACCGCACACTCTGAGGTGACCTTTCACAAACAAGACTCAAAACTCTAAACTGTTCAAGCAATTCGAACTCTTTCACCATTGTAACACCCCAATTTCCCGACTTAAAAATTTCATTTAAAGAAAAGCATATATCAGAGTACGTCACAAAAGGAGTGTCACATTCATCTTTAAAACGAGTTAGATAATAATTTATCCTTCGCAAAACATCCAAATATAGCAGCGGAAAAATTCATAATTCAAATCCTTCATAAAGTCTTGGCATCAAGGCCATCAAACGTCTCATAATTATTTAAGTCTTAAAAATAGTCTCAACATGATACATAAAGGAATAGACTCATAAAAAGACCCCATCCCGTTACGTATCAGAGCAATCCTACGTCACACAAGACTCCTCACATCTGCGCATCTAAGCTTGGTTACCTGCACTTGCCCACAAGAAGGCAATTCCAACATAAGGGGTGAGATTCACAACAGAAATATTAACATATAATTCAACATTTATGATTAACAACATAAACTCATCACATATATCACATCATTAAACACAAGGTTAACATCATTATCATGAACATCTCAAATACACATCAACATCATCTCAAACATCGTCTCATAATGTGTCAACAATTTGACTCAACTATATGCAACTCTAACATCTCGACATCATGCATGTGGTACCATATATAAGCATTAATATGCTTCACTGTCGCTTTGAGCAAATGATCCACCGTCGCTTTGAGCAAAAGCTCCACCGTCTCATAATATGCAAATGCATGGACACGACTCTTAACATCTTAACAAGTCAACATAACTTCTCAAACATCATTAATAACTCAAGACTGACACATTGCAATTATAGTAATTAAATGGCAGAAGCTCATCTCATTGGACACAATACACCACAACACATAAACATCATTATAAGTCACTTAGCATCATGTTACAAGTCATTAAAACATAAACAATACATCACTTTAGCATCAACGTAAGGGAACATCTGTAATCCTCATTACAGACTCTATCTCAGGTCATAAACCATCTCTAATACTACCCCAAGGTGTCCTCTCAAAGTCCCATGCGAAACAGATCGCAAAACGAAACAATGGTTCAGGAAAGCACTAACTCGCCACGGCGAGTGATTTGCTCGCCAAAGGCGAGTACTCTCAAAAGCTGCTCGCCAAAGGCGAGTTGGGGGCAAGCTACAGGCGAGTAATCTGGGTGCTCTCGGCCTTTTTGACATTTTTCGCCTAAAAACTTCGTTTTAAGGTTCCCTAAATCCAAATTGGTCCAAACAACTTCACAGGTCTTTCCTATAAATAATAAGGCACTCAAAACCATCTAAGGTTTGGCAAAAATCCTAAGTTTAAGGGTCAAGCTCGCCACGGCGAGCTATGCTGCTCGCCTCGCGAGCGATAATGGTTTACTCGCCACGGCGAGTAGTCACTCGCCACAGGCGAGCGATCTCAGAACCACTACGGGTTCACTCCAATTCTCACCAAAACATCTCAAATCTCTCATGCTAAGCCTCTAATTCATCAGCAATGTTGTTCTAATGATTAATCTAGGTTCTGTAACACGTTTCTACAGCAATACAACACAATCTCACATCAAATTCATCAAATTCATCATAACCCTAATTCATGAAACTCATCTCAATTTCTTCCCAATCTCTAAGCCAATCATAAACAGATGAAATACTATTAATATTGCTGAAGTTAGGCTCACCCTTACCTGGAAAATTGAAGGAAATCGCAGCCTAGCTTCTTCTCCTCTCTTAAACCGTTTTCTCCCTTTCCAAAAGTCTGATAACGCGTTCTGCCTAATTCTTGACCTACTTCCCTTATATACCTCTTCTCAACTTAATTAATTTTATCTCAACCCTCACAACTCTTTCTATTTATAAAAACAACCCCACCTCCCAAAATTATATATTTTCCAACAAATCTCTATATTTTTCATATAAATATATATATAAACACCACATATATTATTTTATTAAACAATAAAATAATCATCACGTCACACATCATAAATACGTCGCATAATCACCAAAATCATATAATATATAATAATATACTATATTCTCTAATAAAATAATTAAATAAATAAAGAGGGCATTACAACTCTCCCCCTCTTAAAGGATTTTCGTCCTCGAAAATTTACCTCGATTAAACAACTCTGGATAGGATTCCAGCATCTTACTCTCTAGCTCCCAAGTCAAGCTTTCACCCGTCGCTCCGTCCCAAACGACTCTAACAAGAGGTATCTCCTTGCCTCTCAACGTCTTCACTTTTCGATCATCAATCCTTACCGGTAAAGTCTCAACCGTAAGGTTGTCTCTAACTTGCACATCATCACTTTGGATCACATGAGATGGATCCGGAACGTACTTCCTCAGTTGCGATACATAGAAAACATCATGCAAATTCGATAAATGTGGTGGTAATCCAACACGATATGACACCGCCCCAATCCTCACTGAAATCTGATACGGACCAATAAATCTCGGAGTCAACTTCTTTGACTTCAAAGAACGTCCAACACCTGTCATAGGAGTAACTCTCGGGAACACATGATCTCCCTCTTGGAACTCAAGGTCCTTCCTACGCTTGTCATGATAACTCTTTTGTCGACTCTGCGACGCTTTCATCTTCTCTTGGATCATCCTTACCTTCTCGGTAGTCTGTTGAACAATCTCTGGTCCTAACACGACTCTTTCACCTGACTCAAACCAGCACAACGGAGTTCTGCATCTCCGACCATACAAAGCCTCAAAAGGTGCCATCCCAATACTCGAATGGTAACTGTTGTTGTACGTGAACTCTATCAACGGAAGATGACTATCCCAAGTCCCTCCTTGCTCAAGTACACAAACTCTCAACAAATCTTCCAACGAATGAATCGTCCTCTCCGACTGACCATCTGTCTGCGGATGATAAGCCGAACTCAACCTCAACTGAGAACCCAAAGCCTCTTGCAAACTCTTCCAAAATCTAGAAGTACACCTTGGATCTCTATCTGATACGATGCTCGAAGGAACACCATGCAGCTTCACTATGTCTCGGATATAAATCTCTGCCAACTGAGCTACAGGAAAAGTAATATTAATCGGTAGAAAATGAGCCGACTTTGTCAATCTATCAACAATAACCCAAATTGCATCGTTCCAGGAACAAGATCAATAGAAAACTCAACCTCTCTCTGGAGGCACGTCAGGAATTTCATCTGGGAAAACTTCAGGAAAATCGCATACCACTTGCAGCTTGTCGATCACCTCCTGATTCTCAATAGATAAGGAAACCATTAAGGAAAACATCAATATGCCGTCACGTTCCAGTTGCTTCAGTTGTTTAGTGGATAAGAACTCTGCACCAATTTCCTCTTCAGCAGAAGAAAAATGTACCGTCTTGCTAAAACAATTAATAAGCACATGGTTGTATTCTAACCAGTTCATCCCCAAAATCACATCCATCCCAACCAACGGTAGACAAACTAGATCAATCTCAAAGTCACGACCGAACATAGACACAGGACATCTCAAACACACTAGGGAAGTAGTCACCGAACCCTTAGCTGGAGTTGCGACAACCATCTCCTCGTTCATATCAGATACAACAAGATTTAACTTAGCAGCACAATCAAGAGCAATAAAACAATGCGTAGCACCATTATCAATAATAGCGACTAAAGATTGATTAGCAATATAACAAGTACCTCTGATCAAACGATCATCATTCTCAGTCTGTGTGCCAGTCAACGCGAATACCCTTCCAGTAGTCTTAGTCTTCTTTGGTTGCTTGCATTGCGAACCAATATGCCCTTGCTCATTGCAGTTAAAGCACACGACATCATCAAACTTGCAGTCATTAGTAGTATGCCCTTTCTGACCACAATGATAGCATCTCTTCACATCAGCGGTACACACATTACTCTTGTGGCCTTTCTCTCCACAAGTAAAACAAGTGATCTCAGCAGGGGCATTCTTCTTCTAAGGTCTCCTCTCATCATTAACTATTTGCTTTCCCTTATCTCTTGGGGCATCATAAGGTTTAGGACGACTCTGCTGGCCCTTAGCTTTCCTATCATTCACTACCTTGTAGTGAGCCTTGGTATCCTCCTCATATATTCTATAGCTACTCACTAACTCAGAAAAGTTACGGATCTTCTGATAACCAATGTCTCACTTAATGTCAGCACGCAAGCCATTCTCAAACTTGATGCACTTTGAAAATTCAGCCGTCTCGGGGGTATAATGCGGATAAAACTTTGCCAACTCCACAAACTTGGCCGCATACTCGGTCACCGACATATTCCCTTGCTTAAGCTCCAGGAACTCAATCTCTTTCTTTCCACGAACATCTTCTGGAAGGTATCTATCAAAGAATTCCCTCTTGAATACAGCCCACGTAACCACAGCTCCGTCTTGTTCCAAAATGGGTAGAAGACTAACCCACCAATCATCAGCCTCCTCAGCTAGCATGTGCGTACCAAAACGCACCTTCGGAACATCCTCACACTGCATGACTCTGAAGATCCTCTCAACTTCCTTAAGCCATGTCTGAGCCCCATCAGGATCATATCGCCCTTTGAAGGTAGGCGGGTGATTCCTCAGGAAAGTCTCTAGCATCCTCGTCCCGTCGTTTCCTCCAGCAACGTTCTGATTACCCACAGCATTAGCCATTGCTTCCAAAGCAGCAGCAAGAGCAGCATCATTTCTACCAGCCATCTTAGTCCTCTACAAAGCAAACATAAGTTAGAATAATACAACTATAGTATTCTAACTCTAAGACAACGTCACTCGACTCTCTACTTGGCCGGACGGACCGACCTACTCTGATACCATTTGTAACACCCCAATTTCCTGACTTAAAAATTTCATTTAAATAAAAGCATATATCAGAGTACGTCACAAAAGGAGTGTCACATTCATCTTTAAAACGAGTTAGATAATAATTTATCCTTCGCAAAACATCCAAATATAGCAGCGGAAAAATTCATAATTCAAATCCTTCATAAAGTCTTGGCATCAAGGCCATCAAACGTCTCATAATTATTTAAGTCTTAAAAATAGTCTCAACATGATACATAAAGGAATAGACTCATAAAAAGACCCCATCCCGTTATGTATCAGAGCAATCCTCAAGACTCCTCACATCTGCGCACCTAAGCTTGGTTACCTGCACTTGCCCACAAGGCGGCAATTCCAACAAAAGGGGTGAGATTCACAACAGAAATATTAACATATAATTCAACATTTATGATTAACAACATAAACTCATCACATATATCACATCATTAAACACAAGGTTAACATCATTATCATGAACATCTCAAATACACATCAACATCATCTCAAACATCGTCTCATAATGTGTCAACAATTTGACTCAACTATATGCAACTCTAACATCTCGACATCATGCATGTGGTACCATATATAAGCATTAATATGCTTCACCGTCGCTTTGAGCAAATGCTCCACCGTCGCTTTGAGCAAAAGCTCCACCGTCTCATAATATGCAAATGCATGGACACGACTCTTAACATCTTAACAAGTCAACATAACTTCTCAAACATCATTAATAACTCAAGACTGACACATTGCAATTATAGTAATTAAATGGCAGAAGCTCATCTCATTGGACACAATACACCACAACACATAAACATCATTATAAGTCACTTAGCATCATGTTACAAGTCATTAAAACATAAACAATACATCACTTTAGCATCAACGTAAGGGAACATCTTTAATCCTCATTACAGACTCTATCTCAGGTCATAAACCATCTCTAATACTACCCCAAGGTGTCCTCTCAAAGTCCCATGCCAAACAGATCGCAAAACGAAACAATGGTTCAGGAAAGCACTAACTCGCCACGGCGATTGATTTGCTCCCCAAAGGCAAGTACCCTCAAAAGCTGTTCGCCAAAGGCGAGTTGGGGGCGAGCTACAGGCGAGTAATCTGGGTGCTCTCGGCCTTTTTGACATTTTTCGCCTAAAAACTTCGTTTTAAGGTTCCCTAAATCCAAATTGGTCCAAACAACTTCACAGGTCTTTCCTATAAATAATAAGGCACTCAAAACCATCTAAGGTTTGGCAAAAATCATAAGTTTAAGGGTCAAGCTCGCCACGGCGAGCTATGCTGCTCGCCTCACGAGCGATAATGGTTTACTCGCCACGGCGAGTAGTCACTCGCCACAGGCGAGCGATCTCAGAACCACTACGGGTTCACTCCAATTCTCACCAAAACATCTCAAATCTCTCATGCTAAGCCTCTAATTCATCAGCAATGTTGTTCTAATGATTAATCTAGGTTCTGTAACACGTTTCTACAGCAATACAACACAATCTCACATCAAATTCATCAAATTCATCATAACCCTAATTCATGAAACTCATCTCAATTTCTTCCCAATCTCTAAGCCAATCATAAACAGATGAAATACTATTAATATTGCTGAAGTTAGGCTCACCCTTACCTGGAAAATTGAAGGAAATCGCAGCCTAGCTTCTTCTCCTCTCTTAAACCGTTTTCTCCCTTTCCAAAAGTCTCATAACGCGTTCTGCCTAATTCTTGACCTACTTCCCTTATATACCTCTTCTCAACTTAATTAATTCTATCTCAACCCTCACAACTCTTTCTATTTATAAAAACAACCCCACCTCCCAAAATTATATATTTTCCAACAAATCTCTATATTTTTCATATAAATATATATATATAAACACCACATATATTATTTTATTAAACAATAAAATAATCATCACGTCACACATCATAAATACGTCGTATAATCACCAAAATCATATAATATATAATAATATACTATATTCTCTAATAAAATAATTAAATAAATAAAGAGGGCGTTACAACCATCATAGCAGACATATGCAACGTTTTCCTGCTCAAAGCATCAGCAACTACATTAGCTTTACCCGGATGGTAATTCAAGGCAAAATCATAATCTTTCAACAGCTCTAACCACCTCCTCTGCCTCATGTTCAATTCCTTCTGATCAAATAAATACTTTAAACTCTTATGATCACTAAATACTTCAAATCTGGAACCGTACAAATAATGCCTCCAAATTTTCAACACAAACACCACAGCTGCCAACTCTAGATCATGTGTAGGATAATTCTTTTCATGGATCCTCATTATCGGTCTGGGTACCGGTCAAGGCAAACACCCTACCACTCGTCTGAGCCTTCTTAGGCTTCTTGCATTGAGAACTAAGATGACCTTCTTCATCACGGTTGAAACAAACAATATCCCCACGCTTGCATTCAGCGACAGTATGGCCCTTCTTTCCGCATCGGAAACACTTCTTCTCATCACGGTTGCAAGCATTACTCTTGTGGCCTTTCACACCACACTTATAACATAAAATCTCAGCAGGAGCATCTCTACGTGCAGGTCTCCTCTCATCATGCATCCTCTGTTTACCCTTATCAGCTGGGGCACTATAAGGCTTCGGGCGACTCTGCTGCCCCTTACCTCTTTGGTCACTCATCACCTTGTAATGGGCTTTTGTATCCTCTTCGTAAATCCTACAACTGCTTACCAACTCAGAGAAGTCTCTTATCTTCTGATAGCCAATGGCCCGCTTAATATCCGCTCGCAGACCATTCTCAAACTTGATACATTTGGAGAACTCAGCAGTCTCCGCAGCATAGTGTGGATAGAACTTGGCAAGCTCCACAAACTTGGCAGCATACTCCGTTATGGACATATCTCCTTGCTTTAGCTCAAGGAATTCGATCTCTTTCTTATCTCGGACATCTTTCGGAAAATACCTTCTCAAGAACTCCCTTCTGAACACAGCCCATGTAATCACAGCACCTTCATTCTGAAGAATTGGTTGAGTGCTTACCCACCAGTTATCAGCCTCTTCTGCCAACATGTGTGTGCCGAAACGCACCATCTGAACATCACTGCATTGCGCTCCATCGGGGTCGTATCTTCCTTTGAAGGTTGGTGGATGATTCCTCAAAAATGTTTCCAGCATCCGTACACCTTCACCACCACCAGCACCTTGTTGTTGTTGTCCCACAAATTGGGCCATTGCTTGCAAAGCAGCAGCAAGAGCAGCATCATTCCTTCCAGCCATCTCAAAGTTCTACATCGCAAACAACAATCAGAACAACAAAACATGACAACAAAAGACAGTGTAAAGCTGTCACACAACTCTACTAGGCTCGACACGACTCAACTAATTGGCCGGACGGACCGACCTGCTCTGATACCAATTGTAACACCCCGTTTCCCAACACAACGTAATAATGATAATATAATCAGAGTTCAACATCAACGGAGTATTACATCTGCTTTTCAAAATTTATTTAAATAGAACATAAAACTAGTTAAATAACAACAAATCTCATTCTCATAAAAAATTATGCAGCGGAAATATATTTAATAAAATCATCATCATCAACTACAACATAAATCCTTGGCACAAAGGCCTCAACATAATAAAAATATTATTCAATAATAGTTAAATCTCCAACAACAATAAAGCTTCAGCAACATGTTTCAAAAGTTGATACATAAAGGAATGAAAGAATTAAACAGCAATATTCCCATCCCGTTACGTATCAGAGCCCTAGACACTTGAGCCATCAATCTACTAGCCTTGGAAATCTGCACTTGTCCACAAGGCGACAATTCCAACAGAAGGGGTGAGTTCACAAATCAAAAATAATATATATATATAAATCATCAAATTGAAATGAAACATCTCAATAACGTTTCATTTCATCGTTGAATTACAATACAACTCTTGTGGCGACATCTCACCAACAACAACTCCGACACCAAAGACTCTACAAGGACAACTCACACCGACAACAACTATGCAACGACATCAACTACTAATGCAATATGCATGTGGTACCATTTTACGCGCGTTGAATGACAAGCATTCCAGGGAATGAGCCCTCAACAGTTGGATGGTTAAAGCATCCCAGGGCATAAGCCCTCAACAGGTGAATGATAAACATTCCAGGGCATGAGCCCTCAACGGGTGAATGATAAACATTCCAGGGCATGAGCCCCCAACAATGCATATGAGTATGAATGAAACTCAGTGGTGTATATCAGCATACAACCCGACAACATCTAATGGTGTATATCAGCATACAACGAACAACAACTACTTAGGACGTCTACAATTGTGTCTAACAACTATGACACACTCCCCAACTGGATAACACCACTCAACAACATCAAAGGCAACTCAACTTATCAAAACATAATTATTTTCATGTAAACATACTTAATTCCATCATATTCATCTTCATAAATAAGTTTCATCATCTAAACATTATTAAATAAATCCAACAAACATATTAGGAAGCTTAGGTTTGGGTTAGGAGCACTTAGAAAAATTACACAAAATGGTCGCACAGGACCAACTTCGCTTAAGCAAAGCACAGTTCGCTTGAGCGAACTCCAATGTCGTAACTCAGAATGTTCTTCGCTTGCAGGTCGCTTATGGTTCGCTTGAGCGAACGACTATTTTCAAAATTCTGGGCAACATTTAGCGTCGCTCGCTTAAGCGAATACAAACGTCGAAAGTTTGGATTTCGCTCGCTTAGCGTTCGCTTGGCTCACGCTTGAGCGAACGGTCAAATATCAATTCTGGGCAACCACTAAGACAGCTCGCTTAAGCGACGGGTAGCTTCGCTTAAGCGAAGCTTCATCTGTACAGACTAAAACCTACGATTCTCAAACTCCTCCTTCAACCAAAAACCCAATTTTGATCCCCCAATCGCCCAAAATGATTTGTTACATTGTTTATGGGTTCTATATACAACCAAACATCAGAAACATCTCATAGAAACATCATCAAACACACATAATTCAACAACAATGAGCATTTTTCATGTTATTAACCCTAAATCAACATTCACCATTTTCAATCCAATTTCATGAAATCATATATATATATGTATATATATATATATATATATATATATATATATATATATATATATGTATATTAACAATTGAAATGCTAGCCCACCCTTACCTCAATTCAGCGATTCTACAACAAAAATGGATGGATTCTCTCTTCCTAGTTCTTCCTTTGGCTTCTTCTCTCTTTTCTCCCAAAAGCTTACTTTCTCTTACTGATACGTACAAAATGTTTTGTCTGACTTTCTATTCTCCCAACATTTTCCTTAACCCCTTTTCATTTCACTTAACTCCCCTTAACTCTCATAATTAAAATGTAACCCCCCTCCTAAATTCTAATAATTCTAATTAACTCTTAACTTTCAAATAAATATTATATTTCTCCTATTTCTCTTAAATAACAAAATCATCACTATATATCATATAATAAAATATAAATCAAATAACAACACCACATATTCACATAATCATTTAAAATTCAAATAAAAATATTCAAAGCAACTAAAAATAAGAAAATAGAAATTAGAGCGTTACAAGTGCTTTCCTCAAATCCATTGACAGCAAAACCTGGAAGGCAGTTCTTAAAGGTTGGGAACATCCTGTGGCATTTGATGAAGCTGGTAACAGAACAGATGTTTTGAAACCAGAAGAAGAATGGATTGCTGCTGAAGATGAACTGGCTCTTGGAAACTCCAAAGCATTGAATGCCTTATTCAATGGGGTAGACAAGAACATGTTCAGACTGATCAAGCAATGCACTGTGGCTAAGGATGCTTGGGAGATTCTCAAAACTGCACATGAAGGCACTACCAAGGTAAAAAGTGCTAAAATCCAACTTCTTACTACTAAATTTGAGAATCTGAAAATGTTGGAAGATAACAACATTCAAGACTATCACTTGAATATTATTGATATTGCAAACTCCTTTGAATCTCTTGGAGAGAATTTTTTTTGATGAAAAGCTTGTTAGAAAAATTCTCAGATCTCTACCTAAGAGGTTTAACATGAAAGTTACTGCCATAGAGGAGGCTCAAGATATATCTAGCTTGAAGGTTGATGAATTAATAGGGTCTTTGCAAAATTTTGAAATAACTGTCAACAACAAGACTGATAAGAAGGGCAAGGGTATTGCCTTTACATCTAGTATGGATTCCGATGAGACACAAGGAAATCATGAAGATGATAAAGACATGTCAGAGTCACTAGCACTTATACGGAGACAATTCAAGAAGATTTTCAAACGGATTGACCGAAGGTCCGGGCCAAATGGTCAGAACATCAGACCAAACATTGATAAACAACCGGGCAAAGAGAAGATGGCAAGATCCGATGAAAAGAAATCTCAATACAAAGGTGTCCAATGCCATAAATGTGAAGGATATGGCCATATCCGAACTGAATGTGCTACTTTTCTAAAGAAACAGAAGAAAAGTTTAGTTGTGTCTTGGTCAGATGGAGATTATGTCTCTGCCTTAACAAGAAGAATTATGTCAGACACTGAGTCTTGCGAAGAGGAGATGTCTTATGAAGAGCTTGATATTGTTGGAACAAAGGGTGTTTCACATAATCACCGTTTAAGTTTTGATGATAACAAGGTATTAAAATTGTCAATTGGATATGCTAAATATCTGTTCAAGTGTGCAGGACCATAATTATAAGTCTTATTCATAAAGGTTCTGGTTGAACGAATCAAAGAGCACAGGAATATATTTTTGAAGCTTAGCGCGTCTGAATGAAAGTGCTCCTGAAGATGACGTCATCAGAAGTAGATCATCAGAAGCTTAGTGCGTCTGAAGAAAAAGAGCTCCTGAATCCACGTCATCAGAAGCCAGTTCATCAGAAGCTACTTCACCAGAAGCTGAAGAGCGTTGACAAAGTACAGTGTACGAAGTGTACAACCACTAACTCTGAGCAAGCCTCTACAACCACCATCTCTGCGTTTTTGTCTCCTCTACAAGACAAGAATAACAGTAATGTTTGCAGACAGTGTTCCTTCTCTATTGGAATGGATTTGAAATTGTGTCTTCATAGGACAATTATCAAATCGTGCAAAAGATCAATGGTGAAGAATCAAAGCTTCAGTAAAGACAAGTTGATGTACCGGCTAGTTTCCAACGTCTCTCAAATCCTCTATAAATAGGGATGAAGACTTTAAGAAACATACACATATACATACGAGAGCTGAAAGAAAAGACCAACACATTTTCTATGAACAAAGCGTCGCAACATACACATCAACAACTTAGAGAATTCTTACAAAAGTTCATATCTTAGAATTCCTAAGTGTCTAGAAAAACAGAGTCTGTTTTGTTTGCATTGTTTTGTGAATACCTCTGATTGTATATCAAGTATTCAAAAATCTTTTCAATTCTTTCTAATTGTTTAGATAAGTCTATTTCTTTTTTGATTGAGGAAAGGAAGTCTATTGGAGGTGTCCTTGAGCATAGAAGTCTCTTTCTTGTGTGATTGAGCAAAGGAAGTCTCTTAGAGTTGTCTTTGAGCATTGAGAAGTCTCTTATTGTGTGTTGGAGCAACTTGTAATTTGATATTGCATTTTAGTGAAACTCTCCTTGGAAGTGCAAGGGGGACAGGACTACTTCCGGTTTGTGGAAGGAACCTGTATAAATTTCTTGTGTTCTTCTTTCTTTTCTGCACTTTTACTCTCTATCCGCTGTATTAAAACTCTGAACTCACATCAGACTCTGAACTCTATCAGACTCTGATCCTGAGAACAGTTTTATTTCGTAAGGAAGAAAAGTTTTTGAAAACACAACTCAACCCCCCCCCCCCCCCCCCTTCTTGTGTTTTTCTTTACCTTCAGATATGTCCTATTATGACCTGACTGCTAAAAATGCTTAATTGACCCAAAAGGTTGAAGAACAGGTGAAAGAGATTGCTCAACTAATGATGAAAGATTTGATAATCTAGCTCATATCTCAGAACTCAATGATGAGTTATCAAAATTGAATTCTCAACTTGAGTATATGAGGGAATAGATTGATATGATGACTGCAAATTCAACAAGGAGCAAGCAAATGCTTAAACATTCGAAGGAACATCAGACCAAGAGGAAATCAGATTCATGGGTGTGTGATTACTGTAAAGGAAAGGGACATATTAGACCTTACTGCTTCAAGTTGTATGATGATTTAAAACAATCTCAGCAGAAACCCTTCAAGAATAGATGAACCCTCAAAAGTATCAATACAGGACTAATTGCTCACACATCCTTAAAAGCATCATCTAAGGAGGACTGGTACTTTGATAGTGGATGTTCAAGACATATGACTGGGGTAGATAAATATCTAGAAGATGTGAGACCTTATGCTACCAGCTATGTTACTTTTGGTGATGTGGCTAAAGGAAAAATTATGGGAATTGGTAACCTGACAAAACAGGGTTTGCCAAGACTTGATGATGTGTTGCTAGTTAAAGGGCTAACTACCAATTTAAATAGCATAAGTCAGTTGTGTGACCTAGGACTACGAGTAAACTTCACCTAGCCTGAATGTCAGATTTCATATGAGAATGGAGAAGTACTAATGAGAGGCACAAGGTCCAAGGACAATTTCTATCTTTGGATATCTTAGGAGGACGCAGTTATCTTAACCTGTCTTTTAAGCAAAGAATAAGAGATCAAACTGTGGCATCCACAGTTAGGTCATCTACATCTGAAAGGAATAAAGAAAGCCTTGTCATCAGAAGGTTGGCAAACAAACAAGGATGTCTTATCCAAGGTTGGAACATCAAGCAACCTCTAAAGTCCTTGAACTTCTGCACATGGATCTGATGGGACCTATGGAAGTTGAGAGCATTAGTGGAAAAAGGTATGTTCTTGTTGTTGTTGATGATTTTTCTAGATTCACATGGGTGGACTTTATTTGAGAAAAATCAGACACTTTTGATGTGTTTAAAGAATCGTGCACACAATTGCAAAGAGAAAAAGGGTTTGGCATTGTAAGAATTAGGAGTGATCATAATACTGAATTTGAAAATGCTAAATTTGATGAATATTGTTCATATGAGGGAATCAAACATGAATTCTCATCACCTATAACACCTCAGTAAAATGGTGTTGTAGAGAGAAAGAACAGGACTCTCCAATAATCTGTCAGAGTCATGCTTCATGCTAAACACTTACCTTATCATTGTTGGGCTGAAGCTATGAACACAACATGCCACATTCAGAACAGAGTTACCCTAAGAAATGGAACCATTACAACTCTATGAGTTATGGAAGGGAAGAAAACCTACTATCAAGTATTTCCATGTGTTTGGTAGCTAGTATTATATTTTGTCTGATAGAGACTACAGAAGGAAGATGGATCCTAAGAGTGATGAAAGAATTTTTATGGGTTACTCCATAAACAGTAGACATATAGAGTGTTCAATTCCAAAACTGAAACTGTGATGGAATCTATTAATGTGGTGATAGATGATGTGCCTAAGGAAAAGGTTCATGATGTTGGTCCTGATATTGAAATATTTGTTCAGGAAACAAACACACCTGTTCAGGTGAATGAATCTGAACCTGAGAAGGAAGAACCCAAAGAAGTTGAGCAAGATCAAATGTCCACTACTAAAGTTCCATCTATAAGAGTTCAAAAGAATCCTGCTTTATGTCCAAGAATGAATCAAAAAATGTCAAAGAAGCCCTGACTGATGAGTTTTGGATTGAAGCAATGCAAGAAGAACTGAATCAATTTAAAAGGAGTGAAATGTGAGATTTGGTTCCAAGACCAGAAGGGATGAATGTGATAGGTACCAAGTAGATCTATAAGAACAAGTCAGATGAAAATGGTACTGTAACCAGAAACAAAGCAAGACTAGTAGCTCAAGGCTACACTTAGATAAAAGGTTTGGACTTTGATGAGACTTTTGCACCGGTTGCTAGGCTGGAATCTATAAGATTACTATTAGGTGTATCATGTACACTCAAGTTTAAGGTGTTCCAAATGGATATAAAGAGTGCCTTTTTGAATGGGTACTTGAATGAAGAAGTGTATGTTGAGCAACCTAAAGGATTTATTGATCCTAGCTTTCCCAATCATGTTTACAGATTGAAGAAAGCTTTGTATGGCTTAAAGCAGGCACCTAGGGCTTGGAATGAGAGACTCACTCAGTTTCTGGTTGATCAAGGGTACAAGAAAGGAGGTACAGACAAGACCCTGTTTGTAAATGATGATAATGGAAGACTGATGATTGCCCAGATCTATGTTGATGATGTAACACCCTACTTTTATTAAAGCGATAAAACACGCGAATATCATAAATATTCATGAAATAGACGTCACGTCTTCAAATAATTCTCAACTGACATGCATAAAAATTTCAACAATAAAACATCACAGTGGAAATATAGCATACACCTCAAGTAGCCATGTCATCAACTCATAAATACATCCATAAAATATAATATACAAATCCCGACATATGGGCAAAACTCCACAACATAAACAAAATCCGGAAATCAAAAACGACAGACACCTAATCAAAGCCTAATCTAAGACTATAACTGAAAAACAAAGGAAGCTCCCGCTATCCTCAAGCAACTCACCAAGCAAGAAATCAATACTAATCCTGCACACCGTCTACCCATTCATACAACAGGTAGGCGGTCAACCGAACGACCACTTGGGGTTAGCTTCACATCAAACATAATCAAAATAAACAAACATAAGAAATCAAGGACTTCATGCATGGCACATATACATTACCTTCCCTCCTAGAATACTAACATTACATGAATATTGTCCCTCATTCATACACATCATGTTATCACAACTCTAACATAGCATAGCAAGCATATTCAACTCTAAATCAAATCAACTTAGCAAATATAATTCATCATTTCAAAGTATAAGCAAGAAGTCATCGTCACCAAAGGATCATCAAATCGCATTCATATAAATCACACTTCATTATTTTCACCGAAAATGAACATCACCAATGTACAAGTATCACCATTAACAACAATATCAACAAGTACACATATTCACATACTCACCAAATATCACCAAAACACATAAATCACCAATTGACATGCATAAAAAAAAAAAAATTCACAATAGACATTAAAGCGATAAAGCGATAAATCACGCAAATATAATAAATATTCAAGAAATAGACGTCACGTCTTCAAATAATTCACAATAGACATGCATAAAAAAAATTCCAAAAATAAAACATCACAGCAGAAATATAGCATACACCTCATATAGCCATGTCATCATCTCATAAATACATCCAAATAAAGATAATATATAAATCCCGACACATGCGCAAAGTCTCAACAACGTAAAAGACAAATCCTAGATCAGAGCCTAGCTGAGACTCTATCAACTGAAAGAAAATGGAGGAAGCTCCCTCTATCCTCAAGCAACTCACCAAGCAAGCAAATCAACTAATCTTGCATGTCGTCTACCCATTCATACAAATAGGTAGGCGGTCCACCACAAACCACTAGGGGTTAGCTTCACATCAATCATAATCAAAATGCATAAACAGGAATAATCAATCATCATAATATTTCATGGTTCATAAACACCAACATATGTACACCTTCAAATATTCACCAAATTGTCACCAACAATTATCAACAAGTATAGGATTCATCGACCACAAATAATCACCAAGCACACAACAACACCAAACACGTAATTCACACCAAACACGTAAACAATTATGACTCATCCTAAACATGCAATGTGTCTAGACCGACTCTAGACACGTGTGGTACCAAATCAACTGCGACGTCGTCACCCCTGATGCCAATTAAACATCATAATTAACCCGAATAATCAACCCGAATAATCGAATACAAAGTATTCGTCACCAACATGGATATGAAATCCGACATCAACAATGTGTGGACCTATGACTCAACAACAACAATGCATATTTTCATGCAACTTCAACAATCCACACCAACACATTTCAATACATGCTTACACCAACAACTCAACACCAATAGCATGTAAGAAAATTCACCAACAACATATATGCACATAACATATATACACACCAACAACATCACCATAGCAATTCAACAACTTCATATAATTCTCACAATTCAAGTAAAGGAGAAAATACACAACATCAAGATAAACATCATATTCAACACCCATCAATCATTCATACATCTTTATTTATTCATAACAAACTATTCATAAAAGATTTTCAAGGTAATCGGACTCAACGATTATTTTCAACCAAGTTCGTCTCATATTTCACAACTTTAAAACAACTAAGACAATTGAACCAAAAACTAAGAAAACAACTCAATTGGCTCAACTATGTATACACATTAATAACATATGAGTGTAGGTGTGCACACATGTGCGTTTCACCGCCCCAATAAGACGAAATCAGAAAAACCACAAAGTTCGTCTCACTTTAGCATTTTGCAAAACCAAAACATTTTTCAAAAGAAAATCAAGTTTGATTCAACAAGACGTAAGTTAAAATACTCATAGGAGACCTTAAATGAGCCCCTATTACATAAGTTTGGAAGTTTGGAAACAAACCATAAGATTTGGGTTGACTTAGAAACGGTTATGCTAAATTTTCGTAAGATTCTTTCAAGACCTACTTGGAGTTTTTTTAACATAACTCAAAATCCACAATACATTTTCAAGTAAAACCAAAGCCATTGGAAAGCTAATAAAATTGTCTAAAATCATGTTTATGTCAAAGGCCAATTCAAAACAGAAATAGTTGAAAAAGCATGAAAAACGCAAAAACTGAAATCCTGTCAGCACACACGGCCGTGCCAAAGAAAACAGAGTGTAGGCACCGCCTGTGCCTATATACACACGGCCGTGCTCATCTGACAGCACAGATTTTCCGTTTTTCCGTTTTCACCATTTCGCGCGTAAAAATTAAACCGTTAATCGGATTTCGGTGCCGTTTTCGCCTACACGCTCCTGACACTTAACTCTATCATATTCTACAGAAAAATCCACGTTTCAACCATCCCCAAAATCATTTTCTAAAACCTCATATAAACACTTATTTGCAAAAACGCTTAACACCGATCTTCACACGAAAAACCCGTTTTCTCCAAAACTGCTCGACTAACGCAAACACAACATGAAAACAGAAATTTTACTAAGTCCAATTCAACCAACAACATCAAAAACTCAGTCAACAACTATATATATCAAAAATTCATTTTGGTCCTTCACATGAAGAACTTAGCACAAGCTTCACAAAATCAATCAACCACTTTACAAAATGGAACACCCATGACATAAATCAACAACAACAACTCAACTTATTGAAACTCAATCCATGAAATGGCATTAACAACCACAATTAACAACAACCACAACTCACAATCATAAATTCAACCACAAATCAACAACAACTTAGCATAATTCATCAATTTTGTACAAACACCAAATATACCCATATATATATATATATATATATATATATATATATATATATACAATGCAAACATGCAAATTCAACATCAACAACACAATTATCATTCAATTCACATACTTAGACATGACATCAAAATTAAGCACGAATTTCTTCAACTAAACTCAAAATAATCACTTATTTAAAAAAACACTTTTGAACATGGGTAGAAAAGAGATAAAAATTAAAAGATTAGGCTTGAATACTATCCCCCTTACCTCAATCTCCAAGATTCCTAGCCTTAGCTTCACTTTAGCTCCTAGGATCCTCAATCCCTTCTTGCTCTTCAAGCTTTTTCTCCTCTAACCCTTTTCTCCTCTTTCTCTTGCTTTTCTCTCTCCACCTCTTTCTAATGTTGTGAAAATGAATGCTCTAACCCTAGTTTTCTCTTAAGACATGGGTTATATAGTCACACCACTAATGGGCCTAACTCTCAAAATGTTTTATGGGTTCAAAGCTCTAAATTTCTACTCTCTTACGGTAAAAATAACAAGTAAACACCGGCTCTTAATTTAATTACCACAATCTGTTGGAACAAAGGGTGTTTCACAAGTATTCCACTTAAGTTTTGATGATAACAAGGTATTAAAAATTATCAATTGGATTTGCTAAATATTTATTCAAGTGTGCAGGACCATTAATCAAAGATTTATTTACAAGAGGTTCTGTTTGAATAAATTAAAGAGCAAAGGAAATCTTAAACTGAAGCTTGAAGAATATCTGACTGAAAGAGCTCCTGGAAATTCAGAGTCAGAATGCGTCTGAAGAAAGAGCTTCTGAAGATGACGTCATCAGAAGCAAGTTCATCAGAGGCAGACTCATCAGAAGCAAACGGTATCCAGAGCAAAGATTCTTCAGACACCAAGAAGCATTGACAAAGTACAGTGTACGAAAAGTACAACCACTATGCCTACGTTTGTCCCTGCAACCACCAACTCTGCACAGTGTCTTCTATACACGACAAGAATAACAGTAACTGTAGCAGAAACTTTTCCTTATTTGAGGGAATGGATTTGAATTTGATTTCATTGTACAAGCCTCAAATCAAGCAAAGGATCAAAGGTGTCAAATCAGCTTCGGTAAAGAAAAAGTGATGAGCTGGCTGTTCTCCAACGTCTCTCAAAACCTCTATAAATAGAGCTGAAGACTTGAAGAATAATATATACATCAAATAGAAATATACACGCGAATTGAATTCTTATCTCATATTCTAAGTCGCAAAATCTGCTCATCAACAACTTAGATAATTCTTACAAAAGCTCACATTTTAGAATTTCTAAGTATCTAAGAAAAACAGAGTCTGTTCTGTTTCGTTTTGATTTGTGAATACCTCTGATAGTATATCAAGTATTCAAAACTCTTTTCAATTCTCTGTAATTGTCTTAAAGTCTCTTGCTTGTGTGCTTGAGCATCTGAAGTCTCATTCTTGTGTGATTGAGCAAAGGAAGTCTCTTACTTGTGTGTTTGAGCAACTTGTAATTTGATATTACATTTTAGTGAAACTCTCCTTGGAAGTGCAAGGGGGACAGGACTACTTCCGGTTTGTGGAAGGAACCTGTATAAAATTGTCTGTGTCTTCTTTCTTTCTTGCATCTGATCTTTATTCCGCTGCTGAGACTCTGAACTCTGATTAGAGTCTGAACTCCATCAGACTCTGAATCCTGAGAACAGTGCTATTTTTCGTAAGAAAGAAACGTTTTTGAAAACACAATTCAACCCCCCCTTCTTGTGTTTTTCCCACCTTCAGTTGGTATCAGAGCTTCGGCTCTGTAGTTAGCACTTAACCGTGTTACAGTAAACGATCGGTGAAAAACATGTCTGGGGATGAAGCTTCTGCATCTGCATCTGGTTCTGGTTTTGGTTCTGGAGCTGCTGTGCAGTATGACTACAGCAATATCAACAAAAGTGAAAGATCTTCAAATCACAACAAACCTCCTATGTTTAATGGTGATCCTGAAATGTTTTCTTGGTGGAAAACCAAGATGTATAGTCACATCATGGGAATGGATGAAGAGTTGTGGGATGTTCTTGAAGATGGTGTTGGTGATCTGAGGCTAGATGAAGAAGGAGCTGCTCTTGATAGGAAAGCTCACACTCCTGAGCAGAAAAAGCTTTATAAGAAACATCATACGATCAGAGGCATTCTTGTGGCTGCCTTGCCTCATAAAGAGTACTTAAAGATGAGTGACAAATCAACAGCAAAGGCTATGTTCACCTCATTGTGCTCACTTTATGAGGGTAACAAGAAAGTCAGAGAAGCCAAGGCTACTATGCTTGTTCATCAGTATGAGTTGTTCAGAATGAAGGAGGATGAAAACATTGAGACCATGTACTCAAGGTTTCAGACTCTTGTTTCTGGACTTCAGATTCTGAAGAAAAGCTACGTAACGTCTGATCATGTGAACAAGATTCTGAGAAGTTTACCTGCAAAGTGGAGACCAAAAGTGACAGCCATTGAGGAAGCTAAAGATTTAAACACCTTGAGTGTTGAAGATCTCATAAGCTCCTTGAAATGTCATGAAATAGGTCTTAATGAGCAAGAACCTGTCAAGAAGTCCAAGTCCATCGCACTAAAGTCCAGAGGCAAGTCAAGTAAGGCTCTGAAGGCTTTGGAGTCTGAAGAAGAATCTACATCTGAAGATTCTGATGAAGACTCTGAGATTGTTCAAGAGATGGCTATGCTCACCAACAGATTACAATACCTTGCCAAGAAGAACAAGAAGTTTATGAACAAAGGTAGTAATCACAAAAGTTCAAGAAAGGAAGATCAGAAAGGTTGCTTCAACTGTAAAAAGGTTGGACACTTCATTGCTGAATGTCCAGACTTGCAGAAAGAGAAATCCAAAGAAAAATCTAAGAAAGCGTTCTTCAAATCTAACAAATTCAAGAAGAGCTTGATGGCAACTTGGGAGGATCTGGATAATGAGTCTGAGTCTGACAAAGATGATGCTGAAGATGAAGCTAAAATAGCTCTGGCTTTGGTAGCTACTGCTGATAACAAAGAAGAATCATCTGATGCTGAGTCAAGTACAGATTCTGAAACTGAAACTGAGGTATATTCTAAACTCACTAGATCTGAACTAATTGATTCTCTCAAAGAACTTCTTTGTCATTATGAAAACCAATCCACTGAGTTGAGGAGAGTTAAGCAACGATACAATAAGCTGCTGAAACTCCATGAATCAACTAAGACGGAAATGGAAGCTTTAAAACAAGAAAATTATAACTTGAAAACAATGACAAAGAAGGGTGATAATAAAATCATGACTGAGCAGGATGCTGCTCTTCAGGAGTTTATTAACACAGGAATTGATAGAACCAAAGTTGCATCCATGATTTATAGCATAAATCAGAACAACAAAAAGGGAATCGGTTTCACAGGAGGTAACTCTAGTGAAGTAATTCTAAAACCTTGTTCGGATAACATCAAAGAAGGTCTGAAAACTCATTTTGTGTCTGAATCTGAAAAGGCTTCTCATTCAAAATCTAAGTCTTCAAATTCAGAGGAATTGACTAAGTCAAAACCTAAGAGTTATAAGACAAAGGTCATGAATGACTCTAAATCAAAAGCTCCAACGTTACAGATTCTGAAAAGATCAGAACCCATCAAACAGGTTCTGAAGAAAACAGAGTCTGAAACTCAAAAGCCTAGATTTCAGAGAAAAGAAGCTACTTTTACTAAGTCACATTCTGAGACTAAAGGTTCTGAACCCAAAGTCTGGAGGAAGATTGGCAAAGAAAAATTCAGACAGAATACACAAAAGAGATTCAGAACTTCTAGGACTAACCCAAAAGGACCCATGAAAGTATGGGTACCTAAGACACAAATTGTTGATGCTGCAGATATGTCTAAAAGGAAATACAAAGCAGAAGTCCTGGTATCTGGACAGTGGCTGCTCGCGACATATGACGGGAGAAAAGTCTATGTTCCTAACCCTGACCATGAAAGAGGGAGGAACTGTGGGATTTGGAGGAAACCAAACTGGCAAAATCATTGGTACTGGAACAATTGGTAACTCCTCAGTCTCAATCAATAATGTGTGGTTAGTAGATGGACTAAGGCATAACCTACTTAGCATAAGTCAATTTTGTGATAATGGTTATGACGTCTTGTTTAATAAGAACAACTGCACAGTAATCAACACTGATGACCAATCTGTAGTGTTTAAGGGAAAGAGAAAGAACAATGTCTATAAGATAAATTTTTCAGAACTGACTGATCAGAAGGTATTTTGCCTCCTGTCAGTGAGTGATAAGAAATGGCTGTGGCACAGAAGGTTGGGACATGCTAATTGGAGATTAATCTCCAAGCTTAGCAAGTTACAACTTGTCAAAGGGCTACCAGACATTGATTATCATTCAGATGCACTTTGTGGTGCATGTCAGAAAGGAAAAATTGTTAAAACTTCTTTCAAATCTAAAGACATTGTTTCTACCTCCAGACCCTTAGAACTACTCCATATTGATTTATTTGGACCAGTCAGTACTGCATCCATATATGGAAGTAAATATGGATTGGTGATTGTTGATGATTACAGTAGATGGAGGTGGGTTAAGTTTCTCAAATCTAAAGATGATTCATTTGATGTGTTCACAAAATTCTGTATTCAAGTCCAATCTGAAAAAGAACTTAAAATTCTAAAAGTCAGAAGTGATCATGGGGGAGAATTTGAAAATGAGCCATTTGAAATATTTTGTGAAAAATTTGGAATTGTCCATGAATTCTCTTCTCCTAGAACTCCACAACAAAATGGAGTTGTAGAGAGAAAGAATAGGACTCTTCAAGAAATGGCAAGAACCATGATTCATGAAAACAATCTGGCAAAACATTTTTGGGCAGAAGCAGTGAACACAGCATGTTATGTTCAGAACCGGATCTACATCAGACCCATTCTGAACAAAACAGCATATGAACTCTTTAAAGGTAGGAAACCCAACATTTCTTATTTCCATCAGTTTGGATGTACTTGTTACATTTTAAACAATAAAGTCTATCTGAAGAAATTTGATGCCAAAGCTCAAAAGGGAATCTTTCTAGGTTACTCGGAGAGATCTAAGGCATACAGACTGTATAACTTGAAAACACTTTGTGTTGAAGAGTCTATACATGTCAAGTTTGATGACAAAGAGCCTGGAAGTCAAATTCCAGAGCAAAGTGAAAATAATGCAGGATCAGAAGAGTCTGATGATTGTTTAGAACCTGATCAAACTTCAGAGGCACATGAAACTTCAGAAGCTGTGACTGCTCCTGATGTCCCTATTGCTGAAGCTTCTGAAGAAAATCAAGATGATTCACAGCAAGTTATCCAATCCAAAAATTCATTCAAATACAAGTCTTCTCATCCTGAGGATCAGATCATTGGTAGCAAAGAAAGCCCCAGAAGAACTAGATCACATTTCAGACCTGAAGAGTCTGCCCTGGGTCTGCTATCCATGATGGAACCTACTACAGTTGATGAAGCACTAGCTGATGATGGATGGATCTTAGCAATGCAAGATGAGCTCAATCAATTTAAAAGGAATGACGTATGGGATCTTGTATCTAAGCCTGAACACAAGAACATTATTGGAACTAAATGGGTGTTTAGGAACAAGCTGGATGAACAGGGAGAAGTAATCAGAAACAAAGCCAGACTTGTTGCTCAAGGATACAGTCAACAAGAAGGCATTGATTACACTGAAACTTTTGCTCCAGTTGCGAGATTGGAAGCAATCAGGTTACTTCTTTCCTACGCAGTAAATCACAACATAACCTCGTATCAAATGGACGTTAAAAGCGCATTTCTCAATGGAGTCATATCTGAAGAAGTGTTTGTAAAACAACCACCTGGTTTTGAGGATTTAAAACATCCTGACTACGTTTATAAGCTAAAGAAATCTCTCTATGGTCTGAAACAAGCTCCCAGAGCTTGGTATGACAGACTGAGTAATTTCTTGCTTAAAAATGATTTTAAAAGAGGTCAGGTTGATACAACACTCTTCAAGAAGACACTTGAGAAAGACATTCTGATTGTACAAATTTATGTTGATGATATTATTTTTGGTTCAACTAATAGATCTCTTTGCAAGGAATTTTCTAAGATGATGCAGGAAGAATTTGAAATGAGCATGATGGGAGAACTGAAGTTCTTTCTAGGAATTCAGATCAATCAGTGCAAAGAAGGAGTGTATGTTCATCAGTCCAAGTATACCAGAGAGCTTCTGAAAAAATTTAAACTTGAAGACTGCAAGGAAATGAACACTCCAATGCATCCTACCTGCACTCTGAACAAAGAAGATCAAGGAACTAAAGTTGATCAAAAGCTGTATCGAGGTATGATTGGTTCTCTGTTGTATCTCACTGCATCTAGACCTGATATTTTGTTCAGTGTCTGTCTGTGTGCAAGATTTCAATCAGATCCTAGAGAATCACATTTAACTGCGGTTAAAAGAATCTTTAGATATCTGAAAGGAACAACTAATCTTGGACTTCTTTACAAGAAATCTTCTGATTATAAGCTAGTTGGATTCTGTGATGCTGACTATGCTGGTGACAGGATTGAAAGAAAATCAACCAGTGGAAACTGTCAGTTTCTTGGTGAGAATCTGATATCCTGGGCCAGCAAGAGACAAGCAACTATTGCCTTGTCAACAGCAGAAGCAGAATACATCTCAGCTGCTAGTTGTTGCACACAACTGCTTTGGATGAAACATCAGTTAGAAGACTACCAAATAACTGAAAACTGTATCCCAATTTATTGTGACAATACTGCTGCTATTTGTCTATCTAAAAATCCTATTCTTCATTCAAGAGCCAAACACATTGAAATCAAACATCACTTTATCAGAGACTATGTTCAAAAGGGGATATTAGATATTCAATTTATTGATACTGATCATCAGTGGGCTGATATCTTTACAAAACCTTTAACCGTTGAAAGATTTGATTTTATAAAGAAAAATTTGAACATGCATTTTGTCTCTGAGTAATGTTTGACTCTGAATGAAAAATCAGTCTCTGAAAACTATCAGACGCTGAATAAGTTTCAGACTCTCCTAGGAGAATCTGAAAAGACTCAGCCTCTGAGAAAATTATCAGACCCTGAAAAGGAATCTTTTTGTGACTCTGAAAGTACTGGGAAGTGGAAAGGTTAAAGTTACTTTGTGTAGGCTTCTGACACGTCTATCTGCATTGGGAAACAACGCTTTTTAAGGGCAATGATGGTTTTTTTTCTCAATATTTTTCGCGCCCCTCAAGTCATTAATACGCATGTTTGGCTATTCCTTCTGATATGTGAAGAGTTAATTGATTTTTCAAATCACTATAAATACCAAACACACACTACTCACTCACTTTCCTACACTTTTAAGTCTTAAGCGGTTTCAATCGAAAATCAACTTTCTCTCTTCTCTCAACTTAGAAACCCAAAACCCCCAAACTTCATCTTCTCCAAATGGCTTCGTCTACAAGCGGTTCAAGTTCTAAATCAAACATCTCCATTAAACCTGTAACCGTTCCTCTTCCAATGGATTCGTTGGTTGTTCAAATCGAATCACCGGTGGATTTCGCTTCTTTGGAAAGAAACAAGGTTAATATGGAAGCGTTTATCTCTGCTCAGAAGATGGATGGGTATTTTCAGATGTTAAATGGTCCAACTTATGTAAATCTGGTAAAGGAATTCTGGGTTAGAGCTGAAGTTTTTGATGTTGAGTCAGCCAAGGCTCAAGAAAAGGAAGCTGTGTCAAGAAACCCTTCTCTGAGAGGAAAGACAAGAAAAGAAATGGGTCTTGAACCTTTTCATGGTCTGGAAATCAAGTCTGTAGTGATGGGTATCCCTGTATCTATCACTGAAGAAGTGATTGCTCAGGCATGCAGGATGCCTATGGAAGGAAGGTTTCAGTGGAACATCAGCAGCAAAGACGCCATGCTGGGCAGCTTTACAAAACTGCTGCTGAAAGGAAACCCTGCAACCAGGTTGGTTGAAATGAACACTGAGCACAGGGTGCTTCTGAAGATTTTGAATGAGTGCTTCTTCCAGAAGGGAGGAGGTGCTGATCAACCCAACTCTGATCATAAATTAGTGCTGTATTTCTTGGCTGCATGTCAACCAATAAATCTTCCAAAATATATCATGCATCATTTATGCTGGGCTGTCAAGGAAGCCTATAAAGGAAAAAGGAAACAAATCCCTTGTGGAAGACTTCTCTCTGAAATCTTCTACCAAGGAGGTGTTCTGAGAACTCTGGAGACGTTCAATCTGGCGTCAGACAGAGTGCTGGGTGTCTCTACTGGAAGGATGATAAATGGCACATCACTCTACAACATGAAGGCCATTACATCAATCCTGACTGACTCAAAGGATTTGAAGGAGTCTGAAGCCCCTCCTCCTCTCATCAGAAATTTTCCTTCTGTTCTTAAAGAGAACAATCCTGAAGCATTATCTGCTTATTTAGCAGCTTTTGCTAAGGAGTCTGGAGAAGCCCAGAGGAAATCTGAAGTTGCTGTGGCCAGAAAGCAGAAGGCTGCTAATACTCAAGCAACTACCTTTGGAACTGTGACTACTCCAAAGAGGAAAAGAGGAAAGGCTGATTCAAACATTGAGGAAAGATGTCAACGAGCCCAGGAAGAAAAAGCAGCTGGCTTTGTTGAGACTGTAAGACCACTCAAAAGGCTAGCAACTGGGGAGATTGTGATGCCTATGTTTGAACCCACTCCTGAACAAAAGAAGAGGACTGAAGAGCACTATCAGAACCTTAAAAATGAGAAGAAAAGGTTAAAAGCCCAATACCGGATTGATAGAGACAAAACTTTGGAAGCTATGGGCATTGATCATGATGAAGATCAACATCTCATTGAGAAGGTTATTGAGGCTCAGAATTTGGCCAAGAAGCTGGAAGAGAGTGCTGTGAAGGGAGCTCAGCAGGTTCTGAAAGAAACCTCAAAGACTTCTGAAGCTGTTACCTCAGATGCTGTCCCTCAGGAGATTGCTTCAGTAGCTGCTGGTCCTCCACCAGTAATACGAACGAGTGTTTCTCTCCCGGACAAATCAGTCACTGGGATCACATCAGAAGCTGCTGCTTCAGAGGCTGCTGCCTCAGACGTTCCCAAGACATCTAAGGTAACTCAGAATCCAATTCCCCCACCTTCTTCTTTCAATTCATCTTCTACAGACTCTGACTTAGACAATGCACCTCTAAGTCAGAAATTCAAAACATCCATACCTGTACCCAAGGCCAAAAGAACCCTCAAAACCAAAACTACCACTACAAAATCTAAACCTTTTTCTAAACCCACTCCCTACAAAGAAGTGTCAGATGATGTTTATAAGACAATAGGTGAGTTAGGTGAAAGGAGGATAGGCATATGTAATAAACTACCTGCCAATCATCCCTTCCAACCACCTGTTATCCAACCTTTAAATATGCTTGCTCCTGATACTTCTATTCCACCCTCTTCAACCACAAACCCAGCCAGTCCACAAGTTGTTGATTTAACAGCTGCTGCTGAAGAACAAGTGGTAACTGACAATCCATCAACAAACAAACAACAACAACCACCCTCTTCACCACAAAACAAACCCTCAGAACAGGATGACCTCTCCAATCTTGAAAAACATTATTCAGGAGAACTTCCTGAATACCAACAACAACAACCAACAACTGTAAACCAACCTCCAAATGAAACCATTTCAGAATCAGAAATGGAAACTGTGGCTACAGAGTCTGTCCCAGTGGCAGAATCTGAACCCACTGTCTCTGCTTCACATTCTGAACCACCACCAAACCACATGTCTTCACCCTCTAACTCTGACCAATCTTCACCCTCATCTCCAATCCATATGTCTGACCAACCCCCCATCAACATTTTGGATTCTGAATACCTGGATGAACGTCTGGTGGCTTTGAATGATGAAATGCAGAATTTGGTGCTTCTTCGGAACACTCCATTTCTACCATTCATATATCAAGAAAGCTGGTGTAATCTTACGAATAGGGCATTGAACTTCTTTGATGGTGTTGCTCAGAAGTGTTGTGATATTCAAGCTCGCGCCATGGAACGACGCTTGCGAGAATCCCACTCCTCTTCTCAACTCCAGACCAAGCCTCTGTTTTTGGCTAATGCCCCGTTCTATGCTGAATCTGAATATGTAACAAGAGACTCCAAGGTCTTCAAGATGCTGAAGCAAAAGGTGCTGAAGCAGCAAGAAGAAGCTAAGGCTAGGGAAGATCATCTTCTTCAGAGACAACTGGCTCTGGAAGAAACTGTTAGGAAGCAGTCTGAAGACATTAAGCGTCTGATGGCTCTTGTCCAACAACAACAGCAACAGAATCAACCTTAATCCAACCCTTAGTTGCACACCTTGTTTTGTTTTCTTGTTATGTGTCTTAATTGCCTGCTTTCTGTGTTTTGACACTCTGTACTTTCCTGATCATTCTTATATAAAGCTTCTATTTCTTCACTTTTGTTTTATACATTTTTTATTGTTTTTGATCTTTTTAATAGATGACAAAAGGGGGAGTAATAGAAAAGTATTTAACAGAAGCTGAGCCCAAGAATGAAATAAAATTTATCTTAACAAATTTTATTTGAGAACTCAATTTTATCTCATCTGCATTCAATGATATTATTATTAAGCTTGAAAATAAACTTAATTAACCTGAATAGGACTTAGGGGGAGCTTACAAACCTCACCTTAAAGAATATCAGACTCAGGGGGAGTCTGAGCTTACAAAACTCAGAATCTTTAAGAGTCTACTTGTTAATTAAGTTAACAACAATTGATCTTTTTAAATACTTATGTTTGTCATCATCAAAAAGGGGGAGATTGTTGGAACAAAGGGTGTTTCACAAGTATTCCACTTAAGTTTTGATGATAACAAGGTATTAAAAATTATCAATTGGATTTGCTAAATATTTATTCAAGTGTGCAGGACCATTAATCAAAGATTTATTTACAAGAGGTTCTGTTTGAATAAATTAAAGAGCAAAGGAAATCTTAAACTGAAGCTTGAAGAATATCTGACTGAAAGAGCTCCTGGAAATTCAGAGTCAGAATGCGTCTGAAGAAAGAGCTTCTGAAGATGACGTCATCAGAAGCAAGTTCATCAGAGGCAGACTCATCAGAAGCAAACGGTATCCAGAGCAAAGATTCTTCAGACACCAAGAAGCATTGACAAAGTACAGTGTACGAAAAGTACAACCACTATGCCTACGTTTGTCCCTGCAACCACCAACTCTGCACAGTGTCTTCTATACACGACAAGAATAACAGTAACTGTAGCAGAAACTTTTCCTTATTTGAGGGAATGGATTTGAATTTGATTTCATTGTACAAGCCTCAAATCAAGCAAAGGATCAAAGGTGTCAAATCAGCTTCGGTAAAGAAAAAGTGATGAGCTGGCTGTTCTCCAACGTCTCTCAAAACCTCTATAAATAGAGCTGAAGACTTGAAGAATAATATATACATCAAATAGAAATATACACGCGAATTGAATTCTTATCTCATATTCTAAGTCGCAAAATCTGCTCATCAACAACTTAGATAATTCTTACAAAAGCTCACATTTTAGAATTTCTAAGTATCTAAGAAAAACAGAGTCTGTTCTGTTTCGTTTTGATTTGTGAATACCTCTGATAGTATATCAAGTATTCAAAACTCTTTTCAATTCTCTGTAATTGTCTTAAAGTCTCTTGCTTGTGTGCTTGAGCATCTGAAGTCTCATTCTTGTGTGATTGAGCAAAGGAAGTCTCTTACTTGTGTGTTTGAGCAACTTGTAATTTGATATTACATTTTAGTGAAACTCTCCTTGGAAGTGCAAGGGGGACAGGACTACTTCCGGTTTGTGGAAGGAACCTGTATAAAATTGTCTGTGTCTTCTTTCTTTCTTGCATCTGATCTTTATTCCGCTGCTGAGACTCTGAACTCTGATTAGAGTCTGAACTCCATCAGACTCTGAATCCTGAGAACAGTGCTATTTTTCGTAAGAAAGAAACGTTTTTGAAAACACAATTCAACCCCCCCTTCTTGTGTTTTTCCCACCTTCACAATCCACTAACAACTTAAGAAAATAAATGGTTCCCACTTGAAACACTAAAAATAATCTACACTATGGAACTACTAAATTACCCTTGCTCACCAAAAGACCAAAATACCCTACTAACACGAAAACCCAAGAAAATACGCCCAAGGATAAATAATCACACACAAGCATATATAAACACATATTAAACAAATAAAAATAAAATTGATGAGCAAAACCGCAAGTGCACGGTTCCACCGATGGAGTAATAAAAGATATCGTTCCGACAGGGAGTTATGAATTTAATTAACTTTTAATAATGATTAGAAGATAATAGAAATAATAAAGTTTGGATAGAAGATAATAAAAATAAATAGCAATACTAAAAAGTGTCTTGGGATTATTGGTTCATCTAAATAACAAGTCCTTCACAAACCGAAGCTTTAACCTTAAAACCTTATGATAGACCTAGTTTCGTATGACCGGTTTCCCTTTAGCCCCTTACTTTTCCTCTCAGTCCAGTAAGAGTTTACTCCTAGCAATTAATCCTATTTCGCTGAATTGATTACTAGGAGATGCATTAAGGCTGTGAAACTACTTCGTCCCAAGATTGCAAAGACTATTTCACTGCCTTTGCAATCTCTGTCTAATATTCACTTGTTCCAACATCTCATCGCAGCTTTCGCTTGTAGATTTGACGTTTGGGATAATGGATTAATAATTTTCATAACCTCAGCTTTCGCTTGTTGGTAGTTGATAATGATTAATCCATGTTTAACCTGTGAATTTAGATTAGAAACTAGATTACTTAAGAGTTTAAAGAAAAGGCTTGGTTTGCTTTGGATTACGTCATTAGACTATCCAACAATCCCAAGACAAGAGAAGTCTACTCACTCATGATCATAGTAGACAAGGGGAAGAAGAGAGAAGACATAAAGTAAATAAAATAAAGAGAAATTATTATTAGAAAACAACTGTCACTATTGTATTCCAAGAATAAGATAAATATTTGTGATGGAAGGCTCCTCTATTTATAGCTTACAATTGACTTAAAGCCTAACCAACTATAATACTAGAGTGCTCCACATGAAACTGTGGGCCTAAACTAAAAACAGAGTAGCTTGCACAGGAAGCAAAAGCAGCTAAAGAGATCCTAAGAGGTGGCACGGCCGTGCCACATTTAGCACGGGCCGTGCCAAGCTTCTAACTTGGGGGAGACTTATTTTTGGCTCTGAATCTTCGTATTCTTGCTCCGAATCAGCTCCGAATCCCTTTCTTCTGCTCCAAGGCTCTTTCCATCCAATATTCGTCCCTGAAATATAATAGATTGCATTCTAAAGTAAAATAGTTCTAAGAAAGGAAATAACAATAACATAAAATAAACTTAAATCTAAATATAACGAGACAAAATATTATATAAAATAAACTCAGATTTAAATAAAACTGAATATTATATAAAATAAACCTAGATCTAAATAAAACAAGACTGAATATTATATAAAGTAAACTAATCACTAATTCATCTAAATGACTTAAAAAGGAAATAATAATAAACTTAAATTCAAACAAATAAGATTAAATACTATATTAAATAAACTACTTTATTGACTCATCAAACTCCCCCACACTTGGATCTTTGCTTGTCCTCAAGCAAAAGGCATAGACATTTGTAGCATAAAACAAGATTATATTCATGACAATTCAAATGAAACTTATGTCTCCTCAAAAAGGCTTTTATTTCCAATGTACACTAATCACAAACTCAAGCAATCCTTGTATTCTTTATTCAACCCAACAATCAAGTCCTAAGTGAGAGTGTGTGTGTAGTTCATCCCTATTTTTGCTCCTGTATAAACAGATATTATGAGGAAACAGGTTCTAACTTAAAGACTAAGCTAACCGAGAAAAATTCTTTCTTCATTTCGTATAAGATAGATGGGAGTAATTGTGGTCATTTTGACCTTTTGCCATTTGAAGAAATTTGGAATTTAAGCGCATTAATTTAAGGGAACAACATCTTCACGTAGGAAGTCGGAGGGCTTACCCCCTTCCCCAATCTAGATTCAATGGTGCCCCTTAAAACATCATCTTCACGTAGGAAGTCGGAGGGCCTACCCCCTTCCCCAATCTAGATTCGATGATGCTTTTATTTGTCTCAAGATAACATCACCTTCACGTAGGAAGTCGGAGGGCCTACCTCCTTCCCCAATCTAGATTCAGTGATGCAACCTTTAGTTTTATTTTGGCTTTTTAAACTCCCCCACACTAGCTTATTCTACTTTTACTCTTAAAATTTTTGAGGGTTAACTTACCTTTAAAACTAGAACGTGTTCCTTAAAATACCTATTCATACAATTGCTCAAGGGATGCAACTTGTGCATTTTCTCATTGGAGAATTATTCACAATAGAACATGACGTGGGTTTATAAAGAAAACTTAAAAACAAGAGTTCACTTTCATGTACAAGAAACTACCAATTTAGAGGAGACAAACAAAAAATTATGTCATATTTTTACACTAAAAACAAGCTACTTAATCATGTCTTTCACAATTAAACATAACAAAAGAATAAAGTTCAAGGGAGTTTGGGAACACTACGACTCGAGACACTTTATTAGCCCCCCCCCCCCCCCCCACACACACACACACTTGGGAGAAGCATTGTCCTCAATGATTCAAAACAAGAAAAATAAAAGGGAAGAAGAAGAATTAAGAGTAGGAGGAAAAAGGGAGAAGAGATAAGGGAAAAGAGGAAGAGGAAAGCTCACAATATCATTGAGGTCCATAAGGGGGACCTTGGAGGTGGAATTGTTGCATCATGTTCCAAAGCATTTGATTATTTTCTTCGGATATGTGGTTGCCCCTTAGGATATCATTTATTAGCTCGGATAATTCAACACTTTGCCTTTGTTGCTCGGTGTTTATCCTCTCAACCTCAGTTTGCATCCATGCCCATCTTTCATTTTCAAAGTTTCCTCCGGCATCGTGGTCATGGTGTTCCTCATCATGGTGCAAGTTTGCACCTTCCTCCTCACCTTGATTATGCTCTTCATGTACCTATGAACCATCACCAACATACAACAAATTTTCTTCCACCTCGGTGTTAGTCCGAGATGGGTTAGGAAGTAGAAATAAAATAGGCACATTGAGTTTGAGTGTATAGGTCATGGGTGGACGGTTGTTTAAAGAAGTTCATAGAGATATGGGTCTCTACGTTAAGCCTATTGTTTCCCTCAATCTTGTTTAACCCGTAGTCCTCTCCCACTCCCAATTGCCTAGCTATATAGCTGATGATACTACCCACTACTCTTTGAAAGAGCTTGCTCCTTCTTTTCTACCTCTGTTGGAAGCCATTGCCTTGACCTTGGTATAACTTTTTTTTTTTTTTGGGTGAAGGTTGGGGTTTGAGAAGATATTGGGTGGAAAAGGTTGGTTTAGTTATGGGGTTAAGGTTTAAGTAAGATTTTTGAGTTGGTTATGGGAGATTGGTGATAAATTTGTGGTTTTTGGGTTTGGATGAATGGAAGTTGTATTTGATTGAAGGATTATGGTTGGAATGATGTTTGGAGTTGATTGGGTGAAGAAATTGTTTGTTTTGGTGAAGTTTTTATGGATAAATGAAGGTTTGAAGGATGAGAGATGTTTGCGGATGAGAATGAAGGAAGAAGAAATTTTTTGAGGTTATACCTACCTGGGAGTCGCGCACGGCCGTGCCAATATTGGCACGGACTGTGCCATCTCTCTGTAATTTGATCTTGGCTTGGCACGGGCCGTGCCAAGTCTCAGGATGCTTGGCTTCAAAATTTTCATCTTTTCTCGAATCATGCTCGGACAATTACCTACAAAACAACTTAAAACAACGAAAAACAAACAAAATAAAAGCAGTTAAATGCGTGGATTGCCTCCCACGAAGCGCTCGTTTAAAGTCATTAGCTTGACAAAGCAAGAGGTTTCTCTATCCTATACCCAATCTTTCACTAAGGGACATAGGAATCAAACTAACATTCTCTCCCAAATCACACATAACTCTCTCAATTGTTTTAGATCTTATGACACAAGGGATGGAAAAAAAATTTGGATCTTGGAGTTTAGGTGGCAATTTGTTTGGAAGTACCTCAATGAAATTTCTAAATTGCTCATCTAACTTAGATTTATCAAACCCTTGTGTTGAAGGAATTTTAGGCTCATGAGGTGGTGAAACAAATGGCTTTTCATTCTCTCCTATGGCTTTCTCACTTTGAGGTTCATCACTCCATATCTCTCCCTCATTGTTCTTAACTTTCATAACAGAGTCTTCTAATTGTTTACCATCCCTAAAAGTAATAATACTTATATGGTCTTTCGGGTTGGTTTCAGTTTGACATGAAAAAACTTCGGTGGATTGAGGGGAAGCAACCATTTGTTGGGCTACTTGAGAGATTTGAGACTCTAGAATTTTATTGTGAGTAGAAATGGAGTCCACTTTTAATGTGATTTTGGTGAGGGAGCCATTCAGAAATCCAGTTTGATTTTTAAGTTCTTCATAACACTTGGATTGCTCCATTATACAATTTTCTAAAAAAAGTTCCAAGCTGGATTTTTGAAGGACTCTTTTGTTGTTTGCATAACCGGGTGGTGTTGTTTGCCCAAAGGAATTTTGAGGAGTTTGGTTATAAAAGTTTTGATTAGGCCTCATCCCTTGGTTATAAACAACACTACCTAGTTGGCATTCAACGCCAATATGGCCAAATACACCACAAATTTCACAAGGAGGTGATACAGGGGTAGGTGTGACAACACTAGTATTTATTTTATCAATTTTTTGTGTAAGTGCGTCAACCTTAGCAGCTAGATGATCAAAGGGAGAAATTTCATACATACCTGCCTCTTGTTTAGAGGGTGAAGAAGAAGTGATGTCTTTCTCGCTTGTCCATTGATATTGATTTTGTGTCATGTCCTCGATCAAAGAATATGATGTTGTGTAAGTTTTATTCATTAAAGCTCCACCTGGAGCTGTATCAACAAAAAATTTAGTGGTATATAAAAGACCATTATAGAAAGTGTGAATAATAAGCCACTTCTCTAAACCAAGATGGGGGCAAAGCCTAAGCATTTCTTTGAACCGCTCCCACGCATCGTAAAGAGATTCTCCATCTCTTTGAGTGAATTGTATGATTTGATTCCTTAGTTGAATAGTTTTACTATGAGGAAAGAATTGGGAAAGGAACGTCTGCCTTAATTGGTCCCATGAAGTGATAGAACCAATTTGCAATGAATGAAACCAAGCACTAGCTCTACCCCTCAAAGAGAAAGGAAAGAGTTGACGCCTTACGGCATCTTGGTTTGCATTCAAAGTTCCACTGAGTCTTAAAAAGTTTGAAACATGAATAATCGGATCCTCAGTGGGTGATCCGAAAAATTGATTTTGCTGCACTAATTAAATAAGTGCAGGCTTTATTTCAAAAAATTTACCCTCAACCGTTGGATACACAATAATAGCTTGTGGCTCTTCCGTAGAAGGGGTTGCATACTTTTTAAGAGTGCGTTCCTCAGCCATATCAGTATTATTTTGTGTTCCCAAGAAGTTAACGGTAAAAAGAAAGAAATAGAAAAGATAGAAGGAGAGAAGAAGAAGAAAAAAGAAAAAGAATATTTAATATACAAATATATATATATATATATATATATATATATATATATATATATATATATATATATATAGAGAGAGAGAGAGAGAGAGAGATATTTAAATATTATATATATATATATATATATATATATATATATATTTGAATGTATAAAAATAAAAATAGAAAGAATAAAAGAAAAAGAAAAAGAAATATTATATATATAATTTATTTTATAGAAAAATAAAAATAAAGAAAATAAAAGAAAAAGAAAAAGGAAATATTCTATTTTTATATTTTTTTTTAATCACTAAAAAATAATTAATCAAATTGCAATAACTCCCCGGCAGCGGCGCCAAAAACTTGATGAGCAAAACCGCAAGTGCACGGTTCTACCGATGTAGTAATAAAAGATATCGTTCCGACAGGGAGTTATGAATTTAATTAACTTTTAATAATGATTAGAAGATAATAGTAATAATAAAGTTTGGATAGAAGATAATAAAAATAAATAGCAATAGTAAAAAGTGTCTTGGGATTATTGGTTCATCTAAATAACAAGTCCTTCACAAACCGAAGCTTTAACCTTAAAACCTTATGATAGACCTAGTTTCGTATGACCGGTTTCCCTTTAGCCCCTTACTTTTCCTCTCAGTCCAGTAAGAGTTTACTCCTAGCAATTAATCCTATTTCGCTGAATTGATTACTAGGAGATGCATTAAGGCTGTGAAACTACTTCGTCCCAAGATTGCAAAGACTATTTCACTGCCTTTGCAATCTCTGTCTAATATTCACTTGTTCCAACATTTCATCGCAGCTTTCGCTTGTAGATTTGACGTTTGGGATAATGGATTAATAATTTTCATAACCTCAGCTTTCGCTTGTTGGTAGTTGATAATGATTAATCCATGTTTAACCGGTGAATTTATATTAGAAACTAGATTACTTAAGAGTTTAAATAAAAGGCTTGGTTTGCTTTGGATTACGTCATTAGACTATCCAACAATCCCAAGACAAGAGAAGTCTACTCACTCATGATCATAGTAGACAAGGGGAAGAGGAGAGAAGACATAAAGTAAATAAAATAAAGAGAAATTATTATTAGAAAACAACTGTCACTATTGTATTCCAAGAATAAGATAAATATTTGTGATGGAAGGCTCCTCTATTTATAGCTTACAATTGACTTAAAGCCTAAGCAACTATAATACTAGAGTGCTCCACAAGAAACTGTGGGCCTAAACTAAAAACAGAGTAGCTTGCACATGAAGCAAAAGCAGCTAAAGAGATCCTGAGAGGTGGCACGGCCGTGCCACATTTAGCACGGGCCGTGCCAAGCTTCTGACTTGGGGGAGACTTATTTTTGGCTCCGAATCTTCGTATTCTTGCTCCGAATCAACTCTGAATCCCTTTCTTCTGCTCCAAGGCTCTTTCCATCCAATATTCGTCCCTGAAATATAATAGATTGCATTCTAAAGTAAAATACTTCTAAGAAAGGAAATAACAATAATATAAAATAAACTTAAATCTAAATATAACGAGACAGAATATTATATAAAATAAACTTAGATCTAAATAAAACTGAATATTATATAAAATAAACCTAGATCTAAATAAAACAAGACTGAATATTATATGAAGTAAACTAATCACTAATTCATCTAAATGACTTAAAAAGGAAATAATAATAAACTTAAATTCAAACAAATAAGATTAAATACTATATTAAATAAACTACTTTATTGACTCATCAAAAATCAACGAAAAATCGGGTTGTTACAACTCTCTCCCCCTAAAAGAATTTTCGCCTTCAAAAATTACCTGAAGGAAACAACTCTGGATACGAAATCTTCATCCTACTCTCTGGTTCCCAAGTAGCACTCTCGCCAGTTGGTCCAACCCAAATCACTTTCACAAAAACAATCTCCTTGCCTCTCAAACGCTTCACCTCGCGATCTTCAACCCTGACTGGCCTAGTCTCAATTGTCAAATTATCTCTTACTTCCAACTCATCTGTAACACCCCGTTCCCGAAAATAGCGTAATAATATTAATAATAAACAGAGTTATTCAGCAACGACGGAGTATTACATTACTTTATCAAAATTATTTAAATAGAATATAAAAACTATTTAAAACCATCAACAACTTCATCATATAAAAATTCTGCAGCGGAAAGTCTTTATATAAAATCATATTCAACAACCACATCATAAATCTTGGCACAAAGGCCGTCAACATAATAAAATTATTCAACAATAGAATCTCAACAACATTTTCTTCAAAGAAATGATACATAAGGAATACAAGAAAGATAACGTTTCCCCCATCCCTACTATGTATCAGAGCCCTAGACTCAAGAGCCAACACCGCTAGTCTTCGCTACCTGCACTTGCCCACAAGGCGGCAATTCCAGCAGAAGGGGTGAGTTCACAAAACAAAGCAATATATAAATATATGAATTCACTAAAATGCATTGAAAACAACAACAATATTAACAATCAGCAGCATCATCATCAACATCATCAACTCAACATTATCATAACGATTCATCTTAGATTCATATCAATAACAACAACAACACTTGTGGCGACATCTCACCAACAACAATCCCAAAAGGACAACTCACACCTACAACTAATGCAAGACTCCATAACATCTAATGCATTATGCATGTGGTACCAACTACGCGCGTTGAATGCTAAGCATTCCAGGGCAATAAGCCCCCAACAGTTTGGATGGTTAAAGCATCCCAGGGCAATAAGCCCCCAACAGGTGAACGATAAAGCGTTCCAGGGCAATAAGCCCCCAACAGTGAATGATAACATTCCAGGGCAATAAGCCCCCAACAAATGCATATGAGTATGAAATGACTCTATGGTGTATATCAGCATACAACCCAACATCTTAATGGAGCATATCGGCATGCAACCAACAACAACAACAATTTAGGATACCCTCCCCAACTGGACAAGACCACTCAACATCAACAAGGCAACTCAAGTTTGGCAACATATAATTATTTGCACACAAGCATACATAATTCCATCATAATCAGCTTCATAATATAGTTTTTATCATCTAAACAATTCTTAAAAATTCCAATAAACATCTTAGAAAGCTTAGGTTTGCATTTGGAATACTTTGAAAAATCACACAAAATGGTCGTTCAGGACCAATCTCGCTTAAGCGAGCAGAATCTCGCTTGAGCGAGTCAAATGACGAAGGTCAGGTTGCTCCTCGCTTGAGGCTCGCTTGGCGTTCGCTTAAGCGACGCTCACTTTACTACAGGTTTGGCAAACTTCGCTTGAGCGACGGGCATTTCGCTCGAGCGAAACAAATGACGAAAGTTTGGTTTTGGTTCGCCTACTGTTCGCTTAGAGCTCGCTTGAGCGAACTGACGCGAAACGATTCTGGTCAGGGAAAAGTGCCGCTCGCTTGAGCGAACAGCTATCTCGCTTAAGCGAGAATTCATCTGGACAGAATTCTAACCTACGATTCTAACTCCATTTTCATCCAAAAATCCCATTTTTAATTCCCCAATCACCCAAAATGGTTTAGAAACAATGTTTATGGGTCAAGGGCACAACAAAACAGCAGAACATAACATAACAACATCATTGCAACACAATTCATCAAGAAATGAGCAATTTAACATATTCATAGACCTAGTTTCAAAACTACCAATTTCCAATCCAAATTCATGAAATCATATACACATATATTGACAATTGAAGAGTAAACCCACCCTTACCTTAATTCAGCGAAAATCTACAGCAATTTGGATGAATTTCCCCCTTCCTAGTTCTCCCCTTGTTCTTGGCTCTTTTCTCCCAAAACTCTGTTTCTTTTGTTTTACTGATACGTGAAAAATGTTTCCTTCTTTCCTTACTGGCTCTTCCTATCCTTACCAACCAAAACCTTTCTTTTCTCTTAACTCCCTCTTAACTTCCTAATTAAAGTGTAACCCCTACCACTTAATTCCAATAATATCAAATAAATCCTTTTTATCTAAATACCCATTATTTCTCCCATTTTCACTTAATTAATAAAATCATTACTAATTCTCATATAATAAAATATAACAAAATAGCAAACATCAATATTTCACATAAATCAACATAAATAATTTTAAACACATAAAACACACATAAATCAACTAAAATAAGTAAATAACAACTTAGGGCGTTACAACTCTCCCCAACTTAGAGAATTTCGTCCTCGAAATAATACCTTAAGCAACAAACAACTCAGGATAGGACTCTTGCATCTTGCTCTCCAATTCCCAAGTCAAACTCTCGCCGGTTACACCGCCCCAAACAACTCTAACCAGAGGTATTTCCTTGCCTCTCAGTTGCTTCACCTTACGATCATCAATCCTCAAAGGCAAAGTCTCAACAGTAAGATTATCTCTGACTTGCACATCATCTCTAGGAATAACATGCGAAGGATCCGCTACATACTTCCTCAACTGCGATACATGAAACACATCATGCAAGTTCGATAGATGTGGTGGCAACCCAATCCGATATGCCACGGTTCCAACTCTCTCGGAAATCTGATAAGGACCAATGAACTTTGGAGTCAACTTCTTCGACTTCAATGCACGTCCTACACCCGTCATCGGAGTAACCCTCAAAAACACATGCTCACCCTCCTGAAACTCAAGGGCTTTTCTCCTTTTGTCATGATAACTCTTCTGACGATCTTGAGATGCTTTCATCTTTTCTCTTATCATCTTGACCTTTTCCGTAGTCTGCTGTACCAACTCAGGTCCTAACACAATGCTTTCACCCGACTCAAACCAACATAAAGGAGTCCTACACCTCCGACCATACAAAGCTTCGAACGGTGCCATACCAATACTCGAATGGTAACTATTATTATAGGTAAACTCTATCAACGGTAAGTGGCTGTCCCAAGCTCCACCTTGCTCGAGTACACATACCCTCAACAAATCCTCCAAGGATTGGATAGTTCTCTCTGACTGACCATCTGTTTGCGGATGATAAGCCGAACTCAATCTTAACTTCGAACCCAAGGCATCTTGCAAACTCTTCCAAAACCTCGAAGTAAACCTCGGATCTCTATCCGACACAATACTAGATGGGACACCATGCAACTTCACAATATCACGGATATAAATCTCCGCCAACTGAGCTACTGGATAGGTAATATTGATCGGAATAAAGTGCGCCGACTTAGTCAACCTGTCGACCACGACCCAAATGGCATCATGCCCTCTTGAAGTATTCGGTAAACTCGTCACAAAATCCATAGAAATGCTATCCCATTTCCACTCAGGTACGTCTAGCGGAGTCAACAACCCTGCAGGCTTCTGGTGCTCAACCTTAGACTTCTGGCAAGTCAAACAAGCATACACAAACTGAGCAACATCTCTTTTCAAACCGGACCACCAAAATATTTTCTTCAAGTCATGATACATTTTAGTAGCTCCAGGATGAATACTCAAACCACTCTTGTGACTTTCTTCTAAAATCAACTTCTTCAAATCCTCATCATCAGGAATACAAATCCTTCCTCTAAACCTCAACACACCTTGGTCATCGACCTTGAAGTCACCCTCTACATTCGGATCATTAGCAGCCATCAAATCCACAAACTTAACATCAAGCTTCTGCGCCTCTTTGATATCATTCAAGAAGTCACTATTAATCTTCAACATGCCCAACTTCACACTCTGAGGCGATCTTTCACAAACAAGACTCAAGTCCCTAAACTGTTCAAGTAACTCGAACTCTTTCACCATCATTGCTGACATATGCAATGTCTTTCTACTCAACGCATCAGCCACAACATTAGCTTTACCAGGATGGTAATTCAAGCCAAAATCGTAGTCCTTAAGCAACTCAAGCCACCTTCTCTGCCTCATGTTCAACTCCTTCTGATCAAACAGGTACTTTAAACTCTTATGGTCACTAAACACCTCGAATCTGGAACCATACAAATAATGCCTCCAAATTTTCAAAACAAACACCACGGCTGCCAACTCTAGATCATGCGTAGGATAATTCTTCTCATGCACTCTCAGCTGTCTAGAAGCATACGCGACCACCTTGCCATCTTGCATCAAAACACCACCTAATCCCAGCTTAGATGCATCACAATACACAACAAAAGGCTCTTCTGGCTTCGGCAAAATCAAAATAGGAGCAGTCGTCAATCTTTGCTTCAACTCATTGAAACTACTCTCACAGCGAGCATCCCACACAAATGCTTTTCCTTTACAAGTCAACTGCGTCAAAGGAAGTGCCAACTTCGAAAATCCTTCAATAAATCTGCGGTAATAACCAGCCAACCCAAGAAAACTTCTCACCTCAGTAACTGACTTTGGTGTCTCCCACTGCGACACAGCATCAACCTTCGAAGGATCTACAGCAATACCATTACCAGAAATAATGTGGCCAAGAAAACTTACTTCATTCAGCCAGAATTCACACTTGGACAGTTTGGCATACAGCTTCTTTTCCTTCAGCACTTGCAGTACAATCTTCAAATGCTCTGCATGCTCAGCTTCAGTCTTAGAATAAATCAATATATCATCAATAAAGACTACTACAACTGATCCAGATACTCATGAAAAATTCTGTTCATGTACTCCATAAACACACCAGGCGCATTAGTCACACCGAAAGGCATCACCTTATACTCATAATGACCATAACGCGTCCTAAACGCCGTCTTCTGCATATCCTCATCCTTCACCTTGATCTGGTGGTAACCCGACCTCAAATCAATCTTGCTAAAAACGCGGGCACCCACTAGTTGATCCATCAAATCATCAATCCTCGGTAGTGGATACCTGTTCTTAATAGTCACCTTATTCAACTGACGGTAATCAATACACAACCGCATGCTACCATCCTTCTTCTTTACCAACAACACTGGCGCTCCCCATGGTGAAACACTCGGTCTCACAAACTTCTTGTCAAGCAAGTCTTCTAATTGCTTCTTTAACTCAGCTAACTCCGAAGCTGACATACGGTAAGGAGCCATCGACACAGGCTTCGTACCCGGCACAAGGTCAATTGAAAATTCCACTTCTCTCTCCGGTGGCACATCTGGAATCTCATCAGGGAAAACTTCAGGAAATTCCTTCACAACGGGCAGCCCATCAATCACAGCTTGGTTCTCCACCGACAAGAATGCCAACAAAGAAACATCAACACGCCATCCTGTTCCAAACGCTTCATCTCTTTAGTGGATAAAAATTCTGTTCCACTCTCTTCTTCAGCAGAGGAAAACCGCACCGTCTTCGTAAAACAATTGATCAGGACATGATTGTACTCCAACCAATTCATTCCCAATATTACATCCATTCCCACCAATGGCAAACAGACAAGGTCCACCTCAAAATCTCTACCAAATACAGACAACGGACAACTTAAACAGACAAGGGAAGTAGTCACTGAACCCTTAGCTGGAGTTTCAACAACCATCTCCCCATTCATATCAGACATAATCAAACCCAATCTTTGTGCACAGTCAATAGCAATGAAACAATGCGTAGCGCCAGTATCTATTATAGCAATTAAAGGAGTACCACTAAAGAAACAAGTACCTCTGATAAGTCGATCCTCCTGATCAGTCTGAGTACCGGTCAAGGCAAAAACTCTACCACTGGTCTGCGCCTTCTTAGGCTGAGTGCACTGGGAACCAATGTGACCTTCTTCATTACAGTTGAAACAAACAATGTCCCCACGCTTGCATTCGGTGACAGTGTGGCCCTTCTTTCCGCATCTAAAGCACTTCTTCTCATCACGGGTACAAGCATTACTCTTGTGGCCTTTCACACCACACTTATAACAAACCACTTCAGCAGGAGCATCTCTACGTGCTGGCCTCCTCTCATCATGCAATCTCTGCTTACCTTTATCAGCTGGGGCACTATACGGCTTCGGGCGACTCTGCTGCCCCTTTCCTCTACGGTCATTCATTATCTTGTAGTGAGCTTTGGTGTCCTCTTCGTAAATACGGCAGCTGCTCACCAACTCAGAAAAGTCTCTGATCTTCTGATAGCCAATGGCCCGCTTGATATCAGCTCGCAGACCATTCTCAAACTTAATACATTTGGAGAACTCAGCAGTCTCCGCAGCATAATGAGGATAGAACTTGGCAAGCTCCACGAACTTAGCAGCATACTCCGTGATAGACATGTCTCCTTGCTTCAGCTCAAGGAATTCTATCTCCTTCTTACCTCGGACATCCTCCGGAAAATACCTCCTCAAGAACTCCCTTCGGAACACAGCCCATGTAATTACAGCACCTTCATTCTCTAACACCGGCTGCACACTCACCCACCAGTCGTCAGCCTCTTCTGCTAACATGTGCGTGCCAAACCGCACCATCTGAACATCCGTACACTGCATCACCCGGAAGATCCTCTCGACCTCCTTCAGCCAAGTCTGCGCTCCATCGGGGTCGTACCTTCCTTTGAATGTTGGTGGATGATTCCTCAAGAAGGTCTCAAGCATCCTTACACCTTCACCAGCCCCACCAGCACCTTGTTGTTGACCAACAACCTAAGCCATTGCTTGCAAGGCAGCAGCAAGAGCAGCATCATTCCTTCCGGCCATCTCGATAGTTCTACATAACAACAAGAATTAGAACAACAACAAGACAGTTTAAACCTGTCACACTACTCTAAATGGCTCGACACGACTCTTCTAATGGTCTGACGGACCGACTTGCTCTGATACCAATTGTAACACCCCGTTCCCGAAAATAGCGTAATAATATTAATAATAAACAGAGTTATTCAGCAACGACGGAGTATTACATTACTTTATCAAAATTATTTAAATAGAATATAAAAACTATTTAAAACCATCAACAACTTCATCATATAAAAATTCTGCAGCGGAAAGTCTTTATATAAAATCATATTCAACAACCACATCATAAATCTTGGCACAAAGGCCGTCAACATAATAAAATTATTCAACAATAGAATCTCAACAACATTTTCTTCAAAGAAATGATACATAAGGAATACAAGAAAGATAACGTTTCCCCCATCCCTACTATGTATCAGAGCCCTAGACTCAAGAGCCAACACCGCTAGTCTTCGCTACCTGCACTTGCCCACAAGGCGGCAATTCCAGCAGAAGGGGTGAGTTCACAAAACAAAGCAATATATAAATATATGAATTCACTAAAATGCATTGAAAACAACAACAATATTAACAATCAGCAGCATCATCATCAACATCATCAACTCAACATTATCATAACGATTCATCTTAGATTCATATCAATAACAACAACAACACTTGTGGCGACATCTCACCAACAACAATCCCAAAAGGACAACTCACACCTACAACTAATGCAAGACTCCATAACATCTAATGCATTATGCATGTGGTACCAACTACGCGCGTTGAATGCTAAGCATTCCAGGGCAATAAGCCCCCAACAGTTTGGATGGTTAAAGCATCCCAGGGCAATAAGCCCCCAACAGGTGAACGATAAAGCGTTCCAGGGCAATAAGCCCCCAACAGTGAATGATAACATTCCAGGGCAATAAGCCCCCAACAAATGCATATGAGTATGAAATGACTCTATGGTGTATATCAGCATACAACCCAACATCTTAATGGAGCATATCGGCATGCAACCAACAACAACAACAATTTAGGATACCCTCCCCAACTGGACAAGACCACTCAACATCAACAAGGCAACTCAAGTTTGGCAACATATAATTATTTGCACACAAGCATACATAATTCCATCATAATCAGCTTCATAATATAGTTTTTATCATCTAAACAATTCTTAAAAATTCCAATAAACATCTTAGAAAGCTTAGGTTTGCATTTGGAATACTTTGAAAAATCACACAAAATGGTCGTTCAGGACCAATCTCGCTTAAGCGAGCAGAATCTCGCTTGAGCGAGTCAAATGACGAAGGTCAGGTTGCTCCTCGCTTGAGGCTCGCTTGGCGTTCGCTTAAGCGACGCTCACTTTACTACAGGTTTGGCAAACTTCGCTTGAGCGACGGGCATTTCGCTCGAGCGAAACAAATGACGAAAGTTTGGTTTTGGTTCGCCTACTGTTCGCTTAGAGCTCGCTTGAGCGAACTGACGCGAAACGATTCTGGTCAGGGAAAAGTGCCGCTCGCTTGAGCGAACAGCTATCTCGCTTAAGCGAGAATTCATCTGGACAGAATTCTAACCTACGATTCTAACTCCATTTTCATCCAAAAATCCCATTTTTAATTCCCCAATCACCCAAAATGGTTTAGAAACAATGTTTATGGGTCAAGGGCACAACAAAACAGCAGAACATAACATAACAACATCATTGCAACACAATTCATCAAGAAATGAGCAATTTAACATATTCATAGACCTAGTTTCAAAACTACCAATTTCCAATCCAAATTCATGAAATCATATACACATATATTGACAATTGAAGAGTAAACCCACCCTTACCTTAATTCAGCGAAAATCTACAGCAATTTGGATGAATTTCCCCCTTCCTAGTTCTCCCCTTGTTCTTGGCTCTTTTCTCCCAAAACTCTGTTTCTTTTGTTTTACTGATACGTGAAAAATGTTTCCTTCTTTCCTTACTGGCTCTTCCTATCCTTACCAACCAAAACCTTTCTTTTCTCTTAACTCCCTCTTAACTTCCTAATTAAAGTGTAACCCCTACCACTTAATTCCAATAATATCAAATAAATCCTTTTTATCTAAATACCCATTATTTCTCCCATTTTCACTTAATTAATAAAATCATTACTAATTCTCATATAATAAAATATAACAAAATAGCAAACATCAATATTTCACATAAATCAACATAAATAATTTTAAACACATAAAACACACATAAATCAACTAAAATAAGTAAATAACAACTTAGGGCGTTACATCATCCACTTGAATCACATGAAACTCGTCATACACATACTTCCGCAACTGGGACACATGAAACACATCATGAAGATTTGAAAACGACGGTGGTAACGCAATCCGATACGCTACAGCTCCAACCTTCTCAACAATCTCAAACGGTCCAACAAAACACGGTGTCAACTTCCGACACTTCAAAGCACGTCCGACACCGGTTACAGGGTTCACTCTCAAGAACACATGATCACCAACTTGAAACTCAATATCCTTTCTCCTCTTATCATGATACCTCTTCTACCTACTCTGAGACGCTTTCATCTTCTCTTGAATCATTTTGACCTTCTCGGTCGTCTCTTGCACAACATCTGGTCCTAACAAAGCACTTTCACCTGACTTATACCAACACAACGGCGTCCTACACCTCCGTCCATACAAAGCCTCAAACGGTGCCATTCCGATACTTGAATGAAAATTGTTGTTGTAGGTAACTCAATCAACGGTAAACATTCGACCCAACTGACACCTTGCTCCAAAACACAAGCTCTCAACAAGTCTTCCAAACTCTGAATAGTCCTCTGCGTCTGACCATCAGTTTGAGGATGATAAGCTGAACTCAACCTCAACTTAGTTCCCAAAGCAGCTTGCAAACTCTCCCAAAACTTAGAAGTAAACCTCGGATCCCGACCCGACACATTGCTAGAAGGAATACCATGCAACCTGACAACCTACTCAATGTAGATCTCAGGCAACCTCGCTACAGACATACCGGTCTTGATAGGAATAAAATGCGCTGACTTCGTCAACCGATCAACAATCACCCAAATCGAATCAAAACCCTTCACAGTCTTCGGCAAAGCTCCAACAAAGTCCATATAGATACTATCCCACTTCCACTCTGGCACAAACAACGGTTGCATCAAACCCGACGGTTTCTGATGTTCAATCTTCGACTTCTGACAAACCAAACAAGCATACACAAACTCTGTTATATCCTTCTTCATTCCAGGCCACCAAAACAACTTCTTCAGATCCTGATACATCTTCGTCACTCCTGGATGAGTACTCAACCTACTCCTTCGTCCAAAATACGCTTCTTAAGTTCAGACACATCTGGCACACACACTCGATCACGAAACATCAAGACACCATGGTCATCCAATCTAAAGTCCACACCTTTACCTTGCTTGACTAACACCACACGATCTACAAGCTCCAAATCCTCTTTCTGACCAACTTTGATCTCTTCCAAAATATTACTCGTCAGCTTCAACATTCCCAACTTCACACTTTCAGGCGTCCACTCACAAACCAAACTAAAATCTCGAAACTGCTCAATCAATTCCAACTCTTTAACCATCAAAGCAGACATATGCAAGGACTTCCTACTCAAGGCATCTGCCACCACATTCGCCTTTCCTGGATGATAACTTAACTAAAATTCATAATCCTTAAGAAATTCCAACCACCGTCTCTGCCTCATATTCAACTCTTTCTGATCAAACAAATACTTCAAACTCTGGTGATCACTGAACACCTCAAACTTAGAACTGTAACACCCCGTTTTTCCAACTTGAAATTTTTTACATAAACATAAGAGTAAACAACTTAAAAAGGATGTCACACTACTTTAAAAGATAAATAGAGTAGAATTACTATTTATTCAAAATGTCTCATGTCAACAATTCAAATTTCATTGCAGCGGAAAACATTAATTAAACAACGTAATGGCACAACGACCTCAACATAAACAACTTATTAAAATTCCATTCTAGGTGGTTCATCAACATAAATCATAAAAATACTTAACACATGGAAAACAAAACAAGATCCCCATCCCGTTACATATCAGAGCGACACTAAGACGACGCGTGAGGTGTAACAGCCCGTTTTTCGCGTTTATTTTTATTTAATTATTTTATTGCGTGTATTATTTTAATTGTGTACATTTTCATGTGTTTGTGCATTTGAGGGGTAATTAGTAATTTTGGCGAGATTAGCATTTTTATTATTGGATTAGAACCGTTTATTTTTATATTTGTCAGTGTGCGATAATTAATTAGAGCCGACGTTTTAATTAATTACCGTTAGTGTATTAGGTGGTGGTTTTGTGTGAGTTTAGTGTGAGCCCATATTAATTGTGAATTAGGCCCATTAAGGGAGACGGAGTATATACGCTAGTCTTAAGAGATTGGGTTAAGGTTTTGCTCATTTCACACAACACACACAAGAGGAGAATTGGAGTAGATAGCAAGAGAAGGGTTGGAGGCTAGAGGTAGAAGAGGGGAATTCATCTCTAGGAGCTAAATTGAAGCTTTGGCTATAGAATCTTTGTGCTAGAGGTAAGAGGGATAGATTTCATTCATAATCTCATAATTTTGCATTTCTACCCATTTTTGTGAAATTTTTGAATTGAATCTAGTTGCTGTGAATTCGTGCATAATTGTTGTTGTTATGATTAGTAACATGATTACATGATAATTGTATGGCTATATATGAATTAACATGCTGAAATTCATATTTGTTGGTGTTTTGTGTTCTTGAGCAAATTTGATGCAAAATGAAGTTGTGAGGTTGAATTATGCATAAATTTGTGTTCATTAGTTGTTGTTGTTGATGATTGTTGAACTCTTGGAATCAAATTGGTGAAACTGGAATCGTTGTTTATGGATTTGTGGAGAAAATTGTGGTTGTGTTGGTGTTTTGAGAAAATCTTATGATTTTGGTGAAATGAGTTGGATTGTTGTTTCTAATGCTTGATTCATGTTTGTTTAAGTGTATTGAAGCTATTTTGACCCATAAACAATTTCTGGAACACGTTTTGGGACTTGGGGTAATCAAAATCGGGATTTTTGGGTGAAAATGGGTTGAACATGAAGATTTGAATTTCTGTCCAGAAGTTCTGTTCAGATGCTCCGGATCAGAAGCACTGTTCAGAAGCTCCGGATCAGAAGCACTGTTCAGAAGCTCTGGATCAGAAGCACTGTTCAAAAGCTCCTGATCAGAAGCGAGCCTGTTCAGAAGCGTACAGCTCCTGGACAGCATCCCCTGTTCTGTGTTCTTGCGTCTTTTTCTCACATTTCTGTTTTGAATTGGCTTTTGGTGTAAACATGAAAGTTGTAGATAATTGAATTAGCTTTCCAATGGCTTTAGATTGACGTGAAAATGTTTTGTGGATTTTAAGTTATGATTAAAATACTCAAAGTGGGTCTTGAGGAAACTTTAAGAAAACTTAGCATAACTTATTCCAAATTAGTCCAAAACCTATGGTTGGTTTCCAAACTTCAAAACTTAAGTATTAGAGGTTTAATTGAGATGTTTTATGAGTATTTAACTTATATCTTGTTAAATCAAAATTGATTTTTTTCTGAAAAATGTTTTGGTTTTGCAAATGACTAAGTGTGCCGAATTTCATGATCTTTATAAATTCTTCAACTGTGGCCGATGAAATGCTTATGTAACCTCTACTGTACACATATGTGAATTATGAGAATACATGGCATAGGCAATTGAGCTTGTTATTTGGTTTTGGTTCTTAACTTCAAATATTTTTCAAAGTTTTGAAATATGAGACGAACTTATGTATTTTTACCTTGAAGTTTATTTGATGGTGAACCTTTTTAGATATGGATTCCTATGGTTAATTGTATAGTTGTGAATGAAGTTGGATAATGATAATGTGATATATCATGATCTCGTATGTTATCTTCTTACTTGAATTGTATGAAGTGTTGCTTGTTCATGGTGAACTATGTGAAGAAGGTGATAATGTTGATTGTATACATGTTCAATGATGATAAATATATGTATGTTGATTGCATTTGCAGTTGTTGGTGTGTGCATACTTGATTAGATGACATTGGTGATAATTGCATACTTGTATATGCATGGATTTGGTGATGATTGCATAATTGTATATGCATGGTGTGGAGAATTTTGTATGAACATATGCATTGAGTCGAGTCATATGTTCATGCATTCATTGTTGAGGTGACAGACTTATGTCCAATGTAAGGCAGGTGTGAACCTTACATGACGATGGCAGTTGCATCGGGGGTGACGACCTTGAGGTGATTTGGTACCACATGCATCTAGATGAGTCTAGAGCATTGCATACATTGTTGGTGAATTGAAATGCATTGAGTTGTGCATGATGATTGAGTTACTTGTTGATATTTGACATAATTAAATGACTATATGTGTATGATACACCTTTTGATGTGAACTTGCATTAGTGATATCGAATGATTGATAATGATGTGAATACTTATGAGTATCTATGTGATATGTTGTTATCATTCTTGGTTATATCTTTCATTATGAATGCTCCTGCTTGTTTTATTGTGAATTATGATGGATGTAATGCTAACCCTCAGTGGTTTACCACCTGCCTTTCCGTATGGACGGGTAGATGGAGTGCAGGATGCTTAGATGTTTTACTTGATGTTGCCGAGGAGCAGAATTCCTCTTTTTTATGCGCAAGTGTCTAGATTAGGGCTCTGATCTAGGGTAGTGCTTGCATGTTGGAATTCTATTTTTGATTATGTAATTTTGGAGTTGATACTTTGTTATGTTGAGATTGAGATCATGTATTTATTATCATGAGATTTTGGTGATGTTAATCATATGACTATGGATGTTCTGCTGCTATGTTTTTGAAACTTGATAATTTATACATGCATGATTATTTGGTGATTATTGAAGGTGTGACGACTATTTCTTGAATATTTGTTGTATTCGCATGATTTAATGCTTTAATAGAAATAGGGCGTTACATGAGGGAGTCAACTCACATCAACGGCTAATCCTGGTTATCTGCAAGTTACCCACGTAGAGGCAACATTCAAACAGAAGGGGTGAGATTTCACATTCAATAATAATAAGCATATAATTCTTCAACAGAATTTAACAACATAAATAACAACAAATTTAACAATTTTAAACAACAATTATACAACATAGATGCTTCGCATAATTACTCATTAATCAACTCATTAAATATAATGGCAACTTGACAACACGACAACAACATCGACAACTTATGCAACGACAACTTCATCAACTTGACAACTTAATATCAACGACATATGCAACAACAACTTCATCAACTTAACAACCTAATATCAACGACATATGCAACAACAACTTCATCAACTTGACAACTTATATGCATGTGGTACCAATCAGGGCATCAAGCCCTCAACATAAGAGCATAAATACACTCACAGGGCATCAAGCCCTCAACATATAGAGCAAAAGCTCACAGGGCATCAAGCCCTCAACGTCAAGAGAAAAAGCTCACAGGGCATCAAGCCCCCAACAGAATGAGTATGCATGAACTCAACAACTTACAACTTGAACAACATCGACATCTTATATGACTCCAATACGTTGGACAACATCATACAACTTTACAACTTAAACGACATTGACGACAACTGTGGTAACGACAACGACGGCGACTTCACATCATAATTTCATATTCATCAACCGTAAACAACGTCATATAACATCGTATTTAAACATCAACAATTCATCATATAACATCGTATTCAAACATCAACAATTCATCATGCATATTTGTAAAAACATAATAAATTATACATAACATATTTTCATGTTAAACCAAGGCTACTAGAAAGATATCACAATTATCAACAACTTTCATGTTTATACCAAAGACCAATTTAAAACAGAAACGTGTGAAAAAGACGCAAAAACATGAAACAGAGAATATTGTCACCGCACAATTTCGCTAAGATCTCCTTGGAGTATTTTCATCATAACTCAAAAACTAAAATTCATTTTCACGTCAAACCAAAGCCACTGCAAAGCTAACAAAATTATCTAAAATTTCATGTTTAGACCCAAGGCCAATTCTGTACCGATCAATACCAGTTTTCGTTTCAAATTCGAAAAAGTTGTGCAGAAAGTCCATAAAAATTCACTGTGACCTACGTGCAGTAATTTGACCATAACTCAAGTTCTATAAATCATTTTGACGTCAGACAAACGACATTAGAAAGCTAACAGCCATACCTACAACTTTTGTTCTTACACCTAAGACCAATTCCGTACCTATCAATACCAGTTATTATTTCAAAATTTGGGGCAGAGATAAAAAAATCAGAAAAAGCAACTTATATTATTCAAACTTCACATTCATTCAAAATCATCTCAATCAACAACAACAACTCAACATAATTCATACCCAATTCATAATATGACATTAACAACAACAATCATCAACAACCACAACTCATAATCATGAGTCCAACCACAAATCAACAACAACATAACATAAATCATCAATTGAGCATAATTCATCAAGTATCCAAATACATATACCAAGAGCTTGCAATTTCATCATCAACAATTCATTTATCAACAAATTAACATACCCAAACATATCACTACAACTAGAGCACGAATTTCATCAATTAAATTGCAATTCAAAACCCTAACTTCTTTTCAAACTCTAACTTCTCTAATCATCAAAATAAAACAACAACAAACATTTTAAACCCTATTTCAGAACCATATACTTATGATTAAAGAAAGTTAGTCCCACCCTTACCTTGGATTAATTGACAACAAGGTTCTACAGACTTCTCCTTCTCTGACTCTTCTCTTCTCTTCGTTTCTCCTCTTTCGCTAGGTTTCTCCTCTTTCTCCAAAACAGTTTTGCACGTAATATATTTTCTAACTGTAGCTCTCCTTTTTATATAAACCTTAACCTATTTATTTTCTCTTAATTCCAATTCTGGCCCAAAGCCTCATTATTCTAAATAATTATATTTCTCCACTAAATAACAAATATATCTCTACACCACATAACAAATATATTTCTATAACAAATAACATAATATTTCTACACCAAATAACATAATATCTCTACACCAAATAACATATATATTATAATATAATATTCTACTAAAACACCAACATATAACACAAAAATAACACACATCATCATAAATCAAATAAATTATTCAAAAAGACTCTAAACTCAATCAAATAATTAAATAAATAAAATAGGGCGTTACAAGAACCATACAAGTAATGCCTCCAGATCTTCAACACAAACACAACTGCCGCCAATTCCAAATAACGAGTCGGATAATTCTTCTCATGCACTTTCAACTACCTCGATGCATAAGTGATGAGTCAATATTTAGTTGTTTTAATATAATATTTAGTTTCGTTTTATTTAGATTTAATTTAATTTTATTTAAATATTATTTCCTTTTAGATCTATTTTACTTCAATTGCATATTTATATTTTAGGAACGAATATTTGATAGATTCATTGTTTGAGAAAAAGAAAGAGGATTAGGAGCTGATTCGGGCTGGAAAAATACAAGATTCAGCACAAAAATATATTCCCCCAAGTTAGAAGCTTGGAATGGCCCGTGCCACATCTCACACGGTCGTGCCACATCTCAGGATTTCTCTTTTGCTGCTTTTGCTTCTTGTACAAACTACCTATTAGTTTATTTCTGACCAAAAAACCTGTGGTTTCTTATGGAACATTCTAGTGATGTATTTCTTAGGCCTTAAGTCATTGTAAACTATAAATAGGGTAGCTAGCTAGCACAACAATTCATCTTTTGTTCTCTGAAATAATAAGTGACAATTGTTTCTTTGAATAAAAGTTCATCTTTGTTTTGTTTTATTTTATGTTCTTCTTCTTCTTATTCTCTATGTCTACAATGAACGTTAGTGAGTAGACTCTTCTTGTCTTGGGATTGTTGGATAAGTCTTAATGACATAATCCTAATCAAACCAAACCATAAACCGTAATTTTATATAACCTCACTTTCTAATCTCATTTCACTGTTCTTATAATCAATAATAAGTATTAAGCAAAGGATCGAAAGATGAAGTTTAATAGTTATTATTGATTCATCTCAAATATCATAGCGAAGGATCGAAATATGAAGTTTTGATGTTGGAACAAGTGAAATTAGACAAGGGTTCAGAAACATGAGAATAGTCTAGCAAACCTTGAGACACATAAAGTTTCGAGCTTCAAGGATTCCAATAACAATCAACCATGAGAATAAGTTTGATTGTTAGAGGAACACACTCACTGAGACCGAAATGAGATGTGATAGGCTAAAGAGAAACTTATCTTTAGAAAGTGGGATCAATATAAAATTATCGGTTTAGGGTTTGTTTGTGAAGAACTTTGTAACGCCTTCTTTGATTATTTTATTAATTTGTTGAGTTTAGAGTATATTAATATGATTTATGTGATTTAAATAATTACGTGATATGTTGTGGATTTATTAAGTGGCTTATTTTATTATTTAATAGAATAAAATTTGAAAATAAAATAAATATTGAGATGAAGGGTTGTTTTGTTAATTTAGAGAGTTTAGTGGAAATAAGAGGAAATAAGATAAAGTAGATTAGGGTTATATAAATAGGAAGAGTCAGAACTTAGAAAGAAAAAGAGAACACGTGAAACAAGTTTTGGAAAAAGGGAGAACAAGAGGAGAGGTTGCCAATCGATAATCCTAAGGTAAGGGTGGGACTAACATTCAATAATCTTGAGTCTATGATTCTGAAAATTTCATTTAACATGTTATAGGTTTAGTTTTTTGAGAATTGGAGAATTAGGGTTAAGAGTGATAATTGATGATTTATGTTATGTTGTTGTTGATTTGTGGTTGGATTCATGATTATGAGTTGTGGTTGTTGATGATTGTTGTTGTTAATGTCATATTATGAATTGGGTATGAATTATGTTGAGTTGTTGTTGATTGTGATGATTTTGAATGAATGTGAAGTTTAAATAATATAAGTTGCTTTTTCTGAATTTTTTTTTATCTCTGCCACGAATTTTGAAATGAAAACTGGTATTGATCGGTGCGGAATTGGTCATAGGTGTAAACACGAAAGTTGTAGGTATGGATGTTAGCTTTCTAATTTTTTTGTTATGACGTGAAAACGATTTATAGAACTTGAGTTATGGTCAAATTACTGCACGTAGGTCACAGTGAATATTTGTGGACTTTCTGCACAACTTTTTCGAATTTGAAACGAAAACTGGTACTGATAGGTACAAAATTGGCCTTGGGTGTAAACATGAAAGTTTTAGATAATTTTGTTAGCTTTCTAGTGGATTTGGTTTGACGTGAAAATGACTTTTAGTTTTTGAGTTATGATGAAAATACTCCAAGGAGGTCTTAGCAAAATTGTGCGGTGACAACATTCTTTGTTTCATGTTTTTGCGTCTTTTTCACACGTTTCTGTTTTAAATTGGTCTTTGGTATAAAAATGAAAGTTGTTGATAGTAGTGATATCTTTCCAGTATTCTTGGTTTGACATGAAAATATGTTATGTATAATTTATTATGTTTTTACAAAGATGCATGATGAATTGTTGATGTTTGAATACGATGTTATATGATGAATTGTTGATGTTTGAATACGATGTTATATGATGAATTGTTGATGTTTAAATACGATGTTATATGACGTTGTTTATGGTTGATGAATATGAAATTATGATGTGAAGTCGTTGTCGTTGTCGTTACCACAGTTGTCGTCAATGTCTTCAAAGTTGTAAGTGTTTACCAAGATGATGAAGTTATAAGATGTTGTCTAAGTTGTTGAGTCCATGCATACTCATTATGTTGAGGGCTTGATGCCCTGTGAGCTTTTGCTCTTTACGTTGAGGGCTTGATGCCCTGTGAGCTTTTGCTCTTTTTGTTGAGGGATTGATGCCCTGTGAGTGTATTTATGCTCTTATGTTGAGGGTTTGATGCCCTGGATGGTACCACATGCATGATTAAGAAGTTGAGGTCGCATAGCCGAGTCAAGTCATTGTTGTTAAGTTGTTATCCATGATTTGTTAAGTTGACTTCTATCCATGAGTTGTTAATGAAGTTCTTTATGAAGAATTATTGCTATGATGAATTGATGATGTCTATGTTGTTAACTATAATTGATGAATTATATGTTTAATATTATTGTTTTGTGAAATCTCACCCCTTCTGCTTGGAAATGTTGACTCTTTACGTGGGTAACTTGCAGATAACCAAGAATAGTCGCGGTCGTGAGTGGACTCTATCACATGTGTCTTAGGTGCTCTGATACGTAACAGGATGAGAATTTTGTTGTTGTTTTCTGTTCCTTACGTATTACTTCATGAAGTTCATGAATTGTTGTTGAATTGCATTTTTTGAGATTTTTATGATGAGGCCTCGTGCCAAAGACTGTTTTAGATGTTGAATAATTCCGCTGCGAAGTACTAAATAATATGTTGTTGAATTTTGAATGATAAATAGTAATTTTATTCCGTTTATGATTTTATGATAAGAAGTGTGACATTCCGTTTATGTTGAATACTCTGATTTATATGTGAAATTTTTATGTTGGGAAAACGGGGTGTTTCAATTGGTATCAGAGCAGGTCGGTCCGTCCGGCCAAGTAGTTGAGTCGTGTTGTGTCGTGTGGCAGTTGAAATACTGCCATTGTGTTGTCCTGATTGTTGTTTGTTGTGTAGAGAACTGGTTGGAGTATAACCATGTTCATATTAATTGTTTTAGTAAGACGGTGCATCTTTCTTCTGTTGAAGAAGATAGTGGAGCAGAGTTCTTGTCTACTAAGCAACTGAAGCAGTTAGAACGTGATGGAATTTTGATGTTTTCTTTGATGGCATCCTTGTCTGTTGAGAATCAAGCTGTAATTGATAAGTTACAAGTTGTGTGTGATTTCCCAGAAGTTTTTCCTGATGAAATCCCTGATGTGCCTCTAGAGAGAGAAGTTGAATTTTCGATTGATCTTGTTCCGGGCACGAAGCTTGTGTCTATGACGCCATACTGTATGTCGGCTTCTGAGTTGGCTGAGTTGAAGAAACAGTTGGAAGATTTGCTTGATAAGAAGTTTGTAAGACTGAGTGTTTCACCTTGGGGAGCGCCGGTATTGTTGGTGAAGAAGAAAGATGGTAGTATGAGGTTGTGCATAGATTATATGTAGTTGAACAAAGTAACGATAAAGAATAGGTATCCACTCCCAAGAATTGATGATTTGATGGATCAGTTAGTGGGTTCACGTTTTAGCAAGATTGATTTGAGATCGAGTTATCACCATATTAAAGTGAAAGATGAGGATATGCAGAAGACGGCCTTTAGAACACGTAATGGACATTATGAATATTCAGTGATGCCTTTCAGTGTTACCAATGCGCCAGGTGTGTTTATGGAGTACATGAATCGTATTTTTCATGCGTATTTGGATCGCTTCGTGGTTGTGTTCATCGATGATATTTTAGTATACTCCAAGTCTGAAGAAGAACATGCTGAGCATCTGAAGATTGTTTTGCAAGTGCTGAAAGAGAAGAAGCGATATGCTAAGTTGTCAAAGTGTGAATTCTGGTTGAATGAGGTGAGTTTTCTTGGCCATGTTATTTCTGGTAGTGGTATTGTTTTAGATCCGTCTAAAGTTGATGCGGTATCACAATGGGAGACTCCTAAGTCGGTTACCGAGGTTAGAAGCTTTTTGGGTTTGGCAGGCTATTACCGCAAATTTATAGAAGGATTTTCAAAGTTAGCACTTTCGTTAACTCAATTGACTTGTAAAGGTAAAGCTTTTGCATGGGATGTTCAGTGTGAAAATAGTTTTAACGAATTGAAGAAGCGGTTGACGACGGCTCCAGTTTTGATATTACCAAAGTCCGATGAACCTTTCGTTGTGTATTGTGATTGTAACGCCCTCTTTAATTATTTAATTGTTTTATTAGAGGATATAGTATATAATTATATATTATGTGATTGTGATGATTATATGACGTATTTGTGACGTATTTGTGACGTGTGACGTGTTATTATTTTATTGTTTAATAAAATAATATAAGTGATGTTTATATGAATATTTATTTGGTAAATAAATAGATTTGTTGGAAATATATATAATTTTAAGAGATGGGGTTATATTTATAAATAAGAAGAGTTGTGAGGGTTGAGATAGAATTAATTAAGTTGTAAGGGAGTATATAAGAGAAGTAGGGTTAAGAGGAAACATTTTAGAAACGCGTACAGACTTTGGAAAAGAGAAGAAGAACGGTTCAAGAGAGAAGAGAAGCTAGGTTCCATTTCTGCACAATTTTCCAGGTAAGGGTGAGCCTAACTTCAGTAATATTAATCATGAATCATCTATTTTGATTAGCTTAGGGTTTGGGAAGAATTGGGATGAGTTTTGTGAATTAGGGTTATGATGAATTTAGTGAATTTGATGTGAGATGGCTGCGAATTGGTGTAGAATTGTGTTACAGAACCTAGATTATTCCCTAGGACAACATTGCTGATGAATTAGATGCCTAACTCGAGAGATTTGAGATGTTTTGGTGAGAATTGGAGTGAACCCGTAGTGGTTCTGAGATTGCTCGCCTGAGGCGAGTGACTACTCGCCGTGGCGAGTAAGCCTTGATCGCTCGCGAGGCAAGCAGCGTAGCTCGCCGTGGCGAGCTTGTCCCTTAAATTTTAGGACTTTGGCCCAGATGATGATGGTTTTGAGTGCCCTTATATTTATAGAGATAACCTATGAAGTTGGTTTGGTCAAATTGGATTAGAAAACCTTAAAACGAAGATTTTTGGTGAAAAATGTCAAAGGCCGAGAGCACCCAGGATTTCTCGCCTCCAGCTCGCCCCCAACTCGCCTTTGGCGAGTGAGCTGATGTGAGTACTCGCCTGTGGCGAGCAGATGCACTCGCCGTGGCGAGTTAGTGCATCCCTGAACTGTTTGTTGTTTTGCGATCTGTTTCGCATGGGACTTTGAGAGGAACCCTTTGGGTAGTGTTAGTGAGGTTTTATACCCTTAAATGTATTCTGTAAAGATGATTGCTGATGTTTCTCTTGAGCTGTTGATAAATGATACATTGTTGTGTATGAGTGATGTATGAGTATGATGATATGTGAATGATGCTAAATGTTGCAAAGTGTATGAATAACAAGATGATGTTCTGCCATGTAATTAATATAACTGCATGTGTCAGTCTTGAAAATGTAACGATGTTTGAGACGGTGTATTAAGTTGTTAAACGACGAGTCCATGCATTTGCATATTTATGAGACGGTGGAGCTTTATGCTCAAAGCGACGGTGGAGCATTTGCTCAAAGCGACGGTGAAGCATATTAATGCTATAATCATATGGTACCACATGCATGATGTTGAGACGTTAGGTGTTGCATATAGTCGAGTCAATTATGACATATATGAGACGATGTTTGAGATGTTGATGTATGTTTGTGATGCTGCTTATGATGATGTTTATACCGATGTTATGATGTGATAAAATGTATATGTTTATGAGTTGGATGTATGACTGTTAATCTTGACATCTGATTTATATATTAATATTATTGTTGTGAATCTCACCCCTTCTGCTGGAATTGCCGCCTTGTGGGCAAGTGCAGGTACCCAGTCTTAGATGCGATGATGCGAGGAGTCTGTGTGATGTAGGGTTGCTCTGATACGTAACGGGATGGGGTCTTTTGCATAGAGTCTATTCCTTATGTATCATGTTTTCAATAAATGTTAACTTTAAGACTTAGTGATGTTGAAACATTAATGTTTTTGAGACGTTTGATGGCTTTTAAGCCAAGACTATTTATGAGATGAGACTTTTGAATTCCGCTGCTTAATTGAATATTTTTGTGATTTGATAAATTATTATCTAAGTTGTTTTTAAAGAAGAAAATGTGACACTCCTTTGAGAAGTACTCTGATTTATGTGATTTATTTAATGAAATTTTTAAGACGGAAATTGGGGTGTTACAATTGGTATCAGAGCAGGTCAGTCCGTCCGGCCAAGTAGAGAGTCGAGTGACGTTGTCTTAGAGTTAGAATAGTATTATCGTATTATTCTGACTTATGATTGTTTCCAGAGAACTAAGATGGCTGGTAGAAACGATGCTGCTCTTGCTGCTGCTTTGGAAGCAATGGCTAATGCTGTGGGTAATCAGAACAATGCTGGTGGAAATGACGGGACTAGGATGTTGGAGACCTTTCTGAGGAATCACCCGCCTACTTTCAAGGGGCGCTATGATCCAGATGGGGCTCAAACATGGCTCAAGGAAGTAGAGAGGATCTTCAGAGTCATGCAGTGTGATGATGTGCAGAAGGTGCGTTTTGGCACGCACATGCTCGCGGAGGAGGCTGATGATTGGTGGGTTAGTCTCCTACCCATTTTGGAGCAAGACGGGGCTGTGGTGACGTGGGCTGTTTTCACGAGGGAGTTCCTTAACAGATACTTCCCAGAAGATGTTCGTGGGAAGAAAGAGATAGAATTTCTGGAGCTTAAGCAAGGAAATATGTCGGTGACTGAATACGCGGCAAAGTTTGTGGAGCTGGCGAAGTTTTACCCGCATTATACTCCTGAGACGGCTGAATTTTCGAAGTGTATAAAGTTCGAGAATGGCTTGCGTGCTGACATCAAGCGAGCCATTGGTTATCAGAAGATCCGCAATTTTTCTGAGTTAGTAAGTAGCTGCAGAATTTATGAAGAGGATACCAAGGCTCACTACAAGGTAGTGAATGAGAGGAAAGCTAAGGGTCAGCAGACTCGCCCTAAACCTTATGACGCCCCTAGAGATAAAGGGAAGCAAAGAGTGAATGATGAGAGGAGGCCCCAGAAGAAGACTGCTCCTGCTGAGATTACTTGTTACACTTGTGGCAAGAAAGGCCATAAGAGCAATGCATGTACTGTTGATGTGAAGAGGTGCTACCGTTGTGGTCAGAAAGGACATATCACTAATGACTGCAAATTTGATGATGTTGTGTGTTTCAACTGCAATGAGCAAGGACACATTGGTTCGCAGTGTAAGCAACCCAAGAAGACTAAGACTACTGGGAGAGTGTTTGCATTGAATGGCACTCAGACTGAGATTGATGATCGTTTGATCAGAGGTACTTGCTATATTAATAATACTCCTTTAGTTGCTATTATTGATACTGGTGCTACGCACAGTTTTGTTTCTTTAGATTGTGTTTCTGCTTTGGGTCTTGATGTTTCTGATATGAATGGAGAGATGGTTGTCGAGACTCCAGCTAAGGGTTTGGTGACTACTTCTCTCGTATGTTTGAATTGTCCTTTATCTATGTTTGGCCGTGACTTTGTGATGGATTTAGTGTGCCTACCTTTAAGTGGTATGGATGTGATTCTGGGTATGAATTGGCTAGAGTACAACCGTGTTCTTATCAACTGTTTTAGAAAGACGGTGCATTTTTCTTCTGTCGAAGAAGAGTGGGGCGCAGAGTTTCTATCTACTAAGCAGCTGAAGCAACTAGAACGTGATGGGATGTTGATGTTTTCGCTGATGGCTTCATTATCTTTAGAGAATCAAGCGGTAATTGATAAACTGCAAGTGGTTTGTGATTTCCCTGAAGTTTTCCCAGATGAAATTCCTGATGTGCCTCCGGAGAGAGAAGTTGAGTTCTCTATTGACCTTGTCCCTGGAACGAAGCCGGTGTCGATGGCACCTTATCGTATGTCTGCTTCTGAGTTAGTAGAGTTGAAGAAACAGTTGGAAGACTTGCTTGAGAAGAAGTTTGTGAGACCTAGTGTTTCACCATGGGGAGCTCCAGTGTTACTAGTGAAGAAGAAGGACGGCAGTATGAGACTGTGTATTGATTACAGACAGCTGAACAAAGTGACGATCAAGAATAGGTATCCACTTCCGAGGATTGACGATCTGATGGATCAATTAGTGGGTGCACGTGTTTTCAGCAAGATAGATTTGAGGTCAGGTTACCACCAAATCAAAGTGAAGGATGAAGATATGCAGAAGACGGCTTTCAGGACCCGTTATGGTCACTACGAGTACAAGGTTATGCCTTTTGGAGTTACCAATGCACCTGGAGTGTTTATGGAGTATATGAATCGCATCTTCCATGCATTTTTGGATCGGTTCGTGGTGGTGTTTATTGATGATATACTGGTTTACTCCAAGACTGAAGAGGAGCATGTTGAACATTTGAAGACTGTGTTGCAGGTGCTGAGAGAAAAGAAATTGTATGCTAAGTTATCTAAGTGCGAATTCTGGCTAAAGGAAGTGAGTTTTCTTGGCCATGTCATTTCTGGTGATGGTATCGCGGTTGACCCGTCGAAAGTTGAAGCGGTATCGCAATGGGAGACTCCTAAGTCGGTTACGGAAATTAGAAGCTTTTTGGGACTAGCTGGTTATTATAGAAGGTTTATAGAAGGATTCTCTAAGTTAGCTCTTCCGTTAACGCAGTTGACGTGTAAGGGTAAGTCTTTTGTATGGGATGTGCATTGTGAGGATAGTTTTAATGAGCTGAAGAAGCGTCTGACAACGGCTCCAGTGCTGGTTTTACCGAAGCCTGATGAACCTTTTGTGGTATATTGTGATGCGTCCAAGTTGGGTTTAGGAGGTGTGCTTATGTAAGAAGGTAAGGTGGTAGCATATGCTTCCAGACAGTTGAGAATTCATGAGAAGAATTACCCGACACATGACTTAGAGTTGGCAGCTGTGGTATTCGTATTGAAAATATGGAGACACTACTTGTATGGTTCAAGATTTGAAGTATTCAGTGATCATAAGAGTTTGAAATATTTATTTGATCAGAAGGAATTGAATATGAGGCAGAGAAGGTGGCTTGAGTTACTTAAAGATTATGATTTTGGTTTGAATTACCATCCTGGTAAAGCAAATGTAGTTGCAGATGCCCTGAGTAGGAAAACTGTGCATATGTCCGCGTTGATGGTGAAAGAATTTGAGTTGTTGGAACAGTTTAGAGACTTGAGCTTGGTGTGTGAAAGAACATCTCAGAGCATAAAACTGGGAATGTTGAGAATCGATAATGATTTCCTGAAGCATATCAAAGAAGCACAAAAAGAAGATGTCAAGTTCGTAGATTTGTTGATTGCTAATAATGAGACTGTGGATGGTGACTTTAAGGTCGATGATCAAGGAGTGTTGAGATTCCGAGGTAGGATTTGCATTCCTGACAATGAAGAGATTAAGAAGATGATTCTTGAAGAGAGTCACAGAAGTAGCTTGAGTATTCACCCGGGAGCTACGAAGATGTATCATGACTTAAAGAAGTTGTTTTGGTGGTCTGGTTTAAAACGTGACGTGGCACAATTCGTGTATTCTTGCTTGGTTTGTCAAAAGTCGAAGATTGAGCATCAGAAACCGACTGGTATGATGGTACCTTTAGATGTGCCAAAGTGGAAATGGGATAGTATATCCATGGATTTTGTGACGAGTTTGCCCAATACACCTAGAGGGAACGATGCTATTTGGGTAATTGTTGATAGATTGACGAAGTCTGCTCACTTTCTACCGATTAACATTACCTTTCCTGTAGCTCAGTTGGCAGAGATTTATGTTAAAGAGATAGTAAAGCTGCATGGTGTTCCTTCGAGCATCGTATCAGATAGAGATCCAAGATTTACTTCTAGATTTTGGAAGAGTTTGCAAGAGGCATTAGGATCTCAGTTGAGGTTGAGTTCGGCTTATCATCCGCAAACAGATGGTCAGTCGGAGAGGACGATTCAGTCGTTGGAGGACTTGTTGAGGGTTTGTGTACTTGAGCAGGGAGGGACTTGGGATAGTCATCTTCCATTGATAGAGTTCACGTACAACAACAGTTACCATTCAAGTATTGGAATGACACCGTTTGAGGCTTTATATGGTCGGAGATGTAGGACTCCGTTGTGCTGGTTTGAGTCGGGTGAAAGAGTGGTCTTAGGACCAGAGATCGTTCAACAGACTACTGAGAAGGTGAGAATGATCCAAGAAAAGATGAAAGCGTCGCAGAGTCGACAAAAGAGTTATCATGATAAGCGTAGAAAGGACCTTGAGTTCCAAGAGGGGGATCATGTGTTCCTGAGAGTGACTCCTATGACGGGTGTTGGACGTGCTTTGAAGTCGAAGAAGTTGACTCCGAGGTTTATTGGTCCTTATCAGATTTCAGAGAGGATTGGGCCGGTGGCATATCGTGTTGGATTACCACCACACTTATCGAATTTGCATGATGTTTTTCATGTATCTCAGCTGAGGAAGTATGTTCCGGATCCGTCTCATGTGATCCAAAGTGACGATGTGCAAGTTAGGGATAACCTTACGGTTGAGACCTTACCCGTGAGGATTGATGATCGAAAGACGAAGACGCTGAGGGGCAAAGAGATACCTCTCGTTAGAGTTGTTTGGGACGGAGCGACGGGTGAAAGCTTGACTTGGGAGCTAGAAAGTAAGATGCTGGAATCCTATCCAGAGTTGTTTGAGCGAGGTAAATTTTTGAGGACGAAAATCCTTTAAGAGGGGGAGAGTTGTAACGCCCTCTTTAATTATTTAATTGTTTTATTAGAGGATATAGTATATAATTATATATTATGTGATTGTGATGATTATATGACGTATTTGTCACGTATTTGTGCCGTGTGACGTGTTATTATTTTATTGTTTAATAAAATAATATAAGTGATGTTTATATGAATATTTATTTGGTAAATAAATAGATTTGTTGGAAATATATATAATTTTAAGAGATGGGGCTATATTTATAAATAAGAAGAGTTGTGAGGGTTGAGATAGAATTAATTAAGTTGTAAGGGAGTATATAAGAGAAGTAGGGTTAAGAGGAAACATTTTAGAAACGCGTACAGACTTTGGAAAAGAGAAGAAGAACGGTTCAAGAGAGAAGAGAAGCTAGGTTCCATTTCTGCACAATTTTCCAGGTAAGGGTGAGCCTAACTTCAGTAATATTAATCATGAATCATCTGTTTTGATTAGCTTAGGGTTTGGGAAGAATTGGGATGAGTTTTGTGAATTAGGGTTATGATGAATTTAGTGAATTTGATGTGAGATGGCTGCGAATTGGTGTAGAATTGTGTTACAGAACCTAGATTATTCCCTAGGACAACATTGCTGATGAATTAGAAGCCTAACTCGAGAGATTTGAGATGTTTTGGTGAGAATTGGAGTGAACCCGTAGTGGTTCTGAGATCGCTCGCCTGAGGCGAGTGACTACTCGCCGTGGCGAGTAAGCCTTGATCGCTCGCGAGGCGAGCAGCGTAGCTCGCCGTGGCGAGCTTGTCCCTTAAATTTTAGGACTTTGGCCCAGATGATGATGGTTTTGAGTGCCCTTATATTTATAGAGATAACCTGTGAAGTTGGTTTGGTCAAATTGGATTTAGAAAACCTTAAAACGAAGATTTTTGGTGAAAAATGTCAAAGGCCGAGAGCACCCAGGATTTCTCGCCTCCAGCTCGCCCCCAACTCGCCTTTGGCGAGTGAGCTGATGTGAGTACTCGCCTGTGGCGAGCAGATGCACTCGCCGTGGCGAGTTAGTGCATCCCTGAACTGTTTGTTGTTTTGCGATCTGTTTCGCATGGGACTTTGAGAGGAACCCTTTGGGTAGTGTTAGTGAGGTTTTATACCCTTAAATGTATTCTGTAAAGATGATTGCTGATGTTTCTCTTGAGCTGTTGATAAATGATACATTGTTGTGTATGAGTGATGTATGAGTATGATGATATGTGAATGATGCTAAATGTTGCAAAGTGTATGAATAACATGATGTTCTGCCATGTAATTAATATAACTGCATGTGTCAGTCTTGAAAATGTAACGATGTTTGAGACGGTGTATTAAGTTGTTAAACGACGAGTCCATGCATTTGCATATTTATGAGACGGTGGAGCTTTATGCTCAAAGCGACGGTGGAGCATTTGCTCAAAGCGACGGTGAAGCATATTAATGCTATAATCATATGGTACCACATGCATGATGTTGAGACGTTAGGTGTTGCATATAGTCGAGTCAATTATGACATATATGAGACGATGTTTGAGATGTTGATGTATGTTTGTGATGCTGCTTATGATGATGTTTATACCGATGTTATGATGTGATAAAATGTATATGTTTATGAGTTGGATGTATGACTGTTAATCTTGACATCTGATTTATATATTAATATTATTGTTGTGAATCTCACCCCTTCTGCTGGAATTGCCGCCTTGTGGGCAAGTGCAGGTACCCAGTCTTAGATGCGATGATGCGAGGAGTCTGTGTGATGTAGGGTTGCTCTGATACGTAACGGGATGGGGTCTTTTGCATAGAGTCTATTCCTTATGTATCATGTTTTCAATAAATGTTAACTTTAAGACTTAGTGATGTTGAAACATTAATGTTTTTGAGACGTTTGATGGCTTTTAAGCCAAGACTATTTATGAGATGAGACTTTTGAATTCCGCTGCTTAATTGAATATTTTTGTGATTTGATAAATTATTATCTAAGTTGTTTTTAAAGAAGAAAATGTGACACTCCTTTGAGAAGTACTCTGATTTATGTGATTTATTTAATGAAATTTTTAAGACGGAAATTGGGGTGTTACAGTGATGCGTCCAAGTTAGGCTTAGGTGGTGTGCTTATGCAGGATAATAAAGTAGTTGCTTATGCGTCGAGACAATTGAGGATTCATGAACGAAATTATCCTACTCATGATCTTGAATTAGCTGCAGTGGTTTTTGTGCTTAAGATTTGGAGACATTACTTGTATGGTTCGAGATTTGAGGTGTTCAGTGATCATAAAAGTCTAAAGTATTTGTTTGACCAGAAGGAATTGAATATGAGGCAACGAAGGTGGTTAGAACTGTTGAAAGATTATGATTTTGGGTTGAATTATCATCCAGGCAAAGCTAAAGTTGTCGCAGATGCCTTAAGTAGGAAGACTTTACATATGTCTGTTATGATGGCTAAAGAGTTTGAGCTGCTAGAACAGTTGAGAGACCTGGGTTTAGTTTGTGAGATGTCGCCTTAGAGTGTGAAGTTGGGAATGCTAAAAATTACTAGTGAATTTCTAAATAGTATTAAAGAAGCACAGAAAGAGGATGTAAAGTTTGTAGATTTGTATATTGGTGAGAATCAGACTGAAGTTAGTGACTTTAAAGTCGATGATCAAGGAGTGTTGCGTTTTCGAGATAGAATTTGTATTCCTGACAATGATGAGATGAATAAGATGATTCTTGAAGAGAGTCACAGAAGTAGCTTGAGTATTCATCCGGGAGCTACCAAGATGTATCATGACTTGAAGAAGTTGTTTTGGTGGTCTGGGATGAAACATGATGTGGCACAATTTGTATATTCATGTTTGATTTGCCAGAAGTCGAAAGTTGAGCATCAAAAACCTGCAGGATTGATGACACCTTTAGATGTACCAGAGTGGAAATGGGATAGTACATCCATGGATTTTGTGACAAGTTTGCCGAATACTCCGAGAGGGAATGACGTTATTTGGGTTATAGTAGACAGATTGACGATATCGGCACATTTCATTTCGATTAACATTGTTTTTCCTGTATCTTAGTTGGCAGAGATTTACATTCGGGATATTGTGAAGCTACATGGTGTTCTGTCGAGCATTGAATCGGATAGAGATCCGAGGTTTACTTCTAGATTTTGGAAGAGATTGCAAGAGGCTTTAGGTTCTAAGTTGAGGTTGAGTTCGGCGTATCATCCGCAGACAGATGGTCAGTCGGAAAGAACGATTCAGTCGTTGGAAGATTTGTTGAGAGTTTGTGTACTTGAGCAAGGAGGAACTTGGGATAGTCATCTTCCGTTGATAGAGTTCACGTACAATAATAGTTATCATTCTAGTATTGGAATGGCACCATTCGAGGCTTTGTATGGTCGGAGGTGCAGAACTCCATTGTGTTGGTTCGAGTCAGGTGAGAGTGTGGTTTTGGGACCAGAAATCATTCAACAAACTACTGAGAAGGTTAAGATGATCCAAGAGAAGATGAAAGCGTCGTAGAATCGACAAAAGAGTTATCATGATAAGCGTAGGAAAGACCTTGAGTTTCAAGAAGGAGATCATGTATTTTTGAGAGTCACTCCTGTGACTGGTGTGGGACGAGCATTGAAGTCAAAGAAGTTAACTCCAAGGTTTATTGGTCCGTATCAGATATAAGATAGAATTGGAACGGTGGCGTATCGAGTCGGTTTACCACCGCATCTTTCGAATTTGCATGATGTGCTTCATGTGTCGCAACTTCGGAAGTATAATCCGGATCCATCTCATGTGATCCAAAGAGATGATGTGCAAGTTAGAGATAACCTTACGGTTGAGACCTTACCAGTGAGTGTAACACCCTGTTTCCCAACAACGTAATATTAATATAATAAATCAGAGTAAATCAACAAAACGGAGCATTACACTGCTTTTCAAAATTTCATAACCAGAAAATATACTATTTATTTTCAACAACATTTAATCTCATAAACTTGAAGCGGAAAAACTCTTTTCAACATAATGTCAGTCTCTAACAAATCTTGGCACAAGGCCTCAACGAAATAAATATCATTCAACGATACAAAACTCCAACATCATATTAAAAATTGATACATAATGGAATGAATAAACAAAACAACGTTTCCCCATCTCGTTACGTATCAGAGCCCTAAGACACTTGAGCCAGACATCCTACAAGTCTTCATTACCTGCAAGTTACACATACAAAGGGCAACATTTTCAAGCAGAAGGGGTGAGATTCACAAACAACAATAACATATATATAATTCATCAACCGAATTAAAACGACAAATTTCGAAATAACAGGCATCACTAAGTTCATATATACATGACAACAACATTGTCAACAACAACTACATCAATTCATATTTTAATTGGCAACAACATCAACAACGGCAACAACAACACCAACGACTCGACCATCAACGACGACTACGACAATGCACCTATGACAACTACTAATGCAATATGCATGTGGTACCATTTTACGCGTTTGAATGACAAGGCATTCCAGGGCATGAGCCCTTAACAGTTTGAATGGTTAAAGTATTCCAGGGCATAAGCCCCCAACAAGTGAATGAACTAGCATTCCAGGGCATAAGCTCTCAACGGTTGAATGATTAACATTTCAGGGCATGAGCCCTCAACAACTTATGAGTATGAGAATGGACTCCATTTGTGTATATCAGCATACAACTTATCAACAACTACGACAACAACAATTATGCCTAAATCATTTATGACACACTATACAACTTTAGACAAGAACGACACAACGACATCAACAACAGAAATCAACGATATAGCATATAATATTGTGTATATATATATATACATACATTCACATAGTTTCACTTTCATTTATAAAATTCACTACATAAACAAGGTTAAATAAATCAAGAAAACATTTTAGGATGCTCAGATCGATGTCCCAATGCACGAAGCAAAATTCAGAAAATGGTCGTACAGGACCTATCTCGCTTAAGCGAAGGTCAGTTCGCTTAAGCGAACAAATGTCGTAAGGAAGTTGCTCGCTTGGGGTTCGCTTGTGGCTCGCTTCGAGCAACCTAAATGTCGTAAGTCAGGATTTTGCTCGCTTAGAGTTCGCTTGGATCTCGCTTAAGCGAACGGTCATTTTACAATTCTGGGTGGCATTCTGGGTCGCTCGCTTAAGCGAAGGGCATCTCACTTAAGCGAAGCTTCATCTGGGCAGTGCAAAAACTCACGAATTTTCTAACTCTTTTTCATCCAAAAACCCAATTTTTGATCCCCTGATCACCCAAAATGAATTACAGAAATGTTTACAGGTTCTATATGCAACACAACATCCAAAACAACTCAGAAACATGCATTAACAACATAATTCACAACATTTAGCAACCTTTAATAACTTTCTAACCCTAACTTGAAAGTTAGCCTCACCCTTACCTGGATTAAGATGATTCAAAACTCAACAGAAATCAGGTTCCCTTTTGGCTCTTCCCCCTTGTTCTTGGCTTCTCTCCCTTTTCTCCCAAAACTTTGTTTTTCTCTTGTACGTGAAAATGTTTTCTGCCTTTTTCTTTTCCTATTCTCACCAATATTCGCTTAACCCCCTTTTCATTTCACTTAACTCCCCTTAATTCCTATAATTAAAATGTAACCCCCTCCTAACTCCAATAATTTCTATTAATTCTCATAAACCCTCAAAATTCCAAATAAATTATATTTCTCCCTTAATTCTATTAAATAATAAAAATAACTATATAATAAAATAAGAAAACACCAAATAATCACATAAATCATTTAAAATCATATAAAGACTTAAAATCAACCAAAAATAATTAAATAGCAGCTAGGGCGTTACAGTGAGTATTGAAGGCCATGAAGTGAAGAAGTTGAGAGGCAAGGAGATACCTCTTGTGAAAGTCGTTTGGGAAGGAGCGGCTGGTGAAAGTTTAACGTGGGAACTAGAGAGTAAGATATTGGAGTCTTATCCAGAGTTGTTTACATAAGGTACATTTTCGAGGACAAAAATTCTATAAGTTGGGGAGAGTTGTAACGCCCTCTTTGATTATTTGATTAATTTGTTGAGTTTAGAGTATATTTATATGATTTATGTGATTTAAATAATTACGTGATGTGTTGTGGATTTATTAAGTGGCTTATTTTATTATTTAATAGAATAAGATTTGATAATAAAATAAATATTGAGATGAGGGGTTGTTTTGTGAATTTAGAGAGTTTAGTGGAAATAAGAGAAAATAAGATAAAGTGGATTAGGGTTATATAAATAGGAAGAGTCAGAACTTGGAAAGAAAAAGGAGAACACGTGAAACAAGTTTTGGAAAAAGGGAGAACAAGAGGAGAGAAGAACCAAAAGGGGAGGCTGCCAATCGATAATCCTAAGGTAAGGGTGGGACTAAGAATCAATAATCTTGAGTCTATGATTCTGAAAATTTCATTTAACATTTTGTAGGTTTAGTTTTTTGAGAATTGGAGAATTAGGGTTAAGAGTGATAATTGATGATTTATGTTATGTTGTTGTTGATTTGTGGTTGGATTCATGATTATGAGTTGTGGTTGTTGATGATTGTTGTTGTTAATGTCATATTATGAATTGGGTATGAATTATGTTGTGTTGTTGTTTTTGATTGTGATGATTTTGAATGAATGTGAAGTTTGAATAATATAAGTTGCTTTTTCTGATTTTTTTTATCTCTGCCCCGAATTTTGAAATGAAAACTGGTATTGATCGGTGCGGAATTGGTCATAGGTGTAAACACAAAAGCTGTAGTTATGGATGTTAGCTTTCTAATGCCGTTGGTCTGACGTCAAAACGATTTATAGAACATGAGTTATGGTCAAATTACTGCACGTAGGTCACAGTGAATTTTTATGGACTTTCTGCACAACTTTTTCGAATTTGAAACAAAATCTGGTATTGATCGGTACAAAATTGGCCTTGGGTGTAAACATGAAAGTTTTAGATAATTTTGTTAGCTTTCCCGTGGTTTTAGTTGGACGTAAACATGACTTTTAGTTTTTGAGTTATGATGAAAATACTCCAAGGAGGTCTTAGCAAAATTGTGCGGTGACAACATTCTCTGTTTCATGTTTTTGCGTCTTTTTCACACGTTTCTGTTTTAAATTGGTCTTTGGTATAAACATGAAAGTTGTTGATAGTTGTGATATATTTCCAGTAGCCTTGGTTTGACATGATAATATGTTATGTATAATTTATTATGTTTTTACAAAGATGCATGATGAATTGTTGATGTTTGAATACGATGTTATATGATGAATTGTTGATGTTTGAATACGATGATATATGAAGAATTGTTGATCTTTAAATACGATGTTATATGACGTTGTTCATGGTTGATGAATATGAAATTATGATGTGAAGTCGTTGTCATTACCACAGTGGTTGTCAATGTCTTCAAAGTTGTAAGTGTTGTCCAAGATGATGAAGTTATAAGATGTTGTCTAAGTTGTTGAGTCCATGCATACTCATTCTGTTGAGGGCTTGATGCCCTGTGAGCTTTTTCTCTTTACGTTGAGGGCTTGATGCCCTGTGAGCTTTTGCTCTTTATGTTGAGGGCTTGATGCCCTGTGAGTGTATTTATGCTCTTATGTTGAGGGCTTGATGCCCTGGATGGTTCCACATGCATGATTAAGAAGTTGAGGTCGCATAGCCGAGTCAAGTCGTTGTTGTTAAGTTGTTATCCATGAGTTGTTAAGTTGACTTCTATCCATGAGTTGTTAATGAAGTTCTTTATGAAGAATTATTGCTATGATGAATTGATGATGTTTATGTTGTTAACTGTAATTGATGAATTATATGCTTAATATTATTGTTTTGTGAAATCTCACCCCTTCTGCTTGGAAATGTTGCCTCTTTACGTGGGTAACTTGCAGGTAACCAAGAATAGTCGTGGTCGTGAGTGGACACTCTCACATGTGTCTTAGGTGCTCTGATACGTAACGGGATGAGAATTTTGTTGTTGTTTTCTGTTCCTTACGTATTACTTCATGAAGTTCATGAATTGTTGTTGAATTGGAGTTTATGAGATTTTTATGATGAGGCCTCGTGCCAAAGACTGTTTTTGATGTTGAATAATTCCACTGCGAAGTACTAAATAATATGTTGTTGAATTTTGAAGGATAAATAATTATTTTATTCCGTTTATGATGTTATGATAAGAAGTGTGACATTCCATTTATGTTGAATACTCTGATTTATATGTGAAATTTTATGTTGGGAAAACGGAGTGTTACCGTTTTGCTCATCAGACTACATCACAAGAGAATCAAAGGTGTTTCAGATGCTGAAGCAGAAGGTACTCAAGCATCAAGAAGAATCCAAGGAAGCTAAGGCAAGGGAAGATTAACTTCTTCAGAGGCATTTGACACTGGAAGAAACTGTTAGGAAGCAGTCTAAAGACATTCAGCGTCTGATGGCTATGATTCAACAGCAACAACCTCAACCCAACCCTTAGTTGCACACCTAGTTTTTCTTTGTTTTGTGTTTTGTCTTTGTGCTTCTATTTTTGCCTCTGATGTATCTGTGTTTATCTTGCATTTATAAATTCTTTTTCAGTTGCATCTAATATCATTTTCTGGTTTTTACTTCTTCTTTCCGTTTATACTTGATTCTTTTTGATTGTTGACAAAAGGGGGAGTAATAGAGAGTATTTAACAAGAATCTGAGCCCAAGTAAAATAAAAATCTAACAAATTTTATTTTGAGAATCTTATCTTTATCTCATCTGAGTTATTTTTTTCGAAATTATCAGTATTGGTTATAAAATGAATTTAATTAACCTGGATAGGACTTAGGGGGAGCTTACAAACCTCACCTTAAGGAATATCAGACTCAGGGGGAGTCAGAGCTTACAAACCTCAGAACCCCTCAAGTCAACTTGTTAATTAAGTTAACAACAATTGATCTTTTTAAATACTTATGTTTGTCATCATCAAAAAGGGGGAGATTGTTGGACAAAGGGTGTTTCACAATTACGCCACTTAAGTTTTGATGATAACAAGGTATTAAAAAATTATCAATTGGATATGCTAAAAGTTTATTCAAGTGTGCAGGACCATTATCAAAGAATTTATTTACAAGAGGTTCTGACTGAATAAATTAAAGAGCAAAGGAATTCTAGATCAAAGCTTGAAGAGCATCTGAATGAAAGTGCGTCTGAAGAAAGCGCTCCTGAAAAAGTCAGAAGCATAGTGTGTCTGAAGAAAAGCGCCTCTGAAGATGACGTCATCAGAAGCCAATTCTCAGAAGCCAGTTTCATCAGAAGCCAAGTTATTCAGAAGCCAAGCAGCGTTGACAAAGTACAAGTACGAACTGTACAACCACTAAGTCTCTGCAACCACCTTCTCTGCATTGTGTCTCCTATACAAGACAAGAATAACAGCAACAATGGCAGTCTTTGTTCCATTTATTATTGGAATGGATTTGAATTTGTTTTCACAACGGTAAACATCAAATCGGGCAAAAGATCAATGGTGATTTATTCAGAGCTTTGTTCAAGACAAATGATGAGCTGGCTAGTTCCCAACGTCTCTCAAACCCTCTATAAATAGAGCTGAAGACTTGAAGAACGGTGCCACAAGAATTACAACATATACACGCGAACAAGACTATTTCTCATACTCTAAGTCGCAAACATTGCTCATCAACAACTTAGATAATTCTTACAAAAGTTATATCTTAGAATTTCTAAGTTTCTAGAGAAAAACAGAGTCTGTTCTGTTTCGTTTTGTTTTGTGAATACCTCTGATTGTATATCAAGTATTCAAAACTCTTTTCAATTCTCTGTAATTGTTTTGAAGTCTCTTGCTTGTGTGCTTGAGCATTTGAAGTCTCTTTCTTGTGTGATTGAGCAAAGGAAGTCTCATACTTGTGTGTTTGAGCAACTTGTAATTTGATATTAATTTGATATTACATTTTAGTGGAACTCTCCTTGGAAGTGCAAGGGGGACAGGACTACTTCCGGATTGTGGAAGGAACCTGTATAAATTGTTTGTGTCTTCTTTCTTTCTTGCATTTGTTCTATATTCCGCTGCTAAGACTCTGAACTCTGATCAGACTCTGAACTCTATCAGACTCTGTATCCTGAGAACATTGTTATTTTTCATAAGAAAGAAACGTTTTTGAAAACACAATTCAACCCCCCCCCCCCCCCCCCCTTCTTGTGTTTTTCCCACCTTCATACACCACAAACGATTCCTTCGGATTCAGCAAAATCAACACAGGTATTGAAGTTAACCTCTTCTTCAACTCTAGAAAACTCTTATCACACTTAGCATCCCTGCAGAAAGAGAAGTCCAAAGAAAAATCAAAGAAAGCAATCTTCAAGTCCAACAAGTTCAAGAAACAGTTCAAGAAAAGCTTGATGGCAACATGGGAAGATCTGGACAACGAGTCTGAATCTGACAAAGATGATGCTGAGGATGAAGCTAAAATAGCTCTGGCTTTGGTAGCTACTGCTGAGAATGAAAAGGATTCATCTGATGCTGAGTCAAGTACAGATTCTGAAACTGAAACTGAGGTATATTCTAAACTTACCAGATCTGAACTAATTGATTCTCTCAAGGAACTTCTTGGTCATTACGAGAACCAATCCACTGAGTTGAGGAGAGTTAAGCAACGATACATTAAGTTGCTGAAACTCCATGAATCAACTAAGTTGGAAATGGATATTTTGCAAAAAGAAAATAATGATTTGAAAACAATGGCCAAGAAAGGTGATAATAAATCCTTATCTGAGCAGGATGCTGCTCTCCAAGAGTTTATTAACATTGGAATTGATAGAACCAAGGTTGCATCAATGATTTATAGTATAAATCAGAACAACAAAAGAGGAACTGGTTTCACATGAGGAAACTCTAGTGAAGTAATTCTAAAACCTTGTTCTGATAATATCAGAGAGGGTCTGAAGACTCATTTCGTGTATGAGTCTGAAAAAGCTTCTCATTCAGGATCTAAATCTTTAAATTCAAAGGAATTGACGAAGTCAAAACCTAAGAATCAAAAGAAGAAGGTAACGAATGATTCTAAATCAAAAGCTCCAACGTTACAGATTCTGAAGAGATCAGAACCGAATAAACAGGTTCTGAAGAAAACAGAGTCTGAAACTAAAAAGCATAGATTTCAGAAGAATGGAGCTGTCTTTAGTACGTCACATTCTAAGACCAAGGGTTCTGAACTCAAAGTCTGGAAAAAGACTGAACAAGATAATGTCAGACAGAAGACACAGATGAAACTCAGAACCTCTAGAACTAACCAAAGAGGACCCATGAGAATATGGGTACCTAAAACTGAAATTGTTAATGTTGCAGATATGTCTAAAAGGAAACGAAAAGTAGAAGTCCTGGTATCTGGACAGTGGCTGCTCGCGACATATGACGGGAGAAAAGTCTATGTTCCTAACCCTGACCATGAAAGAGGGAGGAACTGTGGGATTTGGAGGAAACCAAACTGGCAAGATCATTGATACTGGAACAATAGGTAACTCCTCTGTCTCAATCAATAATGTGTGGCTTGTAGATGGACTAAGGCATAACCTACTTAGCATAAGTCAATTTTGTGATAATGGTTATGACGTTTTGTTTAATAAGAACAACTGCACAGTGGTCAACGAAGATGATCAATCCATTGTTTTTAAGGGAAAGAGAAAGAACAATGTTTACAAGATCAATTTTTCAGAACTGACTGATCAGAAGGTAGTTTGTCTTCTGTCAGTGAGTGATAAGAAATGGCTGTGGCACAGAAGGTTGGGACATGCTAACTGGAGATTAATCTCTAAGCTTAGCAAGTTACAACTTGTCAGAGGACTACCAAACATTGATTATCATTCAGAGGCATTTTGTGGTGCATGTCAGAAGGGAAAAATTGTTAAAACTTCTTTCAAATCTAAGGACATTGTTTCTACCTCCAGACCCTTGGAATTACTCCATATTGATTTATTTGGACCAGTGAGTACTGCATCCATATATGGAAGTAAATATGGATTGGTGATCGTTGATGATTACAGTAGATGGAGTTAGGTTAAGTTTCTCAAATCTAAAGATGATTCATATGATGTGTTTACAAAGTTCTGCACTCAAGTTCAATCTGAAAAAGAACTGAAAATCTTAAAAGTCAGAAGTGATCATGGAGGAGAATTTGAAAATGAGCCATTTGAAATATTTTGTGAAAATTTTTGAATTGTCCATGAATTCTCTTCTCCTAGAACTCCACAGCAAAATGGGGTTGTAGAGAGAAAGAATAGGACTCTACAAGAAATGGCAAGAACCATGATTCATGAAAACAATTTGGCAAAACACTTTTGGGCAGAAGCAGTAAACACAGCTTGTTATGTTCAGAACAGGATCTATATCAGACCCATTCTGAATAAAACAACATATGAGCTCTTTAAAGGCAGGAAACCTAACATTTCTTATTTTCATCAGTTTGGATGTACATGTTACATCTTAAACAATAAAGTCTATCTGAAGAAATTTGATGCAAAGGCACAAAAGGGTATCTTTCTAGGTTACTCTGAGCGGTCTAAGGCATACAGACTGTATAACTTGGAAACACTTTGTGTTGAAGAGTCTATGCATGTCAAGTTTGATGACAAAGAGCCTGGAAGTAAAATTCCAGAGCAGGTTGAAAGTTTTGCAGGTTCAGAAGAGTCTGAAGATTATTCAGAACCTGATCAGTCATCAGAGTTGAAGAATACATCAGAAGCAGTACCAGCTCCTGATAGTCCAAATGTTGAAGCTTCTGAAGAAGCTCAAGATGATACTCAGCAAGTTATCCAATCCAAGCACTCATTCAATTACAAGGCTTCTCATCCTGAGGATCAGATCATTGGCAACAAAGATAGTCCCAGAAGGACTAGATCTCATTTCAGACCTGAAGAGTCTGCGCTGGGTTTGCTGTCCATGATTGAACCTACAACAGTTGATGAAGCACTATCTGATGATGGATGGATCTTAGCAATGCAAGATGAACTCAATCAATTCAAAAGGAATGATGTATGGGATCTTGTACCTAAGCCTGAACACAAGAACATTATTGGAACTAAATGGGTGTTTAGGAACAAGCTGGATGAACAGGGCGAAGTAATCAGAAACAAAGCCAGACTTGTTGCTCAGGGATACAGCCAACAAGAAGGCATTGATTATACTGAAACTTATGCTCCAGTTGCAAGATTGGAAGCAATCAGGTTACTTCTTTCCTACGCAGTTAATCACAACATAACTCTGTATCAAATGGACGTTAAAAGTGCATTTCTCAATGGAGTCATTTCTGAAGAAGTGTTTGTGAAACATCCTGACCACGTTTTTAAGCTGAAGAAATCTTTGTACGGTCTGAAACATGCTCCCAGAGCTTGGTATGATAGACTAAGCAACTTCTTACTTAAAAATGATTTTAAAAGAGGATAGGTTGACACAACACTTTTCAAGAAGACACTTGAGAAAGACATTCTGATTGTTCAAATTTATGTTCATGATATTATTTTTGGATCAACTAATAGATCTCTTTGCAAAGAATTTTCTAAGATGATGCAGGAGGAATTTGAAATGAGCATGATGGGAGAACTGAAGTTCTTTTTAGGAATTCAGATCAACCAATGCAAAGAAGGATTGTATGTTCATCAGTCCAAATATACAAAGGAGCTTCTGAAGAAGTTTAAACTTGAAGACTGTAAAGAAATGAACACTCCAATGCATCCTAAATGTACTCTGAACAAAGAAGATCAAGGAGCCAAAGTTGACCAGAAGCTGTATCGAGGTATAATTTGTTCTCTGTTGTATCTCACTGCATCTAGACCTGATATCTTGTTCAGTGTCTGCTTGTGTGCAAGGTTTCAATCAGATCCTAGAGAATCTCATTTAACTGCTGTTAAAAGAATCTTTAGATATCTGAAAGGAACTACTAATCTGGGGCTTCTATATAAGAAATCTTCAGATTATAAGCTAGTTGGATTCTGTGATGCTGACTATGCTGGTGATAGGATTGAAAGAAAATCAACCAGTGGAAATTGTCAATTTCTTGGTGAGAATCTGATATCCTGGGCCAGTAAGAGACAAGCAACTATTGCTTTATCAACAGCAGAAGCAGAATACATCTCAGCTGCTAGTTGTTGTACACAACTGCTTTGGATGAAACATCAGTTAGAAGACTACCAAATAACTGAAAACTGTATTCCAATTTACTGTGATAACATAGCTGCTATTTGTCTGTCTAAAAATCCTATTCTTCATTCAAGAGCCAAGCACATTGAAATTAAACATCATTTTATCAGAGACTATGTTCAAAAGGGAGTGTTAGATATTCAATTCATTGATACTGAACATCAATGGGCTGATATCTTCACAAAACCCTTAACTGTTGAGAGATTCAATTTTATAAAGAAAAATTTGAACATGCATTTTGTCTCTGAATAATGCTTGACTCTGAGTAAGAAAAACTAGACTCTGAAAAATTATCAAAAGCTGATGACGTGTCAGACTCTCTCTAAAGACTCTGAAGAGACTCAGCCTTTGAAAAATTATTCAGACTCTGGGAAGGAATCTTTTTGACTCTGATAGTATCAGAAGCGGAAAAGGTTAAAATTACTTTTGTAGACTTCTGACATGGTCTATCTGTATTGGGAAACGACGCTTTTGGGCAATGATGGTTATTCTCTTAAACAAATATTCTCGCGCCCCTGCTAGTCATTAATGTTTGTGTCTGTTTGTCTCGTCTGAATTTGAAAAGTTTTTTTCAGAAATCACTATAAATACAGATCACACACTACTCACTCACTTTTCCTACACTTTCAAATCTTTGAGTAGTTACGATTTAAAAAATCAGATTTTTTCTATTCTCTCACATTAGAAACCCTTCACTCTCAAACTTCATCGTGACTACTTCATCAAGATCAGTTCAAGAATCCGGTACTTCGAATCAACAAGCTTCTTTACAGCAACCAGAAAGGGCTGCGTATCTACTAAGTGGATCTACCATGAGACTTCAAGAACATCAACTGATGATTCAAGAAGAAAATCCTGTTGATTTCGTGTCTCTGATGTTTCACGGATGCGACATCAAAGACTTCTATGCTTCTCAAGGGTGGTTACCGTACTTCAAGATGTTAAATGGTCCTACTTACAAAGCTTTAGTAAGGCATTTCTGGGTTATAGCAAGCATCTATGATAAGAAGGCCGCTATAGAAGAAGAGAAGAATTTGACTCTATTGTATCCAGAGCTTGCTGAAAAACAAGGAAAGAAATGCTCTTGGAACCCTTCACTGGTACTGAGATTAGATCAAGTGTAATGGGTGTCCCCATTAAGATCAATGAACAGATTATTGCTTATGTTCTGGGCATAAAAGCTGAAGGAATCTACTCTGGGATTGAGATTCCAAATCCTCATACCAGCACTTGGAGAGACACTGTGAACATTACCATGTTCAACACAAAGAAAGGAGGAAAGTACAATGATCTGGATATGCAGAAGAAGATACTTCTGATGATTCAGTATGAAAATATTCTACCTAAGGGAGGTGGTGGTGATCAACCCTCCCTAGCGCACAAAGTTTTATTTCATCACATCTACAATGATATAAAAGCTCAACTTGCCAAGGTACATTTTCAAGCACATGGTCAAAGAGCTTTGGAAAAGCCAAAACGAGGACAGAATCTGTGTTCCTTATGGAAGGCTTCTGTCAGAAATCTTTCATCAAGGAGGAATCATTGAAGCTCTCAGTCAAACAAGGTTTTATACAGATCAGATGCTGGATACTGTAGTTGGTAAGGTGATCAATGGTCATACCTTGAAGAACATGAATTTGATAAAAAGATTCACTCCTCTCAAATCAAACTTGAGTGAATCTACTGTAGTGTCTGATCTATTGGCCAACTTCCCACCTATTTGCAAGAGGATACTTTAGCTGTACAGATGGCACTTCTGTTTGATCATTTTGCTAACACTAGAGAAAGAATCAGTCTGGATGAAGTTCCTGAGGATATGCCAGGAGGAAAACTGCCCGTTGAGAAAGGCAGAAAAGCCAAGAGGAAAGTACTCACTCAAGAGGAGTACTTAGAAGGTGAAAATCCTTCCAAAAAGGCTATGAAAGAGACACAGGGAACATCAGAAGTTGTTGCTTCAGAGTCTGTTCCTGTTGTGGCTGTTTCAAAAGCTGCTGCTCCAGAAGCTGCTCCTTCAGTGGCTGCCAAGGTCGCAGCAAAGGTAGTCAAAACTCCAGTTCCCCCATCACCTCTTTCACCTTTTTCAACTGACTCTGACTCTGACTCTGACTCAGATAATGTTCCTCTAAGTCAGAAGTTCAAAGCCAAACTCCAACCTAAATCCAAACCTTCCTTGTGCTCGTGATTTTCGAGTATCAATCCATTTATTGGCTTTGAACCGTCAATCTTTGAACTCTCAATTTTTATCCGCGGGAAGGGAAAAAACGAGTAAAAAAACCCTTAAAGAGATTAAGGTCCGGGGGTTGGTTTCGATTAGGGAAGGTGTTAAGCACCCTAAACGACTTCGGTACTCCGAAGGAGCCTCTTACCTAGATTATCTTATGCTAATTATTTGCTTAATTATTTGTAAAATATATTGCCTAAAATCTAAGTGAAAGAATGGGGGGGAGAAGATGCATGTTTTTGTTGTTTTTATTGATTTGAAAGGATGAATCCTTTGCCTACTTACCCAAAAAGATGGGATCAAAATCAAGTAGTTCTCTCTCGAAAATTATTTTTGTGTGTTGGGTTGATTTTAAAGTTTAGAAAAATATTTTGAGAGGATTAAGAAGCCGAAAGGCATAGAAGATTAAAAAAATGTGAGGTTGTTTAATTTTATTTGCAAAAGCTAAGTTTAGGTGTAAATTAAAGTTGTTTAGGAATTTGATTAAGAAAATAAAAGGAAAATTCTCTTGGGTTAAAATCCAAGGTTTATTAAGAAAATATTTTTGGTGTTTTTGATTATTTGATTTTTTTTTTGAAATTTGATTTTTTCTAAGTTAAGCGTAAACTAAAAAAACTATACGTAACGGCGTGAAACGGTAAAAAAAAAACGAGAAATTCACGAAGGACTTTGGATCCTAAGCAAATTCTCAAGTTTGGAATGAACCTAAAAATTACTGATAGTTTGATTTTAAGAAAATATTTGAAGTCCAATTATTTACCTATTTTGTCACTGATTCATTTGGGTCCTTGAGCGCGGTTATGACATAAAGTGGTAAAAATTAAAGTGTGTGATTGTGTCGGTGCATGTGTCGGTGCATTTTCATTACTTAGATATTTACATAGGACCTAGATACATTCTAATGTCTTGCATAAAAATAAATGACGAGAAATAAAATACGGAAAATTAAATTACATCAAATCTTAAATACACACTAATATCATGAAATTTAAACAAATAAAAAGTAATAAAGCGATAATGAAAATAAAATGCAAACACAAAAAATAGGCACATATGCTACACAAACCAAATATGCATGTAATGATTCTTAGTTTAAAATGCATAAGATAAAAATAAGTCATTAAATGAATTAGAAAAAATAATGCATGATATATAAAAAATTGATTTGAACAAAACAAAGAATGCATGAAAGCGTATATCAAAATTGAGCAAACTATATAATAAACTAAGTATGATAATGATTCGATTTTAAAAAAAATGCATGATAGCGTAATTATTTTTCAAAGAACATGGGGGTACAAAAAGCAGCACAGGGGGCATAGTAAGGAATGAACTAGCACGTATTGAATCAGTGAAGAGTATAAATAGTTCATGCTGGTTTTAACACTCATTTTAATCAAAACATTTTCTCATCAAAACAAATCAGTTCTTCCTTCTCTCTCGCAGACTCAAAAGCTCCGCCCCCTAACACCTTCTTCTCCGGCGAGCATTACCTTTCCGGCGCGGTGACCGGTGGTCGCACCATCGCTTCGGAATTCAAAACTCCGCCGTTTTCAAAATGTTTTTACAGTTTTCAAATCGTTTCTTCATTCTCTATTCAAATCCGCGGTTATATTTCACCAAAACACAACCATAAAGCCTAGATCTAAGTTTTAAGTTTCAAAAAAACAAACAAAGATGAACGGAAACAAACAGTCATGATACGAAATGAGAATGCTACCTCTTTCTCTCGCGTATCCCGTTCGGATCTGTTCCTACTACCGTCGTGTTGGTCCGATCCTGTGAGATTCTGAGTTGGCGATGTTTCTCCGATTTTGATCTTGCTTTTTGGTTCGGCCTTGGTTCACTATTGTTGTTGTTGGAACTTCAGAAACGCGAGCTGTTTGTTGTGTGAAAGTTTTTTGAAATTTTGCAGACTCATGTGTTCTTGAGGTTCATACTGTTCATAGTTTTTTTTTTAATTTTTTGTTGTTTTGATCTGAGAATTATGGAGAGAGAGGAGGAATTAGGGTTTGTTGATTTGACTGGTGCGGCTGCCAATGATTGGAGTCCTCTTTCTCTGACAATGAACAGTGCCTTTTATAATAGAATATCTCTGAGACAGTGAAATGACCGAATTACCCTTGCACCTGAGACTTGGAGAAAAAGACTGCAAGTGTAACGCCCATTTTGATTATTTAATTATTTGATTTATTTGAGAAGTTGTTATATATTTATTAATATATTATGCGATGTTAAGAGAAGATTTAATATGATTTTATGTGACGTGGTGACTTATTTTATTGTTAAATAAAATAAGATTTGAAAATAAAATAAAATATTTAGTTGTGGGTTAGTTTTGGATTTTAGAGAGTTATGTGGGAGAAAGAGTAAATAAGATAAGATTTGTTGGGAGTATATAAAGGGAAACCTAGGTTAGAAAACACGTACGCGTATCAGAATTTGGAAAAAAGGTGCAAACGGCTGCGTGAAAGGAGAAGAGCATTAGGGCTGCGATTTTCTGCTCATAATCAGGTAAGGGTGAGCCTAGCATTTGATTATATTATTCTGTAATCCATCTAATCAAGATTAAACAATCATAGGGCTGATTTGAGAGAATTGAAATTAGGTTAAAAAGTGAGAATAATGATGAAGTAGGCCTTAAAGCTGTAGAATTGATGTTTAGATTGAGCACAGAACGTAGATTAACCTTAATGATGATGATTCTGAGAGTTTAGATGTTTAAGATGATGAATTTGGGACTTTTTGGGTGATTTTTCGTAGAACCCGTAGCAGTCTGTTCATCGCTCGCCTGAGGCGAGCTATGCAACTCGCCGTGGCGAGTAGACCTAGTTTACTCGCGAGGCGAGCATCCCAGCTCGCCATAGCGAGCGTTACCCTAGAGCTCGCGAGGCGAGCAATCCAACTCGCCATAGCGAGCAGGACCTTAGTACTCGCGAGGCGAGCTATCCCACTCGCCATAGCGAGTTAAGTCAGAACCCAGAACTGTGTACTGTTTGCGAACTGTTTCGCATAGAACCTCGAGAGATGACCTTTGGGTAGTTTCTGGGACCTTTAATAATGTTTATTATAATCTGTAATGATGAAACATGATGATTGAGATTGTTTATGATGATTTTATGAAGCTTATGTGTGTTAATATGAATTGAATAAGTGATGAATGCTTGAATTACATGCGATGTTTGCCATATTAATGTTATACTTTATGAAGTACTTGCTGCCATGTTGCTGTCTATGTATGTATAGTTGCTGCATGTGTCAGTCCTTGATGATTAAGATGTTTTGTGACGTTTAAGATGTTAACTTGTTTAAGTTAAAAGTGTTGAGTCTCATGCATACTCATTCTATGATGGGGGCTCATGCCCTGGAGTTTTTACTCACCAGCGACGAGGGCTTATGCCCTGGAGCTTTGCTCACCAGCGACGAAGGCTTATGCCTTGGAGTATATTTATGCTCATAGCGACGAGGGCTCATGCCCTGGATTGGTACCACATGCATATAAGACGTAGGGTTGCATAGTCAAGTGTTGATGTCGAGTCAAGTCATCTAAGATGTTTATTAAGATGTATATGATGATGATTATGATGATGCTAAATGATGTGTTGTTTATGATGATGTTCTAAATGCTAGATGTTTATCTGTGATGAGTTGAATTATGTTGGTTGTTTGAATTGTGATTATTTGATTACATGTTTAATATAATTATTTGTGAATCTCACCCCTTCTGCTGGAATTGCCGCCTCGTGGGCAAGTGCAGGTAACCAAGATTAGGTGCAGACGTGTGAGGATTTCTGCAGTCGAGTCTAGGTGCTCTGATACGTAACGGGATAGGGGATCTTCTTTATTTTCTCTGTTCCTTGCGTATTATGTTATGATATGATTATGTTCTTTTTGAGGATTTTATTAAGACGTTGTTGAGGCCTGTGTGCCAAAGATTTTGAGATGTTTTCCTTATGATTATTCCGCTGCGACGATGATTAATAATTTATGAAGATTTAATGTTTATTTAATCATTAACATGAGATGTTTTAAGATATGTGATGCCCTGTTTATGTGCTTACTCTAATGCATGCTATTCTTTTTAAAGAAATTTTTATGTTGGGAAAACGGGGTGTTACAATTGGTATCAGAGCAGGTCGGTCCGTCCGGCCAAGTAGAGAGTCGAGTGACGTTGTATTAGAGTTGGAATAGTATTATTGTATTATTCTAACTTATGTTTGTTTTGTTAAGGATTAAGATGGCTGGAAGAAATGATGCTGCGATTGCTGCTGCCTTGGAGGCTGTTGCTCAAGCTGTGGGACAGCAACCAAATGTCAATGCTGGTTCTGGTGCGGAGGTCCGTATGCTGGAGACCTTCTTGAGAAACCATCCTCCTACCTTCAAGGGGAGATATGATCCGGATGGAGCCCAGTCTTGGCTCAAAGAGATAGAGAGGGTGTTCAGAGTTATGCAGTGCACGGAGGTGCAGAAGGTGCGTTTCGGTACGCACATGCTGGCTGAGGAGGCAGACGATTGGTGGATTAGTCTTCTACCCACCCTGGAGCAGGACGGTGCTGAGGTGACTTGGGCAGTATTTAAGAGAGAATTCCTCAACAGATATTTTCCTGAGGATGTGCGGGGCAAGAAAGAGATTGAGTTCCTGGAGCTAAAGCAAGGGAACATGTCTGTGACTGAGTATGCTGCGAAATTTGTGGAGCTGGCCAAGTTTTATCCACACTACTCTGCTGAGACCGCCGAATTTTCTAAGTGTATTAAGTTTGAGAACGGATTGAGAGCTGATATCAAGAGGGCTATAGGGTATCAGAAGATTAGAAACTTTTCTGAGTTAGTGAGCAGCTGCAGGATTTATGAGGAGGACACTAAGGCTCATTACAAGGTGGTTAATGAGAGGAAAGGAAAGGGGCAGCAAAGTCGTCCTAAGCCCTACAGTGCCCCTGCAGATAAGGGCAAACAGCGGGTTAATGATGAGAGGAGACCTGTTAAGAAAGATGCTCCTGCTGAGATAGTTTGCTATACTTGTGGCGTGAAAGGCCATAAGAGTAATGCTTGTCCTGGAGAGGTGAAGAGATGTTTTCGTTGTGGCAAGAAGGGTCACACTACTGCTGATTGTAAACGTGGTGATATTGTATGTTTTAATTGCAATGAGGAAGGTCACATTGGGTCCCAGTGCACACAACCTAAGAAGACTCAGACTTCTGGGAGAGTTTTTGCCTTGTCGGGTACGCAGACGGAGAGCGAGGATCGCTTGATCAGAGGTACTTGTTATTTTGATAATATACCTTTAGTTGCTATTATTGATACTGGTGCCACACATTGTTTTGTTGCTCTTGATTGTGCTGCTAAGTTGAATCTTGTTGTATCTGAAATGAATGGGGAGATGGTTGTCGAAACTCCAGCTAAGGGTTCGGTGACTACTTCCCTTGTGTGTTTAAGATGTCCTGTGTCTATGTTTGGTCATGATTTTGAGATTGATTTAGTGTGTCTGCCGTTGGTTGGGATGGATATGATCTTGGGGATGAATTGGTTAGAGTACAATCATGTTCTGATTAATTGTTTTCGCAAGACGGTGCATTTTTCTTCTCCCGAGGAAGAGAGTGGCGCAGAGTTCCTATCTACTAAACAGTTGAAGCAGTTGGAACGCGGCGGAATTATGATGTTTTCTTTGATGGCGTCTTTATCTATTGAGAATCAGGCGGTGATCGATAAGCTACAAGTGGTATGCGACTTTCCTGAAGTTTTCCCAGATGAGATTCCTGATGTGCCTTGTAACGCCCCAGTTGCTATTTTACTATTTTTGGTTGATTTTAATATGTTTGGTGTATTTTATATGAAAATGTTGATTTATGTGAATATTAGTGTGTTGTTATTTGATATATATTTTATTATATAATTATTTGTAGAATTTTATGAAAATGGGAGAAATTATATTTATTTTAGAAGAAGAGGGAGTTATTAGAGTTAATAGAATTAAGGAGAATTGAATAGAATTTAGTGGGGGGGAGTAAAGAGTAAAAAGGAGTTATGTTTTGGTTGGTAAGGAATAGAAGGAGGCAGACATAAGCTTTGTACGTACAGTAAAGAAAACATAGCTTTTTGGGAGAAAGAGAGAAGAACCAAGAGCAAGGAGGATTAGCCAAGAGGAGAGTTTTGCTGTAGCTTTTTATTCATCTAATCAGGTAAGGGTGAGCCTAACTTCAATAATCTTAATTGTGAATCATTTGTTCTTGATTGGCATAGGGTTTGAGAGGAATTGAGATGGGTTTTATGAACTAGGGTTATGATGAAATTGTGATGGATTGATGTGAGATTGTGTTGTAATGCTGTAGAACTTGTTACACAACCTAGATTATTCCCTAGGACAACATTGCTGATGAATTAGAGGTTTAATTGGAGAGATTGGAGATGTTTTGGTGAGATTAGGTCTGAACCCGTGTGGGTTCTGAGATCGCTCGCCTATGGCGAGTGATCACTCGCCGTGGCGAGTAGCCTTTGTTTGCTCGCGAGGCGAGCAGCATAGCTCGCCGTGGCGAGCTTGTCCCTTAAATTTTAGGACTTTGACCCAAATGATGATGGTTTTGAGTGCCCTTATATTTATAGAGATGACCTGTGAAGTTGGTTTAGCCAAATTGGATTTAGAGAGCTTAAAAATGAGGATTTTGGTGAAAAATGTCAAAAAGGCCGAAGCACCCAGTATTTCTCGCCTCCAGCTCGCCCCCAACTCGCCTTTGGCGAGTGAGCTGATGTGAGTACTCGCCTGTGGCGAGCAGGTACTCGCTGTGGCGAGTTAGTTAGTTGTTTGGTCTGTTTGTTGTTTTTGCGATCTGCTTTCGCATGGGACTTGAGAGGAACCTTGGGGTAGTGTTGGAAATGTTTTATACCCTTAAATGAGTTACGTAAAGATGATTGCTGATGGTTCTTTTATGTTGTGAATAATTGATGTATTGTTGATAGTAAGTGATGTTTAAATATGATGTTATGTGATTGTGATGACGTTACGTGTTGCGATGTATATGATTAATGAGATGATGTTCTGCCATGTAACTATTATACCTGCATGTGTCAGTCTTGCATTATGAATGATGTTTTGAGACGGTGTATTAAGTTGTTAAACGACGAGTCCATGCATTTGCATACTTATGAGACGGATGGGCTTTATGCTCATAGCGACGGTGGAGCTTTATGCTCAAAGCGACGGTGGAGCATTTGCTCAAAGCGACGGTGAAGCATATTAATGCTATAATAATATATGGTACCACATGCATGATGTTGAGACGTTAGGTGTTGCATTTAGTCGAGTCAATTGTGACATATATGAGATGATGTTTTGAGACGTTGATGCTTGATGTGATGTTGTTATGAAGATGCTTATGACGATGTTATGATGTGCTATAATGTATATGTGATGTGTTGGATTTATGATTGTTAACCTTGACGTTTGATTTATATATTAAAATTATTGTTGTGAATCTCACCCCTTCTGCTGGAATTGCCGCCTCGTGGGCAAGTGCAGGTAGCGAAGGATAGATAGGAGTTGGCTCTCGTGTCGTAGGCTCTGATACGTAACGGGATGGGGATTTTTGATGTTTAATTCTTTCATTCCTTTATGTATCATTTTATTTGAAGGACATGTTGTTGGAGATTTTATTATTATGAAATAAATTGTAGTAAGATGAGGCCTTTGTGCCAAGGATGAAGACATAGTTGTTGAATTGATTAATAAATAAATATTCCGCTGCCGATTTTTATAAAATGATGTGTTGAATTAAATAGTTTTTATAATCTATTTAAACTGAATTTTGAAAAGTAGATGTAATACTCCGTTGAATGTTGAACTCTGATGTTTTATTTAATATTACGTTGTTTTGGGAAAACGGGGTGTTACAATTGGTATCAGAGCAGGTCGGTCTGTCAGACCATTAGTAGAGTCGTGTCGAGCCTAGTAGTGTTGTGTGACAGTTTTACACTGTCTTTTGTTGTTCTGATTTGCTGTTCTGTTTTGTTGTTCTGGTTGTTGTTTGCGATGAAGAACTTTGAGATGGCTGGAAGGAATGATGTTGCTCTTGCTGCTGCTTTGCAAGCGATGGCTCAAGCTGTGGGTCAACAAAATAATGCTGGTGGTGCTAATGAGGGAGTGAGGATGTTGGAGACATTCTTGAGGAATCATCCACCAACATTCAAAGGAAGATACGACCCTGACGGAGCTCAGTTGTGGCTGAAGGAGGTCGAGAGAATCTTCCGAGTAATGCAGTGCAGTGATGTTCAGATGGTGCGCTTTGGCACGCACATGTTGGCCGAGGAAGCTGATGACTGGTGGGTAAGTGTGCAACCCGTTTTGGAAATTGGAGGTACTGCGATAACTTGGGCTGTTTTTGGGAGGGAATTCTTGAATAGGTATTTCCCGGAAGATGTTCGTGGGAAGAAGGAAATTGAATTCCTAGAACTGAAGCAAGGTGATATGTCAGTAACTGAATATGCTGCTAAGTTTGTCGAGTTGGCAAAGTTTTATCCGCACTATACTGCTGAGACTGCTGAGTTCTCCAAGTGCATTAAGTTTGAGAATGGTTTGCGTGCTGAGATTAAGCGGGCCATCGGTTATCAAAAGATCCGTAACTTTTCTGAATTGGTGAGTAGCTGCAGGATTTATGAGGAGGATACCAAAGCTCATTATAAGGTTATGAAGGAGAGGAAAGGTAAGCAACAAGATCGTGGAAAGCCTTATAGTGCTCCGACCGATAAGAGTAAGAAGGAAGTGAATGATGAGAGGAGGCCCAGGGAGAGTGATGCTCCTGCTGAAGTTGTTTGCTACAAGTGTGGTGAGAAGGGCCACAAGAGTAATGTTTGCAACCGTGATGAGAAAAAGTGTTTCCGATGCGGGAAGAAAGGCCATACTATAGTTGAGTGCAAGCGTGGGGACATTGTTTGCTTCAATTGTAATGAGGAAGGTCACATTGGCTCTCAGTGTACGCAGCCTAAGAAGGCTCAGGCGAGTGGTAGAGTGTTTGCTTTGGCTGGTACTCAGACGTGAGTGAGGATCGTCCGATCAGAGGTACATTTTCGAGGACGAAAATTCTCTAAGTTGGGGAGAGTTGTAACGCCCCAGTTGCTATTTTACTATTTTTGGTTGATTTTAATATGTTTGGTGTATTTTATATGAAAATGTTGATTTATGTGAATATTAGTGTGTTGTTATTTGATATATATTTTATTATATAATTATTTGTAGAATTTTATGAAAATGGGAGAAATTATATTTATTTTAGAAGAAGAGGGAGTTATTAGAGTTAATAGAATTAAGGAGAATTGAATAGAATTTAGTGGGGGGGAGTAAAGAGTAAAAAGGAGTTATGTTTTGGTTGGTAAGGAATAGAAGGAGGCAGACATAAGCTTTGTACGTACAGTAAAGAAAACATAGCTTTTTGGGAGAAAGAGAGAAGAACCAAGAGCAAGGAGGATTAGCCAAGAGGAGAGTTTTGCTGTAGCTTTTTATTCATCTAATCAGGTAAGGGTGAGCCTAACTTCAATAATCTTAATTGTGAATCATTTGTTCTTGATTGGCATAGGGTTTGAGAGGAATTGAGATGGGTTTTATGAACTAGGGTTATGATGAAATTGTGATGGATTGATGTGAGATTGTGTTGTAATGTTGTAGAACTTGTTACACAACCTAGATTATTCCCTAGGACAACATTGCTGATGAATTAGAGGTTTAATTGGAGAGATTGGAGATGTTTTGGTGAGATTAGGTCTGAACCCGTGTGGGTTCTGAGATCGCTCGCCTATGGCGAGTGATCACTCGCCGTGGCGAGTAGCCTTTGTTTGCTCGCGAGGCGAGCAGCATAGCTCGCCGTGGCGAGCTTGTCCCTTAAATTTTAGGACTTTGACCCAAATGATGATGGTTTTGAGTGCCCTTATATTTATAGAGATGACCTGTGAAGTTGGTTTAGCCAAATTGGATTTAGAGAGCTTAAAAATGAGGATTTTGGTGAAAAATGTCAAAAAGGCCGAAGCACCCAGTATTTCTCGCCTCCAGCTCGCCCCCAACTCGCCTTTGGCGAGTGAGCTGATGTGAGTACTCGCCTGTGGCGAGCAGGTACTCGCTGTGGCGAGTTAGTTAGTTGTTTGGTCTGTTTGTTGTTTTTGCGATCTGCTTTCGCATGGGACTTGAGAGGAACCTTGGGGTAGTGTTGGAAATGTTTTATACCCTTAAATGAGTTACGTAAAGATGATTGCTGATGGTTCTTTTATGTTGTGAATAATTGATGTATTGTTGATAGTAAGTGATGTTTAAATATGATGTTATGTGATTGTGATGACGTTACGTGTTGCGATGTATATGATTAATGAGATGATGTTCTGCCATGTAACTATTATACCTGCATGTGTCAGTCTTGCATTATGAATGATGTTTTGAGACGGTGTATTAAGTTGTTAAACGACGAGTCCATGCATTTGCATACTTATGAGACGGATGGGCTTTATGCTCATAGCGACGGTGGAGCTTTATGCTCAAAGCGACGGTGGAGCATTTGCTCAAAGCGACGGTGAAGCATATTAATGCTATAATAATATATGGTACCACATGCATGATGTTGAGACGTTAGGTGTTGCATTTAGTCGAGTCAATTGTGACATATATGAGATGATGTTTTGAGACGTTGATGCTTGATGTGATGTTGTTATGAAGATGCTTATGACGATGTTATGATGTGCTATAATGTATATGTGATGTGTTGGATTTATGATTGTTAACCTTGACGTTTGATTTATATATTAAAATTATTGTTGTGAATCTCACCCCTTCTGCTGGAATTGCCGCCTCGTGGGCAAGTGCAGGTAGCGAAGGATAGATAGGAGTTGGCTCTCGTGTCGTAGGCTCTGATACGTAACGGGATGGGGATTTTTGATGTTTAATTCTTTCATTCCTTTATGTATCATTTTATTTGAAGGACATGTTGTTGGAGATTTTATTATTATGAAATAAATTGTAGTAAGATGAGGCCTTTGTGCCAAGGATGAAGACATAGTTGTTGAATTGATTAATAAATAAATATTCCGCTGCCGATTTTTATAAAATGATGTGTTGAATTAAATAGTTTTTATAATCTATTTAAACTGAATTTTGAAAAGTAGATGTAATACTCCGTTGAATGTTGAACTCTGATGTTTTATTTAATATTACGTTGTTTTGGGAAAACGGGGTGTTACATGCCTCCGGAAAGAGAAGTTGAATTTTCGATTGATCTTGTTCCTGGAACGAAGCCTGTGTCTATGACGCCTTATCGTATGTCAGCTTCTGAGTTGGCTGAGCTGAAGAAACAGTTAGAGGAGTTGCTTGATAAGAAGTTCGTGAGACCAAGTGTTTCACCGTGGGGAGCTCCAGTGTTGTTAGTCAAGAAGAAGGATGGAAGTATGAGGTTGTGCATCGACTATCGTCAGTTCAATAAAGTAACGATAAAGAATAGGTATCCACTTTCGAGAATTGACGACTTGATGGATCAGTTGGTGGGTGCTTGTGTATTTAGCAAGATAGATTTGAGATCAGGTTATCACCAGATTAAAGTGAAAGATGAGGATATGCAGAAGACGGCATTTAGGACACGTTATGGACATTATGAGTATACGGTGATGCCTTTCGGTGTTACTAACGCACCTGGCGTATTTATGGAGTATATGAATAGAATCTTCCATGCTTATTTGGATCGTTTTGTTGTGGTATTCATCGATGATATTCTGGTTTATTCTAAGACTGAAGAAGAGCACGCTGAGCATTTGAAGATCGTCTTGCAAGTGTTGAAAGAGAAGAAGCTTTTTGCTAAGTTGTCTAAGTGTGAGTTCTGGTTGAAGGAAGTAAGTTTTCTTGGTCATGTTATTTCTGGCGATGGCATTGCGGTTGATCCGTCTAAAGTTGAAGCGGTATCGCAATGGGAGACTCCGAAGTCGGTTACTGAGATTAGAAGCTTCTTGGGTCTAGCTAGTTATTATCGAAGATTTATAGAGGGATTTTCTAAGTTGGCTCTTCCGTTAACGCAGTTGACGTGTAAAGGTAAATCTTTTGTGTGGGATGTTCATTGTGAGAACAGTTTTAATGAGTTGAAGAAGCGCTTGACGACGGCTCCAGTATTGATTTTGCCGAAGCCCGATGAACCTTTTGTGGTGTATTGTGATGCGTCCAAGTTGGGTTTAGGTGGTGTTCTTATGCAAGATGGTAAAGTGGTAGCTTATGCCTCAAGGCAATTGAGGATTCATGAGAAGAATTATCCGACGCATGACTTAGAGTTGGCAGCTGTGGTCTTTGTATTGAAGATATGGAGACATTACTTGTATGGTTCGAGGTTTGAAGTGTTTAGTGATCACAAGAGTTTGAAGTACTTGTTTGATCAGAAAGAATTGAATATGAGACAACGAAGGTGGCTTGAATTGTTGAAGGATTACGACTTTGGTTTGAATTATCATCCGGGCAAAGCTAATGTGGTTGCTGATGCTTTGAGCAGGAAGACTTTGCATATGTCTGCCATGATGGTGAAGGAATTCGAGTTGCTTGAACAGTTTAGAGATTTGAGTTTGGTTTGTGAAAGAACACCTCAGAGTGTAAAGCTTGGGATGCTGAAGATTGATAGTGATTTCTTGAAGAGTATCAAAGAGGCGCAGAAAGAAGATGTTAAGTTTGTGGACTTGTTGATTGCTAGTAATCAGACGGAGGATAGTGATTTTAAAGTGGATGATCAAGGAGTGTTAAGATTCCGAGGTCGAATTTGCATTCCTGATAATGAGGAAATGAAGAAGATGATCCTTGAAGAGAGTCATAGAAGTAGCTTGAGTATTCATCCGGGAGCTACGAAGATGTATCATGATTTAAAGAAGATGTTTTGGTGGTCTGGTTTGAAACGTGACGTGGCACAGTTTGTTTATTCTTGTTTGGTTTGTCAGAAGTCGAAGGTTGAGCATCAGAAACCTGCTGGTATGATGGTACCTCTAGATGTGCCAGAGTGGAAATGGGATAGTATATCCATGGATTTTGTGACGAGCTTGCCGAATACTCCTAAAGGGAATGACGCTATTTGGGTGATTGTTGATAGATTGACGAAGTCGGCTCATTTTCTACCGATTAATATTACTTTTCCTGTTGCTCAATTGGCAGAGATCTATGTCAAAGAGATTGTGAGGTTGCATGGTGTTCCTTCGAGCATCGTATCAGATAGAGACCCGAGATTTACTTCTAGATTTTGGAAGAGTTTGCAAGAGGCGTTGGGTTCTCAGTTGAGGTTGAGTTCGGCTTATCATCCGCAAACAGATGGTCAGTCGGAAAGGACGATTCAGTCGTTGGAAGATTTGTTGAGAGTGTGTGTACTTGAGCAAGGAGGAACTTGGGATAGTCATCTTCCATTGATAGAGTTCACGTACAACAACAGTTACCATTCGAGTATTGGGATGGCACCCTTTGAGGCTTTGTATGGTCGGAGATGTAGAACTCCGTTGTGTTGGTTTGAGTCAGGCGAGAATGTGATGTTAGGACCGGAGATTGTTCAACAGACTACTGAGAAAGTGAGAATGATCCAAGAGAAGATGAAAGCGTCGCAGAGTCGACAAAAGAGTTATCATGACAAGCGTAGGAAGGACCTTGAGTTCCAAGAGGGAGATCATGTGTTCCTGAGAGTGACTCCTATGACCGGTGTTGGTCGTGCATTGAAGTCAAAGAAGTTAACCCCGAAGTTTATTGGTCCATATCAGATATCAGAGAGGATTGGGGCGGTGGCCTATCGTATTGGATTGCCACCACATTTATCGAATTTGCACGACGTGTTCCATGTGTCGCAACTGAGGAAGTATGTTCCGGATCCGTCTCCTGTGATCCAGAGTGATGATGTGCAAGTTAGGGACAACCTTACGGTTGAGACCTTACCAGTGAGGATTGATGACAGAAAGACGAAGACGCTGAGGGGCAAGGAGATACCTCTCGTGAGAGTCGTTTGGTCGGGAGCGACCGGCGAAAGCTTGACGTGGGAATTAGAGAGTAAGATGCTAGAGTCGTACCCTGAGTTGTTTGCTTGAGGTAATTTTCGAGGACGAAAATCTTTTAAGTTGGGGAGAGTTGTAACGCCCATTTTGATTATTTAATTATTTGATTTATTTGAGAAGTTGTTATATATTTATTAATATATTATGCGATGTTAAGAGAAGATTTAATATGATTTTATGTGACGTGGTGACTTATTTTATTGTTAAATAAAATAAGATTTGAAAATAAAATAAAATATTTAGTTGTGGGTTAGTTTTGGATTTTAGAGAGTTATGTGGGAGAAAGAGTAAATAAGATAAGATTTGTTGGGAGTATATAAAGGGAAACCTAGGTTAGAAAACACGTACGCGTATCAGAATTTGGAAAAAAGGTGCAAACGGCTGCGTGAAAGGAGAAGAGCATTAGGGCTGCGATTTTCTGCTCATAATCAGGTAAGGGTGAGCCTAGCATTTGATTATATTATTCTGTAATCCATCTAATCAAGATTAAACAATCATAGGGCTGATTTGAGAGAATTGAAATTAGGTTAAAAAGTGAGAATAATGATGAAGTAGGCCTTAAAGCTGTAGAATTGATGTTTAGATTGAGCACAGAACGTAGATTAACCTTAATGATGATGATTCTGAGAGTTTAGATGTTTAAGATGATGAATTTGGGACTTTTTGGGTGATTTTTCGTAGAACCCGTAGCAGTCTGTTCATCGCTCGCCTGAGGCGAGCTATGCAACTCGCCGTGGCGAGTAGACCTAGTTTACTCGCGAGGCGAGCATCCCAGCTCGCCATAGCGAGCGTTACCCTAGAGCTCGCGAGGCGAGCAATCCAACTCGCCATAGCGAGCAGGACCTTAGTACTCGCGAGGCGAGCTATCCCACTCGCCATAGCGAGTTAAGTCAGAACCCAGAACTGTGTACTGTTTGCGAACTGTTTCGCATAGAACCTCGAGAGATGACCTTTGGGTAGTTTCTGGGACCTTTAATAATGTTTATTATAACCTGTAATGATGAAACATGATGATTGAGATTGTTTATGATGATTTTATGAAGCTTATGTGTGTTAATATGAATTGAATAAGTGATGAATGCTTGAATTACATGCGATGTTTGCCATATTAATGTTATACTTTATGAAGTACTTGCTGCCATGTTGCTGTCTATGTATGTATAGTTGCTGCATGTGTCAGTCCTTGATGATTAAGATGTTTTGCGACGTTTAAGATGTTAACTTGTTTAAGTTAAAAGTGTTGAGTCTCATGCATACTCATTCTATGATGGGGGCTCATGCCCTGGAGTTTTTACTCACCAGCGACGAGGGCTTATGCCCTGGAGCTTTGCTCACCAGCGATGAAGGCTTATGCCTTGGAGTATATTTATGCTCATAGCGATGAGGGCTCATGCCCTGGATTGGTACCACATGCATATAAGACGTAGGGTTGCATAGTCAAGTGTTGATGTCGAGTCAAGTCATCTAAGATGTTTATTAAGATGTATATGATGATGATTATGATGATGCTAAATGATGTGTTGTTTATGATGATGTTCTAAATGCTAGATGTTTATCTGTGATGAGTTGAATTATGTTGGTTGTTTGAATTGTGATTATTTGATTACATGTTTAATATAATTATTTGTGAATCTCACCCCTTCTGCTGGAATTGCCGCCTCGTGGGCAAGTGCAGGTAACCAAGATTAGGTGCAGACGTGTGAGGATTTCTGCAGTCGAGTCTAGGTGCTCTGATACGTAACGGGATAGGGGATCTTCTTTATTTTCTCTGTTCCTTGCGTATTATGTTATGATATGATTATGTTCTTTTTGAGGATTTTATTAAGACGTTGTTGAGGCCTGTGTGCCAAAGATTTTGAGATGTTTTCCTTATGATTATTCCGCTGCGACGATGATTAATAATTTATGAAGATTTAATGTTTATTTAATCATTAACATGAGATGTTTTAAGATATGTGATGCCCTGTTTATGTGCTTACTCTGATGCATGCTATTCTTTTTAAAGAAATTTTTATGTTGGGAAAACGGGGTGTTACAGCAAGGACCAATAGATGACTGCCAAGTGGACAAAGTGATAAGGACAAATTTATTTGGACAAATAAAATGATAAATGAAATGAAAATAACAAATAAACTAATATATGTATTTAAAAAACGAAAATTAAAATAAAAAGAAATAAAAAACAATAAAAATTGAAATAATAAAAAAGAAATGACAGAATTTAAAAAATGAAAAGTAACTAAAAATAAATGTGACAAAAAATGAGGTATTTTAAAATACCTCTCTGCCTAAATTTCGTCTGAAACGACGAAACTTCTCGGCTCTTTAAAAGACGAATGAAAGTTAAACAAATGCGTATAAAATAGAATTTTGAAAATATGAACAAAATGAGAGGTAAAACGCAGATAAAATGCGGGTAAAATACGCAACAAAAATGCGAATAAAATGAGCAAAAAGCGGGGACCCTGGTCCAAATTTGGGGTATGACATTCCTATTCAGCACCCTTTGATGTATATAAAACTATAGGGGAACTTTCTGAACGCAGGATTGGTATATGCAACAGATTGCCTGCTAACCATCCTTTCCAACCCCCTATAATCAAACCAATTCAAATGATCCTACCTGATAGACCCAAACCTGTCAAACCAACACAATCACAAAAACCAAATAGTCCAATAGTTGTTGATTCAACAGCTACTGAAGAACCAACAGCTGCTGAACAACCACCAACAAACAACCAACAACAAATCACCTCCACACTACTCAAACAAACCTCTGACCAACAAGTTTTATCAAATCTTGAAAATCACTATTCAGGTGAACTTCCTGAATACCAACAAAATGCTACTGAAAACCCCCCAACACAGACCCAAGAAAAGACCATTCTAGAATCTGTCATAGAGACAGTGGCTGAAGAGTCTATCCCAGTGATAGAGTCAGAACTCACTGTGTCTGTTTCAAATTCTGAACCAACACATAAATCTAACCCTAGTGCTTCTGACCAACCCTCTTCATCTTCATCACCTGTACAAATCATTGATGAACCCTCCTCTGACATACTGGATCCTGACTATCTTGATAATCAACTGGCAGAAATCAATGAGGAAATGCAGACTCTGCTGAACCTCAGGAAGACTCCTTTTCTACCTCTGGCTTATCAGGACATATGGTCTTCAGTCAAGAACAGATTACTTAGTTTGGTAAACAATGTTTCTTCTAAGTGTTGTCGTATTAAAGCCCATGCTATGAAGCGTCGCATGAGGGAACACTTGTTATCAACTAAGCATCTTCAAAGCAAGACCTTGTATCTGACCAATTCTCCATTCTATGCTGAGTCAGACTACATCACAAGACAATCAAAGGTGTTTCAGATGCTGAAGCAGAAGGTACTCAAGCATCAAGAAGAATCCAAGGAAGCTAAGGCAAGGGAAGATCAACTTCTTCAGAGGCAGTTAACTCTGGAAGAAATTGTTAGGAAGCAGTCTGAAGACATTCAGCGTCTGATGGCTATGATTCAACAGCAACAACCTCAACCCAACCCTTAGTTGCACACCTAGTTTTTCTTTGTTTTGTGTTTTGTCTTTGTGCTTCTATTTTTGCCTCTGATGTATCTGTGTTTATCTTGCATTTATAAATTCTTTTTCAGTTGCATCTAATATCATTTTCTGGTTTTTACTTCTTCTTTCCGTTTATACTTGATTCTTTTTGATTGTTGACAAAAGGGGGAGTAATAGAGAGTATTTAACAAGAATCTGAGCCCAAGTAAAATAAAATTCTAACAAATTTTATTTTGAGAATCTTATCTTTATCTCATCTGAGTTATTTTTTTCGAAATTATCTGTATTGGTTATAAAATGAATTTAATTAACCTGGATAGGTGTTAGGGGGAGCTTACAAACCTCACCTTAAGGAATATCAGACTCAGGGGGAGTCAGAGCTTACAAACCTCAGAACCCCTCAAGTCAACTTGTTAATGAAGTTAACAACAATTGATCTTTTTAAATACTTATGTTTGTCATCATCAAAAAGGGGGAGATTGTTGGAACAAAGGGTGTTTCACAATTACGCCACTTAAGTTTTGATGATAACAAGGTATTAAAAAATTATCAATTGGATATGCTAAAAGTTTATTCAAGTGTGCAGGACCATTATCAAAGAATTTATTTACAAGAGGTTCTGACTGAATAAATTAAAGAGCAAAGGAATTCTAGATCAAAGCTTGAAGAGCATCTGAATGAAAGTGCGTCTGAAGAAAGCGCTCCTGAAAAAGTCAGAAGCATAGTGTGTCTGAAGAAAAGCGCCTCTGAAGATGATGTCATCAGAAGCCAATTCTCAGAAGCCAGTTTCATCAGAAGCCAAGTTATTCAGAAGCCAAGCAGCGTTGACAAAGTACAAGTACGAACTGTACAACCACTAAGTCTCTGCAACCACCTTCTCTGCATTGTGTCTCCTATACAAGACAAGAATAACAGCAACAATGGCAGTCTTTGTTCCATTTATTATTGGAATGGATTTGAATTTGTTTTCACAACGGTAAACATCAAATCGGGCAAAAGATCAATGGTGATTTATTCAGAGCTTTGATCAAGACAAATGATGAGCTGGCTAGTTCCCAACGTCTCTCAAACCCTCTATAAATAGAGCTGAAGACTTGAAGAACGGTGCCACAAGAATTACAACATATACACGCGAACAAGACTATTTCTCATACTCTAAGTCGCAAACATTGCTCATCAACAACTTAGATAATTCTTACAAAAGTTATATCTTAGAATTTCTAAGTTTCTAGAGAAAAACAGAGTCTGTTCTGTTTCATTTTGTTTTGTGAATACCTCTGATTGTATATCAAGTATTCAAAACTCTTTTCAATTCTCTGTAATTGTTTTGAAGTCTCTTGCTTGTGTGCTTGAGCATTTGAAGTCTCTTTCTTGTGTGATTGAGCAAAGGAAGTCTCATACTTGTGTGTTTGAGCAACTTGTAATTTGATATTACATTTTAGTGGAACTCTCCTTGGAAGTGCAAGGGGGACAGGACTACTTCCGGATTGTGGAAGGAACCTGTATAAATTGCTTGTGTCTTCTTTCTTTCTTGCATTTGTTCTATATTCCGCTGCTAAGACTCTGAACTCTGATCAGACTCTGAACTCTATCAGACTCTGTATCCTGAGAACATTGTTATTTTTCATAAGAAAGAAACGTTTTTGAAAACACAATTCAACCCCCCCCTTCTTGTGTTTTTCCCTCCTTCATACACCACAAACGATTCCTTCGGATTCAGCAAAATCAACACAGGTATTGAAGTTAACCTCTTCTTCAACTCTAGAAAACTCTTATCACACTTAGCATCCCAAACATAAGCTCTTCCTTTCTGAGTCAACTGCGTCAATGGCAACGCTAACTTAGAGAACCTTCAATGAACCTCCGATAGTAACCTGCTAATCCAAGAAAATTTCTAATCTCAAAAACAGACTTCGGCGATTCCCACTACATCACCGCATCAACCTTCGACGGATCCACCGCAATGCCACCTTTCGAAATCACATGACCAAGAAAGCTCACTTCCCGCAACCAAAACTCACACTTCGACAACTTAGCAAACAACCGCTTCTCCTTCAAGACTTGCAACACAATCCTTAAATGCTCGGCATGTTCCTCCTCCGACTTCGAATATACTAAAATATCATCTATAAACACCACCACAAACTGATCCAGATAAGGATGGAAAATCCTATTCATATACTCCATGAAAACACCTGGCGCATTAGTCACACCAAATAGCATCACAGAATACTCATAGTGACCATAACTCGTCATGAACGCAGTTTTAGATATATCTTCCACTTTCACTCTTATCTGATGATATCCTGATCTCAAGTCAATCTTACTAAACACCTCTGCACCAACCAACTAATCCATCAAATCATCAATCCTCGGGAGCGGATACCGATTCTTGATAGTCACCTTGTTCAACTGCCGATAATCCACACACAACCTCATACTACCATCCTTCTTCTTCACCAACAACACTGGAGCACCCCACGGAGAAACACTCGGCCTAATGAACTGCTTCTCGAGCAACTCTTCGAACTGCTTCTTCAACTCGCCCAACTCTGATGCAGACATCTGATATGGCGCAATCGAAATAGGACTCGTTCCTGGTACCAAATCAATTGCAAACCCAACTTCCCTTTCCGGCGGTAAGTCGGTAATGTCGTCCGAAAACACTTCTAGAAAGCCTTGCACTACCGGAAAATCGCCAACACCTTTCTCGCTCCTTTCCTTCAACGAAGCAAACATCATAAACACACTAGCTTCGCCATCCAAGGACTTCTTCACTTGCTCCGCGGTCAAGAACTTCCCACCTACTTCATCCACCGGCTTAGAGAATGTTACACTTTTGGTTAAACAATTGATGTTAACACCAAAAGTCAACATCCAATCCATTCCGAAAATCACGTCCATATGCTTCAACGGTAAGCAAACTAAATCCAACTCAAGGTCAACACAACCAAAACTAACGGGACACTTAGCACACACCAAGGAAGTAGTCACCGGGCCCTTGGTCGGGATATCGATGACCATTCCACGCAACAACGGAGTTACAACCAAGCCCAAACGCTCAACACAACTACTCGCGATCAAAGAATGTGTAGCACCAGTATCAATAATTGCAACCAAAGGAGTACTATTGATAAAACACATACCTCAGATGAGATTATCCGGCTGCTCCACTTCTTCCGCATTCAAAACAAACACCTTACCCGCTGCCTTCTTCGGTTTGGTATTCTTAGAACTCAAATGACCCGCTTCACCACAATTGTAGCAAGTAATCTCCCTCTTGCACTCATAAGCCTTGTGACCCTTCTGACCACACTTGAAGCACCTATCTCCTTGTAACAGCCCGTTTTTCGCGTTTGCTTTATTTTAATTATTTTATTTCGTGTGTTATTTTAATTGGGTGCATTTTCATATGTTTGTGCATTAGAGGGGTAATTAGTAATTTTGGGAGAATAGCGTTTTATCGTTTCCTAAGATAGAACCGTTTTATTAATTAAGTTGTCGGAGCGCGATAATTAATTAGAGCCGAGGTTATTAATTAGTTACCGTTGGTATGTTATTTAGTAGATTAGTGTGAGCCCATTGATTTATTCAATTGTGTGTTTAAGGCCCATTAAGGGAGAGGGAGTATATAAACTAAGTCTTTAGTGACTAGGGTTAGAAACTTGCTCATTTTCACACAAACACAAGAGGAGGCAATTTGGGGCTAGAGAGAAGAGCTAGAAGAGGGTTTCACTCCTAGGAGCTAAATTGAAGCTAGAATTGTTGATTCTTGGTGCTAGAGGTAAGAGGGTTAGGTTTCACTCATAAGTTCATAACTTTTCATTTTTTTTCCATTCATGAACTTGATGAAATTGATTCTATTTGCTATGAATTCGTGCATGTTTGTTGCCACTATGTTTGAGAACATGATTTACATGATAATTGTATAGTTGTATGTGAATTTTCATGTTGAAATACATAAGTGTTGGTGTTTTGTGTTCTTGGGCAAATTTGATGAAAAATGAAGTTGTGATGTTAGATTGTGCGTGAATTGATGTTCATTAGTTGTTATTGATGATTGTTAAACTGTTGGAATCGAATTTGTTGAACTGGAATCGTTGTTTATGGATTTGTGTAGAAATTTGGGGTTGTGTTGGTGTTTTGAGAAAATCCTATGATTTTGATAAAAATAAGTTGAATTGTTGTTTCTAATGCTTGATTCATGTTTGTTTAAGTGTATTGAAGCTATTTTGATCCATAAACACTTCCTGGAACTTGTTTTGGTGGATTGGGGTTTTGAAAATTGAGTTTTGGTGTGAAAAAGGGGTTAAACCCTAGAGGTTCTGGGCTGCCCAGATGAAGCTTCGCTTGAAGCGAGCATTCAAAGGGGAAACCCAGAATTTTGGATGCTATTTCGCTCCAAGCGAGCTCCAAGCCAGATGCACCTGTGCTCTCTGGAACTATCTCGCTTGAAGCGAGATAAAATGGCTTCAAGCGAGATTGGCCTGTTTCAGCCCATTTGATCTTTTTGTTTCGTGAACTTGGGACCTTTTCGAGCATTCCTTAACACTTCTTTTAACCTCTATAAACATTGTTTGCATCTATAATCCTACTGGAACAACATTCGAAATCGAATTGGAATGATTTTGGAAGATTGAACTTGAAACTTGAAAATGGTCAAGAACACGGACTTTCCGGAACTTGATTCTTTTCAAGGGAACCAAGTGGGATTATACTTGAATAATGTTTATATGACTTTTACTGATGATTTCAATTGGTTCCATGGACTGATTACTTGATTTGCCTTGAAAACTTATAACTTTGGAAAAGTGGCAAAAGTGAGACGAACTTCATGAATTTTGTACATTCTTCATATGTGGCCGATGAAATGCTTATGAAACCTCTACTGTACACATATGTGACTTGTGAGGATACATGGCGTAGGCAATTGAGCTCGTTATTTGGTTTTGGTTCTTAACCTTCAAATATTTTCAAAGTTGTGAAATGTGAGACGAACTTGTGTAATTCTTACCTTGAAGTTTATTTGATGGTGAACCTTTTTAGATATGGATTCCTATGGTTAATTGTATGCTTGTGAATGAAGTTGGATAATGATAATGTGAAATATCATGACCTCGCATGTTATCTTCTTTACTTGAAATATATGAAGTGTTGCTTGTTCATGATGAACTACGTGCAGAAGGTGATAATGTTGATTGTATACATGTTCAAAGGTGATGAATATATGTATGTTGTATGTATGTGCAATTGTTGATGTGTGCATACTTGATTAAATGACCTTGGTGATGATTGCATAATTGTATGCATGGTTTTGGTGATGATTGCATAATTGTATGCATGGTTTGGGTGATGATTGCATAGTTGTATATGCATGTTTTGGAGAATTGTGTATGAGCATATGTATTGAGTCAAGTCATATGTTCATGCATTCATTGTTGAGGTGGCGGACGTATGTCCAAAGTGTAAGGCAGGTGTGAACCTTACACTCGATGTGTTTGTTGCATCGGAGGTGACGACCTTGGAGGTGACTTGGTACCACATGCATCTAGATGAGTCTAGAGACATTGCATGAATTCTTTGTGAGTCGAATTGCATTTGAATTGTGCATGGCGATTGTGTTTGGAGTTTGATATTTGACTTGGTCGAATTGTGTTATATGTGTGATACACTCGAATTATGTGAACTTGAAATGATGCCTATGAATGATATTGAATGAGATAAATGTGGAGATACTATGAGTATATGTTTGGCAATGTTGTTTATCATTCTCGGATATATGACCATTATTCCAATGTTCTTGCTTATCTGTTTATGGATTATGATGATGTAATGCTAACCCTCAGTGGTTTACCACCTGCCTTTCCGTATGGACGGGTAGATGGAGTGCAGGATGCTTAGTTGCTTTGATGTCGCCGAGGAGCGGGAGTTCCTCGTTCTTGTGCAAGTGTCTAGATTAGGGCTCTGATCTAGGGTGTCCTTGCATGTTATTTCTTTTATGACTATGTAGTTTTTGGAGTTGAGATATTGTTATTATGAGTTTGAGATCATGTATTTATTATCATGAGATTTTGGAGATGTTATTTATATGGTTTACATATATTCCGCTGCTATGTTTATGTAGTTTGATAATTTATACATGTATTCTGGATATTGTTTGGTGACGTAGCATCTATTTCTTGAATATGTCTGATGTATTCTCGCGTTTATCGCTTATTAGAAATAGGGTGTTACAAGTTGGTATCAGAGCCGTGGTCAGTCTTGTCCAGACCAGAACTAGTTTTATTACCTGTTGTATTCGAATGGTATATTGAGTTACCTTCGATACTTTGTGCTGTTGTTCTTACCTGTTGCTTGGTTTTTGGATTAGCAAGAGATGGCTGGTAGAGGCGGTAGGAATGATGATGCGATTGCAGCGGCTTTGACTGCAGTGGCTCAAGCTTTGGCTCAAAATTAAGGAGGTGGTGGTCATGAAGACCAAGGAGAAGCGGAGGAACGGAGGCTTGATCGTTTCATGAGAAACAAACCGCCGACATTCAAGGGAAGGTTTGACCCGGAAGGAGCTTTGACTTGGATGGAATGCATGGAGAGGATTTTTCGTGCTATGGTGACTAATGATGACCAGAAGGTGAGGTTGGCTACTCACATGCTTGCTGAGGAGGCCGAGTATTGGTGGACTGGTACCAAGAGGAGGATTGAAGCTGGTGGTGATGTTATCACTTGGGTGAGGTTCAAGAATGAGTTCTTGAAGAAGTACTTTCCGGAAGATTTGAGGAACAAGAAGGAAGCTGAGTTCTTGAACATGAAGCAAGGGAGTATGTCGGTTGCTGAGTATGCGGCTAAGTATGAGGAGCTCTCGAGGTTCTGTCCTTACATCAATGCGGAGGATGCTATGGTCTCTAAGTGTGTGAAGTTTGAGAATGGCTTGAGGCCGGAGATCTATCAGTACGTCTGTTTTCATGAGATTAGAGATTTTGACACTTTGGTGCACAAGTGTCGGATGTTTGATGACGCCGGGAAGGCAAAGGCGGATTACTACAAGGCTAGGCATGACAAGAGAGGAAAGGGCTGTAACACCCCGTTCCCAAAAACAACGTAATAATGCTAATTTAATCAGAGTTCAACATCAACGGAGTATTACATCTACTTTTCATAATTTATTTAAATAGAATATAAAACCATTTAAATAACAACAACTTCATTTTATAAAAATCTGCAGCGGAAAATCTTTATTTAATATCATAACCAACAACTACATTAAAATCCTTGGCACAAGGCCTCAACATGATAAAATATTATTCAATAATGGTTTAATCTCCAACAACAACAAAACTTCGACAACATGTTCCAAATTGATACATAAAGGAATGAAAGAAAACATTAATCAAATAACCAAATATCACACACCACATAAATCATCTAAAATTAAATAAACTATTTAAAAACAATCAAAAATGATAAAATAGAAATTAGAGTGTTACAACTCTCCCCAACTTAGAGAATTTCGTCCTCCAAATATTACCTCAAGCAACAAACAACAAATTAGGACAACAAAAGACAGTGTGAAGCTGTCACACAACACTACTAGGCTCGACACGACTCTACTACTTGGTCGGACGGACCAACCTGCTCTGATACCAATTGTAACACCCCGTTCCCAAAAACAACGTAATAATGCTAATTTAATCAGAGTTCAACATCAACGGAGTATTACATCTACTTTTCATAATTTATTTAAATAGAATATAAAACCATTTAAATAACAACAACTTCATTTTATAAAAATCTGCAGCGGAAAATCTTTATTTAATATCATAACCAACAACTACATTAAAATCCTTGGCACAAGGCCTCAACATGATAAAATATTATTCAATAATGGTTTAATCTCCAACAACAACAAAACTTCGACAACATGTTCCAAATTGATACATAAAGGAATGAAAGAAAACATTAATCAAATAACCAAATATCACACACCACATAAATCATCTAAAATTAAATAAACTATTTAAAAACAATCAAAAATGATAAAATAGAAATTAGAGTGTTACAAGGGCCATGGTATTGGGAAACCGTATGTTAAGGACAAGGGAAAGAAGAAGGCAAGTGGAGGAAGCTCCAAGCCTAGCTTGGCGGAGGTTAAGTGTTTCAAGTGTGGTACTCTCGGTCATTATGCTGGTGATTGCAAGAAGGGTGATAGTTGCTTCAAGTGTGGGCAAGCGGGTCATAAGTCTTTTGAGTGCAAGAAGGAGATTACTTGCTACAATTGTGGTGAGAAGGGTCACGTAAGTACTAGGTGTACTAAGCCGAAGAAGGCGGCAGGAAAGGTCTTTGCTTTGAATGCGGAAGAGGTGGAGCAGCCGGATAACCTCATCCGAGGTATGTGTTTTATCAATAGTACTCCTTTGATTGCGATTGTTGATACTGGTGCTACTCATTCTTTCATCTCTGCTTGTTGTGTTGAGCGTTTGAATCTTGTTGTGACTGTAACGCCCTCTTTAATTATTTAATTGTTTTATTAGAGGATATAGTATATGTTTATATATTATATGGATTTTGATGATTATGTGACGTATTTGTGACGTGTGACGTGTTATTATTTTATTGTTTAATAAAATAATAAAAATGATATTTATAAGAATATTTGTTTGGTAAATATAGAGATTTGTTGGAAAAATATATAATTTTAAGAGATGGGGTTATATTTATAATTAAGAAGAGTTGTGAGGGTTGAGATAGAATTAATTAAGTTGAGAGGGAGTATTTAAGAGAAGTAGGTTAAGAGAATTAGGTTACGCGTTACAGACATTTGGGAAAAGAAGAGAAACACGGTTGAAGGGAGAAGAGAGGCTAGGCTGCAATTTCTGCACTTTTTCCAGGTAAGGGTGAGCCTAACTTCAATAATCTTAATTGTGAATCATCTGTTCTTGATTGGCATAGAGTTTGGTGAGAATTAAGATGAATTTGAGAACTAGGGTTAAGATGAATTTGTGATGAATTGATGAGGGTTTGATGTTGTAAGGCTGTAGAACTTGTTACAGAACCTAGATTATTCCCTAGGATGACATTGCAGATGATTTAGGGGTTTGATTTGAGAGTATTGGCACGTTTTGGTGATTTTAGGTCTGAACCCGTGTGGGTTCTGAGATCGCTCGCCTGTGGCGAGTGATCACTCGCCGTGGCGAGTAGCCTTTGTTTGCTCGCGAGGCGAGCAGCATAGCTCGCCGTGGCGAGCTTGTCCCTTAAATTTTAGGACTTTGGCCCAAGTGATGATGGTTTTGAGTGCCCTTATATTTATAGAGATGACCTGTGAAGTTGGTTTGGTCAAAGTGGATTTAGAGAGCTTAAAATGAGGATTTTTGGTGAATAATGTCAAAAAGGCCGAGAGCACCCAGGATTTCTCGCCTGCAGCTCACCCCCAACTCGCTTTTGGCGAGTAAGCTGTTGCGAGTACTCGCCTGTGGCGAGCAGATCACTCGCCGTGGCGAGTTAGATGGTTCAGGACTGATTGTTCCGTTTTGCGATCTGTTTCCCATGGGACTTTGAGAGGAGACCTTTGGGTAGTATTGGAGAGGTTGTATATCCTTAGATGCATTCTGTAATGAAGATTGTTGATGATTCTTTTATGTCGTGAATAATTGATGTATTGTTGATAGTAAGTGATGTTTAAATATGATGATATGTGATTATGATGATGTTACGTGTTGCGATGTATATGATTAATGAGATGATGTCCTGCCATGTAAATATTATACCTGCATGTGTCAGTTTTGCATTATGAATGATTGTTTTGAGACGGTGTATTAAGTTGTTAAACGACGAGTCCATGCATTTGCATATTTATGAGACGGTGGAGCTTTATGCTCAAAGCGACGGTGGAGCTTCATGCTCAAAGCGACGGTGGAGCTTTATGCTCAAAGCGACGGTGGAGCATTTGCTCAAAGCGACGGTGAAGCATATTAATGCTATAATCATATGGTACCACATGCATGATGTTGAGACGTTAGGTGTTGCATTTAGTCGAGTCATTTGTGACATATATGAGATGATGTTTGAGACGTTGATGTTTGATGTGATGTTGTTTATGATGATGCTTATGATGATGTTATGAGGTGCTACAATGTATATGTTATGAGTTGGATTTATGATTGTTAATCTTGACATTTGATTTATATATTAATATTATTGTTGTGAATCTCACCCCTTCTGCTGGAATTGCCGCCTTGTGGGCAAGTGCAGGTACCCAGTCTTAGATGCGATGATGCGAGGAGTCTGTGTGATGTAGGGTTGCTCTGATACGTAACGGGATGGGGTCTTTTGCATAGAGTCTATTCCTTATGTATCATGTTTTCAATAAATGTTAACTTTAAGACTTGGTGATGTTGAAACATTAATGTTTTTGAGACGTTTGATGGCTTTTAAGCCAAGACCTTTATGAAGGATTTGAATTATGATTTCCGCTGCTTATAATTGAATGTTTTGCGAAGGATTAACTAATATTCATTTGTTTTTAAAGAATTTTTATTGTGATGAATGTGACACTCCTTTTGTGAAGTACTCTGATCTACGTGTTTATTTAATGAAATTTTTAAGACGGGAAATTGGGGTGTTACATTTGGTATCAGAGCAGGTCGGTCCGTCCGGCCAAGTAGAGAGTCGAGTGACGTTGTCTTAGAGTTAGAATAGTATTATCGTATTATCCTGACTTATGTTGTTTTCCGGAGAACTAAGATGGCTGGTAGAAACGATGCTGCCCTTGCTGCTGCTTTGGAAGCAATGGCTAATGCTGTGGGTAATCAGAACAACGCTGGTGGAAACGACGGGACTAGGATGTTGGAGACCTTTCTGAGGAATCACCCGCCTACCTTCAAGGGGCGCTATGATCCAGATGGGGCTCAAACATGGCTCAAGGAAGTGGAGAGAATCTTCAGAGTCATGCAATGTGATGATGTGCAGAAGGTGCGTTTTGGCACGCACATGCTAGCTGAGGAGGCTGATGTTTTGGTGGGTTAGTCTTCTACCCATTTTGGAGCAAGACGGAGCTGTGGTGACGTGGGCTGTTTTCACGAGGGAGTTCCTTAACAGATACTTCCCAGAAGATGTTCGTGGGAAGAAAGAGATAGAGTTTCTGGAGCTTAAGCAAGGAAACATGTTGGTGACTGAATACGCGGCTAAGTTTGTGGAGCTGGCTAAGTTTTACCCGCATTATACCCCTGAGACGGCTGAGTTTTCAAAATGCATAAAGTTCGAGGATGGCTTGCGTGCTGACATCAAGCGAGCCATTGGTTATCAGAAGATCCGCAACTTCTCTGAGTTAGTGAGTAGCTGCAGAATTTATGAAGAGGATGTTAAGCTGGTAGATTTGTTGATCGCTGGTATTGAGACTGAGGATAGTGACTTTAAGGTCGACGATCATGGAGTGTTAAGATTCAGAGGTAGAATTTGCATTCCTGACAATGATGAAATGAAGAAGATGATTCTTGAAGAGAGTCACAGAAGTAGCTTGAGTATTCACCCGGGAGCTACGAAGATGTATCATGACTTAAAGAGGTTGTTTTGGTGGTTTGGTTTGAAACGCGATGTGGCACAATTTGTGTATTCTTGCTTGGTTTGTCAAAAGTCGAAGATTGAGTATCAGAAACCGACTGGTATGATGGTACCTTTAGATGTACCAGAGTGGAAATGGGATAGTATATCCATGGATTTTGTGACGAGTTTGCCCAATACTCCTAGAGGGAACGATGCTATTTGGGTTATTGTTGATGGTTTGACGAAATCGACTCATTTTCTACCGATTAACATTACCTTTCCTGTAGCCCAGTTGGCAGAGATCTATATTCGAGATATAGTAAAGCTGCATGGTGTTCCTTCGAGCATCGTATCAGATAGAGATCCAAGGTTTACTTCTAGATTTTGGAGGAGTTTGCAAGAGGCTTTGGGTTCGCAGTTAAGGTTGAGTTCGGCTTATCATCCGCAAACAGATGGTCAGTCGGAGAGGACGATTCAGTCGTTGGAGGACTTCTTGAGGGTTTGTGTACTTGAGCAGGGAGGGACTTGGGATAGTCATCTTCCATTGATAGAGTTCACGTACAACAACAGTTACCATTCAAGTATTGGAATGGCACCGTTTGAGGCTTTGTATGGTCGGAGATGCAGGACTCCGTTGTGCTGGTTTGAGTCGGGTGAAAGAGTGGTCTTAGGACCAGAGATCGTTCAACAGACTACTGAGAAGGTGAGAATGATCCAAGAAAAGATGAAAGCGTCGCAGAGTCGACAAAAGAGTTATCATGATAAGCGTAGAAAGGACCTTGAGTTCCAAGAGGGAGATCATGTGTTCCTGAGAGTGACTCCTATGACGGGTGTTGGACGAGCTTTGAAATCGAAGAAGTTGACTCCGAGGTTTATTGGTCCGTATCAGATTTCAGAGAGGATTGGGCCGGTGGCATATCGTGTTGGATTACCACCACACTTATCGAATTTGCATGATGTTTTCCATGTATCTCAGCTGAGGAAGTATGTTCCGGATCCGTCTCATGTGATCCAAAGTGACGATGTGCAAGTTAGGGACAACCTTACGGTTGAGACCTTACCCGTGAGGATTGATGATCGAAAGACGAAGACGCTGAGGGGCAAAGAGATACCTCTCGTTAGAGTTGTTTGGGACGGAGCGACGGGTGAAAGCTTGACTTGGGAGCTAGAAAGTAAGATGCTGGAATCCTATCCAGAGTTGTTTGAGCGGGGTAAATTTTCGAGGACGAAAATCCTTTAAGAGGGGGAGAGTTGTAACGCCCTCTTTAATTATTTAATTGTTTTATTAGAGGATATAGTATATGTTTATATATTATATGGATTTTGATGATTATGTGACGTATTTGTGACGTGTGACGTGTTATTATTTTATTGTTTAATAAAATAATAAAAATGATATTTATAAGAATATTTGTTTGGTAAATATAGAGATTTGTTCGAAAAATATATAATTTTAAGAGATGGGGTTATATTTATAATTAAGAAGAGTTGTGAGGGTTGAGATAGAATTAATTAAGTTGAGAGGGAGTATTTAAGAGAAGTAGGTTAAGAGAATTAGGTTACGCGTTACAGACATTTGGGAAAAGAAGAGAAACACGGTTGAAGGGAGAAGAGAGGCTAGGCTGCAATTTCTGCACTTTTTCCAGGTAAGGGTGAGCCTAACTTCAATAATCTTAATTGTGAATCATCTGTTCTTGATTGGCATAGAGTTTGGTGAGAATTAAGATGAATTTGAGAACTAGGGTTAAGATGAATTTGTGATGAATTGATGAGGGTTTGATGTTGTAAGGCTGTAGAACTTGTTACAAAACCTAGATTATTCCCTAGGATGACATTGCAGATGATTTAGGGGTTTGATTTGAGAGTATTGGCACGTTTTGGTGATTTTAGGTCTGAACCCGTGTGGGTTCTGAGATCGCTCGCCTGTGGCGAGTGATCACTCGCCGTGGCGAGTAGCCTTTGTTTGCTCGCGAGGCGAGCAGCATAGCTCGCCGTGGCGAGCTTGTCCCTTAAATTTTAGGACTTTGGCCCAAGTGATGATGGTTTTGAGTGCCCTTATATTTATAGAGATGACCTGTGAAGTTGGTTTGGTCAAAGTGGATTTAGAGAGCTTAAAATGAGGATTTTTGGTGAATAATGTCAAAAAGGCCGAGAGCACCCAGGATTTCTCGCCTGCAGCTCGCCCCCAACTCGCTTTTGGCGAGTAAGCTGTTGCGAGTACTCGCCTGTGGCGAGCAGATCACTCGCTGTGGCGAGTTAGATGGTTCAGGACTGATTGTTCCGTTTTGCGATCTGTTTTGCATGGGACTTTGAGAGGAGACCTTTGGGTAGTATTGGAGAGGTTGTATATCCTTAGATGCATTCTGTAATGAAGATTGTTGATGATTCTTTTATGTCGTGAATAATTGATGTATTGTTGATAGTAAGTGATGTTTAAATATGATGATATGTGATTATGATGATGTTACGTGTTGCGATGTATATGATTAATGAGATGATGTCCTGCCATGTAAATATTATACCTGCATGTGTCAGTTTTGCATTATGAATGATGGTTTTGAGACGGTGTATTAAGTTGTTAAACGACGAGTCCATGCATTTGCATATTTATGAGACGGTGGAGCTTTATGCTCAAAGCGACGGTGGAGCTTCATGCTCAAAGCGACGGTGGAGCTTTATGCTCAAAGCGACGGTGGAGCATTTGCTCAAAGCGACGGTGAAGCATATTAATGCTATAATCATATGGTACCACATGCATGATGTTGAGACGTTAGGTGTTGCATTTAGTCGAGTCATTTGTGACATATATGAGATGATGTTTGAGACGTTGATGTTTGATGTGATGTTGTTTATGATGATGCTTATGATGATGTTATGAGGTGCTACAATGTATATGTTATGAGTTGGATTTATGATTGTTAATCTTGACATTTGATTTATATATTAATATTATTGTTGTGAATCTCACCCCTTCTGCTGGAATTGCCGCCTTGTGGGCAAGTGCAGGTACCCAGTCTTAGATGCGATGATGCGAGGAGTCTGTGTGATGTAGGGTTGCTCTGATACGTAACGGGATGGGGTCTTTTGCATAGAGTCTATTCCTTATGTATCATGTTTTCAATAAATGTTAACTTTAAGACTTGGTGATGTTGAAACATTAATGTTTTTGAGACGTTTGATGGCTTTTAAGCCAAGACCTTTATGAAGGATTTGAATTATGATTTCCGCTGCTTATAATTGAATGTTTTGCGAAGGATTAACTAATATTCATTTGTTTTTAAAGAATTTTTATTGTGATGAATGTGACACTCCTTTTGTGAAGTACTCTGATCTACGTGTTTATTTAATGAAATTTTTAAGACGGGAAATTGGGGTGTTACAGTGACTCCGTTGTTGAGAGGGATGGTCATTGATACCCCGGCCAATGGTTCGGTGACTACTTCCTTTATGTGTTCTAAGTGTCCCGTTAACTTTGGAAATGTGGATTTTAAGTTGGACCTAGTGTGTCTTCCGTTGAAGAATATGGATGTGATTTTTGGTATGGATTGGATGTTGACTTTTGGTGTAAACATCAATTGTTTAACTAAGAGTATCACGTTTTCGAAGCCGGTAGCTGAGGAGAGTGGAAGGTTCTTAACCGCGGAGCAAGTGAAGAAGTCTCTAGATGGTGAAGCTAGTGTGTTCATGATGTTTGCTTCTTTGAAGGTAAGCGGTGAGAAAGGTATTAGCGACTTGCCAGTAGTGCAAGAGTTCCCAGAAGTGTTTCCGGATGATGTTTCAGATTTACCGCCGGAGAGAGAAGTGTGAGTTTTGGTTGCGTGAAGTGAGCTTTCTTGGTCATGTGATTTCGAGAGGTGGTATTGCGGTAGATCCATTGAAGATTGATGCAGTGATTAAGTGGGAATCGCCGAAGTCTGTTTTTGAAGTTCGAAGTTTTCTTGGTTTGGCGGGTTACTATCGGAGGTTCATTGAGGGGTTCTCTAAGTTGGCGTTGCCATTGACGCAGTTGACTCGGAAAGGGCAAGCTTATGTTTGGGATGCTAAGTGTGAAGAGAGTTTCCAAGAGTTGAAGAAGAGGTTAACTTCAGCGCCTGTGTTGATTTGGCGAATCCGAAGGAGTCGTTTGTTGTGTATTGTGATGCTTCGAAGATGGGTCTTGGTGGTGTGCTTATGTAGAATCGTCAGGTTGTGGCTTATGCTTCAAGGCAGTTGAAGGTGCATGAGAAGAATTATCCGACTCATGATTTGGAATTGGCAGCAGTTGTGTATGCTTTGAAGATTTGGAGGCATTATCTTTATGGTTCTAAGTTTGAGGTGTTCAGTGATCACAAGAGTTTGAAGTATTTGTTTGACCAGAAAGAGTTGAATATGAGGCAAAGAAGATGGTTGGAATATCTTAAGGATTTTGATTTTCAGCTGAGTTATCATCTTGGAAAAGCTAACGTGGTTGCAGATGCTTTGAGTAGGAAGACTTTGCATGTGTCTGCTATGATGGTTAAGGAGTTAGAGTTGGTGGAGCAATTTCGAGATTTGAGTTTGGGTTGTGAGTTGACACCCGGAAGTGTGAAGTTGGGTATGTTGAAGTTGTCAAGTAACATCTTGGAAGAAATCAAGAGTGGTCAGAAAGAGGATTTGGAACTTGTAGACCGAGTGGTGTTGGTTAACCAAGGTAAGGGTGCAGATTTCAGATTAGATCAGAATGGAGTCTTGTTGTTTCGTGATCGGGTGTGTGTGCCGGATGTGCCTGAGCTTAAGAAGCGTATTTTGGACGAAGGTCATCGGAGTAGCTTGAGTATTCATCCAGGAGCAACTAAGATGTATCAAGATTTGAAGAAGTTGTTTTGGTGGCCTGGAATGAAGAAGGAGATCGTCGAGTTTGTTTATGCCTGTTTAATTTGTCAGAAGTCAAAGATTGAACACCAGAGGCCGTCAGGTTTGATGCAGCCGTTGTTTGTGCCAGAATGGAAGTGGGATAGTATCTCTATGGACTTTGTTGGAGCTTTGCCGAGGACTGTGAAGGGTTTTGATTCGATTTGGGTGGTTGTTGATCGGTTGACGAAGTCAGCGCATTTTATTCCTATCAAGACCGGTATGTCTGTTGCAAAGTTGGCTGAGGTCTACATTGAGCAGGTTGTCAGGTTGCATGGTATTCCTTCTAGTATTGTGTCGGATCGGGATCCGAGGTTTACTTCTAAGTTTTGGGAGAGCTTGCAAGCTGCTTTGGGAACTAAGTTGAGGTTGAGTTCTGCTTATCATCCTCAGACTGATGGTCAATCGGAGAGGACTATTCAAAGTTTGGAAGATTTGTTGAGAGCTTGTGTTTTGGAGCAAGGTGTCAGTTGGGTAGAATGTTTACCGTTGATTGAGTTTACTTACAACAATAGTTTTCATTCTAGTCTTGGGATGGCACCGTTTGAAGCTTTGTATGGGAGGAGGTGTAGAACTCCGTTGTGTTGGTACGAGTTAGGTGAAAGAGCTTTATTAGGACCAGAGGTGGTGCAAGAGACTACGGAAAAGGTTAGAATGATTCAGGAGAAGATGAAAGCGTCTCAGAGTAGGCAGAAGAGTTACCATGACAAGAGGAGGAAGGATATTGAATTTCAGGTTGGTGATCATGTGTTTTTGAGGGTGAATCCGGTAACCGGTGTTGGTAGAGCTTTGAAGTGTAGAAAGTTGACTCCTCGTTTTGTTGGGCCGTTTGAGGTTGTAGAGAGAGTTGGGGTTGTAGCGTATCGGATTGCGTTACCACCGTCTTTGTCGAATCTTCACGATGTGTTTCATGTGTCTCAATTGCGGAAGTATGTATATGATGAGTCTCATGTGGTTCGAGTGGACGAGTTGGAAGTAAGAGACAATTTGACCGTTGAGATGTGGCCGGTTAGGATTGAGGACAAAGAGGTGAAGAGGTTGCGTGGCAAAGAGATTGCTTTGGTCAAGGTGATTTGGTTTGGACCAACTAGCGAGAGTGCTACCTGGGAATCAGAGAGTAGGATGAAGGATTCTTACCCGGAGTTGTTTCCTTCAGGTAATTTTCGAGGACGAAAATTCTTTTAGGGGGGGAGAGTTGTAACAGCCCGTTTTTCGCGTTTGCTTTATTTTAATTATTTTATTTCGTGTGTTATTTTAAATGTGTGCATTTTCATATGTTTGTGCATTAGAGGGGTAATTAGTAATTTTGGGAGAATAGCGTTTTATCGTTTCCTAAGATAGAACCGTTTTATTAATTAAGTTGTCGGAGCGCGATAATTAATTAGAGCCGAGGTTATTAATTAGTTACCGTTGGTATGTTATTTAGTAGATTAGTGTGAGCCCATTGATTTATTCAATTGTGTGTTTAAGGCCCATTAAGGGAGAGGGAGTATATAAACTAAGTCTTTAGTGACTAGGGTTAGAAACTTGCTCATTTTCACACAAACACAAGAGGAGGCAATTTGGGGCTAGAGAGAAGAGCTAGAAGAGGGTTTCACTCCTAGGAGCTAAATTGAAGCTAGAATTGTTGATTCTTGGTGCTAGAGGTAAGAGGGTTAGGTTTCACTCATAAGTTCATAACTTTTCATTTTTTTTCCATTCATGAACTTGATGAAATTGATTCTATTTGCTATGAATTCGTGCATGTTTGTTGCCACTATGTTTGAGAACATGATTTACATGATAATTGTATAGTTGTATGTGAATTTTCATGTTGAAATACATAAGTGTTGGTGTTTTGTGTTCTTGGGCAAATTTGATGAAAAATGAAGTTGTGATGTTAGATTGTGCGTGAATTGATGTTCATTAGTTGTTATTGATGATTGTTAAACTGTTGGAATCGAATTTGTTGAACTGGAATCGTTGTTTATGGATTTGTGTAGAAATTTGGGGTTGTGTTGGTGTTTTGAGAAAATCCTATGATTTTGATAAAATAAGTTGAATTGTTGTTTCTAATGCTTGATTCATGTTTGTTTAAGTGTATTGAAGCTATTTTGATCCATAAACACTTCCTGGAACTTGTTTTGGTGGATTGGGGTTTTGAAAATTGAGTTTTGGTGTGAAAAAGGGGTTAAACCCTAGAGGTTCTGGGCTGCCCAGATGAAGCTTCGCTTGAAGCGAGCATTCAAAGGGGAAACCCAGAATTTTGGATGCTATTTCGCTCCAAGCGAGCTCCAAACGAGATGCACCTGTGCTCTCTGGAACTATCTCGCTTGAAGCGAGATAAAATGGCTTCAAGCGAGATTGGCCTGTTTCAGCCCATTTGATCTTTTTGTTTCGTGAACTTGGGACCTTTCCGAGCATTCCTTAACACTTCTTTTAACCTCTATAAACATTGTTTGCATCTATAATCCTACTGGAACAACATTCGAAATCGAATTGGAATGATTTTGGAAGATTGAACTTGAAACTTGAAAATGGTCAAGAACACGGACTTTCCGGAACTTGATTCTTTTCAAGGGAACCAAGTGGGATTATACTTGAATAATGTTTATATGACTTTTACTGATGATTTCAATTGGTTCCATGGACTGATTACTTGATTTGCCTTGAAAACTTATAACTTTGGAAAAGTGGCAAAAGTGAGACGAACTTCATGAATTTTGTACATTCTTCATATGTGGCCGATGAAATGCTTATGAAACCTCTACTGTACACATATGTGACTTGTGAGGATACATGGCATAGGCAATTGAGCTCGTTATTTGGTTTTGGTTCTTAACCTTCAAATATTTTCAAAGTTGTGAAATGTGAGACGAACTTGTGTAATTCTTACCTTGAAGTTTATTTGATGGTGAACCTTTTTAGATATGGATTCCTATGGTTAATTGTATGCTTGTGAATGAAGTTGGATAATGATAATGTGAAATATCATGACCTCGCATGTTATCTTCTTTACTTGAAATATATGAAGTGTTGCTTGTTCATGATGAACTACGTGCAGAAGGTGATAATGTTGATTGTATACATGTTCAAAGGTGATGAATATATGTATGTTGTATGTATGTGCAATTGTTGATGTGTGCATACTTGATTAAATGACCTTGGTGATGATTGCATAATTGTATGCATGGTTTTGGTGATGATTGCATAATTGTATGCATGGTTTGGGTGATGATTGCATAGTTGTATATGCATGTTTTGGAGAATTGTGTATGAGCATATGTATTGAGTCAAGTCATATGTTCATGCATTCATTGTTGAGGTGGCGGACGTATGTCCAAAGTGTAAGGCAGGTGTGAACCTTACACTCGATGTGTTTGTTGCATCGGAGGTGACGACCTTGGAGGTGACTTGGTACCACATGCATCTAGATGAGTCTAGAGACATTGCATGAATTCTTTGTGAGTCGAATTGCATTTGAATTGTGCATGGCGATTGTGTTTGGAGTTTGATATTTGACTTGGTCGAATTGTGTTATATGTGTGATACACTCGAATTATGTGAACTTGAAATGATGCCTATGAATGATATTGAATGAGATAAATGTGGAGATACTATGAGTATATGTTTGGCAATGTTGTTTATCATTCTCGGATATATGACCATTATTCCAATGTTCTTGCTTATCTGTTTATGGATTATGATGATGTAATGCTAACCCTCAGTGGTTTACCACCTGCCTTTCCGTATGGACGGGTAGATGGAGTGCAGGATGCTTAGTTGCTTTGATGTCGCCGAGGAGCGGGAGTTCCTCGTTCTTGTGCAAGTGTCTAGATTAGGGCTCTGATCTAGGGTGTCCTTGCATGTTATTTCTTTTATGACTATGTAGTTTTTGGAGTTGAGATATTGTTATTATGAGTTTGAGATCATGTATTTATTATCATGAGATTTTGGAGATGTTATTTATATGGTTTACATATATTCCACTGCTATGTTTATGTAGTTTGATAATTTATACATGTATGCTGGATATTGTTTGGTGACGTAGCATCTATTTCTTGAATATGTCTGATGTATTCTCGCGTTTATCGCTTATTAGAAATAGGGTGTTACACTCCTCTCCTACACTCATTAGCAAAATGACCCAAAATTCCACACTTAAAACACTTGACTTTCGCTACATTCGGCTTGGAACCTCCACTAACATCTTTCTTCTTCCCTTTATCCTTGTTGTACGGCTTCCCAAATCCATGGCCCTTTCCTTTCTTGTCATTCACTGCTTTGTAATAATTCATCCTAGCCTTCCCGGCGTCATCAAACATGCGACACTTATACACCAAAGTGTCAAAGTCTCTAATCTCATGGAAACAGATGTACTGATAGATCTACGGCTTCAAGCGATTCTCAAACTTCACACACTTAGAAACGATAGCATCCTTCGCATTGATGTAGGAAAAAACCTTGAAAGCTCTTCAAACTTAGCGAAAACCACAACCACAACAAACTGAGCTTCTCCACCCAAAAGGTACCTCTACAACACCTAGAGTATGCAGCTACTCCTCCATTTAGCTCAAACCCGCCTAAAAGAACGAACACCAAAACAAGTACCGACAGTACTTCCGTACATGTCGCATAACAACAATAAAATAGCACAACAAGTGTCAAAGGTAACTCAATATACCATTCAAATACAATAGGTAATTCACCAAGCTTTGGTCCGGACAAGACCGGCATGGCTCTGATACCAACTTGTAACGCCCTACTTCTATTAAAGCGATAAATCACACGAATATAATAAATATTCAAGAAATAGACGTCACGTCTTCAAATAATTCACAATAGATATGCATAAATAAAATTCCAACAATTAAACATCATAGCGAAAATATAGCATACGCCTCAAATAGCCATGTCACCATCTCATAAATACATCCAAATAAAGATAATATATAAATCCCGACACATGCGCAAAGTCTCAACAACGTAAAAGACAAATCCTAGATCAGAGCCTAGCTGAGACTCTATCAACTGAAAGAAAATGGAGGAAGCTCCCTCTATCCTCAAGCAACTCACCAAGCAAGCAAATAATCTTGCATGTCGTCTACCCATTCATACAAATAGGTAGGCGGTCCACCACAAACCACTGGGGGTTAGCTTCACATCAATCATAATCAAAATGCATAAACAGGAATAATCAATCATCATAATATTTCATGGTTCATAAACACCAACATATGTACACCTTCAAATATTCACCAAATTGTCACCAACAATTTTCAACAAGTATAGGATTCATCGACCACAAATATTCACCAAGCACACAACACCACCAAACACGTAATTCACACCAAACACATAAACAATTATGACTCATCCTAAACATGCAATGTGCCTAGACCGACTCTAGACACGTGTGGTACCAAATCAACTGCGAGGTCGTCACCCCTGATGCCAACATAACATCATAAACAACTCAAATAGTCAACCCGAATAATTGAATACAAAGTATTCGTCACCAACATGGATATGAAATCCGACATCAAAAGTGTGTGGACCTATGACTCAACAACAACAATGCATATTTTCATACAACTTCAACAATCCACACCAACACATTTCAATACATGCTTAAACCAACAACTCAACACCAATAGCATGTAAGAAAATTCACCAACAACATATATCACTACTAAAAAAGCTAAAATTAGTGAGGGAATTTTAGAGAGGGAAAACGTGAAATCCCTCTCTGATTCCGTCACTAAATTTTGTGACCAAGGAATTTGTGAGATATTTTATTTTTTCCGTCACTAATTTCCCTCTCTAATTTTTCTTTTTCTAGGAGTGTATGCACATAACATATATACACACCAATAACATCACCATAGCAATTCAACAACTTCATATAATTCTCACAATTCATGTAAAGGAGAGAATACACCACATCATGATAAACATCATATTCAACACCCATCAATCATTCATACATCTTTATTTATTCATAACAAACTATTCATAAAAGATTTTCAAGGTAATCAGACTCAAGGATTATTTTCAACCAAGTTCGTCTCATATTTCACAACTTTAAAACAACTAAGACAATTGAACCAAAAACTAAGAAAACAACTCAATTGCCTCAACTATGTATACACATTAATCACATATGAGTGTAGGTGTGCATACATGTGCGTTTCACCACCCCAATAAGACGAAATCACAAAAACCACAAAGTTCGTCTCACTTTAGCATTTTGCAAAACCAAAACATTTTTCAAAAGAAAATCAAGTTTGATTCCACAAGACGTAAGTTAAAATACTCATAGGACACCTTAAATGAGCTCCTATTACATAAGTTTTGAAGTTTGGAAACAAACCATAAGACTTGGGTTGACTTAGAAACGGTTATGCTAAATTTTCGTAAGATTCTTCCAAGACCTACTTGGAGTGTTTTTAAGATAACTAAAAATCCACAAAACATTTTCAAGTCAATCCAAAGCCATTGGAAAGCTAATAAAATTGTCTAAAACTTTCATGTTTATGTCAAAGGCCAATTCAAAACAGAAATGGATGAAAAAGCACAAAAAACGCAAAAACCGAAGTTTTGTCAGCACGCACGGCCCGTGCCAAAACACACACGGCCGTGCCAAAGAAAACAGAGTGTAGGCACGACCCGTGCCTATATACACATGGCCGTGCTCGTCTGACAGCACATATTTTATGTTTTTCCGTTTTCACCATTTCGCGCGTAAAAATCAAACCGTTAATCGGATTTCGGTGTCGTTTTCGCCTACACGCTCTTGACACTTAAGTCTATCATGTTTCAACCATCCCAAAAATCAATTTCCAAAACCTCACATAAAAGCTTATTTGCAAAAACGCTTAACACCGATCTTCACACGAAAAACTCGTTTTCTCCAAAACGACTCGACTAACGCAAACACAACATGAAAACATAAATTTTACTAAGTCCAATTCATCCAACAACATCAAAAACTCAATCAACAACTTCATATATCAAGAATTCAGTTTCGTCCTTCACATGAACAACTTAGCACAAGCTTCACAAAATCAATCAACCACTTTACAAAATGGAACACCCATGACATAAATCAACAACAACAACTCAACTTATTGAAACCCAATCCATGAAATGGCGTTAACAATCACAATTAACAACAACCACAACTCACAATCATAAATTCAACCACAAATCAACAACATAGCACAATTCATCAATTTTGTACAAACACCAAACATACCTATATATATATATATATATATATATATATATATATATGAACAATTCAAACATGCAAATCCAACATCAACAACTCAATTATCATTCAATTCACATACTTAAACATGGCATGAAAATTAAGCACGAATTTCTTCAACTAAACTCAAAATAATCACTAATTCAAATAAGCACTTTTGGACATGGGTAGAAAAGAGATGAAAATTAAAAGATTAGACTTGAATACTATCCCCCTCACCTCAATCTCCAAGATGCCTAGCCTTAGCCTCACTTTAGCTCCTAGGATCCTCAATCCCTTCTTGCTCTACAAGCTTTTTCTCCTCTAACCCTTTTCTCCTCTTTCTCTTGCTTTTCTCTCTCTACCTCTTTATGGGTTCAAAGCTCTAATTAATCCATTCTACAAGTTTCTACTCTCTTACGGTAAAAATAACAAGTAAACACCGGCTCTTAATTTAATTACCACAATCCACTAACAACTTAATAAAATAAAAGGTTCTTACTTGAAACTAAAAATAATCTACAGTATGGAATTACTAAATTACCCTTGCTCACCAAAAGACCAAAATACCCTTCTAATACGAAAACCCAAGAAAATATGCCTAAGGATAAATAATCACACACAAGCATATATAAACACATAAAAATAAAATCAACGAAAAATTGGGTTGTTACAGTCACCTCATGATGCAACAAACACATCATAATCGTCGCCAATATGGATATATAATCTATCACCATCGTCATGAATACATGTACATATGACACACTCAACACCAACATATTATAATACATGCTTACACCATCAAATCGTCGCCAATAGCATGTAAGAAAATTCACCAACAACATATATGCACTTATACATATATAATTCACCAACATATTTGAATACATGCTTACACCTTCAAATCGTCGCCAATAACATGTAAGAAAATTCACCAACAACATATATGCACATACACATTTATAATCACCAACAACATCATCATAGTAATTCAACAACTTCATAAAATTCTCACAATTCAAGTAAAGGAGAAATATACAACACATTATGATAGACATCATATTCAACACCTATCAATCATTCACATATCTCCACATAGTCATATCAAACTATCGACAAAAGATTTGCCAAGTATTTGGTCTTAAATGTTACTTTCGACAGGTTCGTATCATTTTACCATTTTTCAAGTTATACATCAAAACAAAGCAAATATGCTTTAGAACCTCAACTAAGTATATACACAAATCACATATGAGTGCAGTAGTGTATACATCAACGTATCATAGGCGAAATCACTTAAACTCCAAGTTTTGCAAAGTTCGTCTTATATCACAGTTTTTCATGAAATTTACATTCTCAAAGCAAGACTGATCTAAAGTTCATGATTTCCGTAATCGAATGGATAAAGTTAGTTTATTGCAGTTATTATTTGTGAATTCGAATTTATGTCATTATTTCAAATTTTTATAAATAGTAGTTTTTCCCTAAGGGTAAAGGGTCACAATCCAATCATACACAAAACTTACCCTCAAATTATCCGCATGGAAGTGAGAAACGAGTCACAAGTTGTAATGTATGAACATGTGTACCAATTTACATTCGATTAATGCAATTTAAGTTTGTTTTCTTAAATGTCTTTGCAATTTATTTGTTTCCTTTTGAGCAATTCATTTCCCTTTATTTACACCAATTTCGATAGGGTAAGCCTTTTGTGTGGGATGTACGTTGTGAGGATAGTTTTAATGAGCTGAAGAAGCGTTTGACGATGGCTCTAGTGTTGATTTTGCCAAAGCCCGATGAACCATTTGTGGTGTATTGTGATGCGTCCAATTTGGGTTTAGGTGGTGTTCTTATGCAAGATGGTAAAGTGGTAGCTTATGCTTCAAGACAGTTGAGAATTCATGAGAAGAATTATCCGACCCATGATTTGGAGTTGGCAGCTGTGGTCTTTGTATTGAAAATATGGAGACATTACTTGTATGGTTCGAGGTTTGAAGTGTTTAGTGATCACAAGAGCTTGAAGTATTTGTTTGATCAGAAGGAATTAAATATGAGGCAGCGAAGGTGGCTCGAATTATTGAAGGATTATGACTTTGGTTTGAATTATCATCCGGGCAAAGCCAATGTGGTTGCAGATGCCTTGAGTAGGAAGACTATGCATATGTCTGCTTTGATGGTGAAAGAATTTGAGTTGTTGGAACAGTTTAGAGACTTGAGCCTAGTTTGTGAAAGGACACCTCAGAGCATAAAACTGGGAATGTTGAGAATTGATAATGATTTCTTGGAGAATATCAAAGAAGCACAAAAAGAAGATGTCAAGTTTGTAGACTTGTTGATTGCTAGTAATGAGACTGAGGATGGTGACTTTAAGGTCGATGATCAAGGAGTGTTGAGATTCCGAGGTAGGATTTGCATTCCTGACAATGAAGAAATTAAGAAGATGATTCTCGAAGAGAGTCACAGAAGTAGCTTGAGTATTCACCCGGGAGCTACGAAGATGTATCATGATTTAAAGAAGTTATTTTGGTGGTCCGGTTTGAAATGTGACGTGGCACAATTTGTGTATTCCTGTTTGATTTGTCAAAAGTCGAAGATTGAGCATCAGAAACCGACTGGTATGATGGTACCTTTAGATGTGCCAGAGTGGAAATGGGATAGTATATCCATGGATTTTGTGACGAGCTTGCCAAATACTCCTAGAGGGAACGATGCAATTTGGGTCATTGTTGATAGATTGACGAAGTCTGCTCATTTTCTACCGATTAACATTACTTTCCCTGTAGCTCAGTTGGCAGAGATTTATATCCGAGACATAGTGAAGCTACATGGTGTTCCTTCGAGCATCGTATCAGATAGAGATCCAAGATTTACTTCCCGATTTTGGAAGAGTTTGCAAGAGGCTTTGGGATCTCAGTTGAGGTTGAGTTCGGCTTATCATCCACAGACAGATGGTCAGTCGGAGAGGACGATTCAGTCGTTGGAAGACTTGTTGAGAGTTTGTGTACTTGAGCAGGGAGGGACTTGGGATAGTCATCTTCCATTGATAGAGTTCACGTACAACAACAGTTACCATTCGAGTATTGGAATGGCACCTTTTGAGGCTTTATATGGTCGGAGATGCAGAACTCCGTTGTGCTGGTTTGAGTCAGGTGAAAGAGTGGTCTTAGGACCAGAGATCGTTCAACAGACTACTGAGAAGGTGAGGATGATCCAAGAAAAGATGAAAGCGTCGCAGAGTCGACAAAAGAGCTATTATGACAAGCGTAGGAAGGACCTTGAGTTCCAAGAGGGGGATCATGTGTTCCTGAGAGTTACTCCTATGACCGGTGTTGGACGTGCTTTGAAGTCAAAGAAGTTGACTCCGAGATTTATTGGTCCGTATCAGATATCGGAAAGAGTTGGAACGGTGGCGTATCGAGTTGGACTACCACCGCATCTTTCGAATTTGCATGATGTTTTCCATGTGTCGCAACTTCGGAAGTATGTCCCGGATCCATCTCATGTGATCCAGAGTGATGATGTGCAAGTTAGAGACAACCTTACGGTAGAGACTTTACCGGTAAGGATTGATGATCGGAAAGTGAAGACGTTGAGAGGCAAGGAGATACCTCTCGTTAGAGTCGTTTGGACGGGAGCGACTGGTGAAAGCTTGACTTGGGAGCTCGAGAGTAAGATGCTGGAATCCTATCCAGAGTTGTTTGATCGAGGTAAAATTTTCGAGGACGAAAATCCTTTAAGAGGGGGAGAGTTGTAACGCCCTCTTTATTTATTTAATTATTTTATTAAAAGATATAGTATATTATTATATATTATATATGATTTCTAACGATTATGTGACGTATTTGTGATGTGTGATGTGATATTATTTTATTGTTTAATAAAATAATATATGAGGAATTTATATGAATATTATGTGAAAAATATAGAGATTTGTTGGAAAAATATATCATTTTGAGAAGTGGGGCTAATTTTATAAATAGGAAGAGTTGTGAGGGTTAAGATAGAATTAATTAAGTTGAGAGGTGGTATTTAAGAGAGGTAGGTTAAGAATTAGGCAGAACGCGTACACATTTGGAAAAGAGAGAAAGAACGGTTGAAGGGAGAAGAGAAGCTAGGCTGCAATTCTGCACTATTTTCCAGGTAAGTGTAACACCCCAATTTCCCGTCTTAAAAAATTCATTAAATAAATCATACATCAGAGTATTCGTCATAAAGGAGTGTCACATTTCATCTTTAAAAAAAACAGCTTAGATAATAATTTATCAAATCACAAAAGTATTCATTTAAGCAGCGGAATTCAAAAAGGTTTCATCACATAAATGTCTTGGCTTAAAAGCCAGCAAACCGTCTCAAAATATTAAAGTTTCTACATCATAAAGTCAACATCGTTTATTCAAACACGATACATAAAGGAATAGACTCCACTAAGGCCCCATCCCGTTACATATCAGAGCAACCCTAACTTCACACAATCCTCGCATCATCGCAACTAAGACTGGGTACCTGCACTTGCCCACAAGGCGGCAATTCCAGCAGAAGGGGTGAGATTCATAACAATAATATTAATATAAAAACATAAGTCAAGATTAACAAAACTTATATCCAACTCATCACATATGCATTATAGCACTTCATGGCATCATCATAAATATCATCATATCAACATCATAAACATCATCTAAAACAACATTACATCACATATTAACGTCTCAATCATCATCTCATATATGTCACAAATGACTCGACTAAATGCAACTCCTAACGTCTCAACATCATGCATGTGGTACCATATAATTATAGCATTAATATGCTTCACCGTCGCTTGAGCAAATGCTCCACCGTCGCTTTGAGCATAAAGCTCCACCGTCTCATAATTATGCAAATGCATGGACTCATCGTTAACAACTTAATACACCGTCGCAACATCATTACATTTTCAAGACTGACACATGCAGTTAATAATAATTACATGGCAGAACATCATCTCATCATACATACACATTGCAACACATAACATCATTTTATTCATTTAGCATCACACACTCATGCAACATTTATATTCAACAACACATCGTTTATCAACGATATAATAGAATCATCGTCATTCGTCTTTACAGCATACATTAAAGGGTATAAACCTTCACTAACACTACCCCAAGAGTTCCTCTCAAAATCCCATGCGAAACGGATCGCGAAACAACAAACAGTCCTGAACCAACTAACTCGCCACGGCGAGTACATCTGCTCGCCACAGGTGAGTACTCCCAGCAGCTCACTCGCCAAAGGCGAGTTGGGGGCGAGCTGGAGGCGAGAAAAACTGGGTGCTTCGGCCTTTTTGACATTTTTCAACAAAATTCTCATTTTTAAGCTCCCTAAATCAAATTTGGCCAAACTAACTTCACAGGTCATCTCTATAAATACAGGGACACTCAAAACCATCTAAAGTTTGGCAAAAATCCTAACTTTAAGGGTCAAGCTCGCCACGGCGAGCTACACTGCTCGCCTCGCGAGCAACCAAGGGTTACTCGCCACGGCGAGTGATCTGCTCGCCACAGGCGAGCGATCTCAGAACCACTACGGGTTCAGTCCTATTCACACCAAAACTTGCCAATTCTCTTCACTTAGGCTTCTAATACATCAGCAATAGCATCCTAGGGGATAATCTAGGTTCTGTAACACGTCTATACAGCAATGCAACACCTTCTCAGATCTAAATCATCAAAAATCACAATAACCCTAATTCTCAAAACTTCTCTCAATTCTTCCCAATCTCTAAGCTAATCGAGAACAGATGATCTTACATTAATACTATTGAAATTAGGCTCACCCTTACCTGGAAAAATTGCAGAATTTGCAGCCTAGCTTTCTCTTCTCTCTTGACCGTTCTTCTTCTTTTCCCAAATGTGTCTGCACGCGTTCTCAATCTTTCCTTTCTTAACCTACTTCTCTTATATACTCCCTCACAACTTAATTAATTCCTTCTTAACCCACACAACTCTTCTTAATTATAATTATAACCCCATCTCTTAAAATTCTACCTTATTCCACCACATCTATTTATTTACCAACTAAATATTCAAATAACATCACTTATATTATTTTATTAAACAATAAAATAATAACACGTCACACGTCACATATACGTCACATAATCATCAAAATCATATAATATATAAACATATATCATAACATCTAATAAAATAATTAAATAATTAAAGAGGACGTTACAGTAAGGGTGAGCCTAACTTCAGTAATATTAATATTGAATCATCTGTTTTTGATTAACTAAGAGATTAGGAAGAAATTGGGAAGAGTTCATAAACTAGGGTTTGGATGATTTTGATGAATTTGATGTGAGAATTGATGTTTCTATGAGATGTTTCTGTTGTGTTGATGTATATTGAACCCATAAACAATGTAACAAATCATTTTGGGTAATCAGGGGATCAAAATTGGGTTTTTGAGGTGAAAAATGGTGAAAAAATCGTAACAGCCTGTGCCAAATCGTGCTCCGATTTTGTCGAATCGTGCTCCGATTATTTACGAATGAAAATGAAATTTTGACCCAGAAAATCGTACTCCGATTTTCCAAATCGTACTCCGATTTGACAGCATCCCTGTTTCGCGTTCTTGTGTCTTTTTCACCCATTTCTGTTCCGAATTGGCTTTTGGTGTAAACAGTAAAGTTGTAGATAATTAAGTTAGCTTTCTAATGGCGTTGGTTGGGCTTGAAAATGATTTGTAGATTTTGAGTTATGATGAAAATAGTCCAAGTGGGTCTCTAGAAAACTTTAAGAAAACTTAGCATAACTAGTCACAGGTTAGTCCAAAAACTTATGGTTGGTTTCCCAACTTCAAACTTAAGTATTAGTTGGTTCAGGTCTGATTTGTTCTCTTGCGATCTGTTTCGCATAGGACTTTGAGGGAACCCCTTTGGGTAGTGTTAGAGATGTTTCATAGCCTGAGATGGAGTCTGGAATAAGGATTAAAAATGCACTTTTATGTTGATGCTAAAGTGATGAATTATTTATAATTTAAATGACTTGTAACATGATGTTAAGTGACTATGATGATGTCTATGTATTGTGATGTGTATGTTAATGAGATGAGCTTCTGCCATGTATTTATTATAGCTGCATGTGTCAGTCTTGAGTTATTAACGATGTTTGAGAAGTTGTATTAACTTGATTAAGTTATTAAGAGTCGAGTCCATGCATTTACATAATTATGAGACGGTGGAGCTTTATGCTCAAAGCGACGGTGGAGCATTTGCTCAAAGCGACGGTGAAGCATATTAATGCTATATTTATATGGTACCACATGCATGATGTCGAGATGTTAAGAGTTGCATTTAGTTGAGTCAAATTGTTGACATAATATGAGACGTTGTTTGAGATGTTGATGGGTTTGTTAAAAGATGTTTATGATGATGTTACCCTGTGTTTTAATAACCTGTTTATGTGATGGATTTATGTTGTTAATCATAACTGCTTGATTTATATATTAATATTCTGTTGTGAATCTCACCCCTTCTGCTGGAATTGCCGCCTTGTGGGCAAGTGCAGGTAACCAGTCTTAGATGCGCAGATGCGAGGAGTCTTGTGTGACGTAGGATTGCTCTGATATGTAATGGGATGGGGTCCTCTATGAGTCTATTCCTTATGTATCACGTTTTAAAACTATTTTGTTGACTTTAAGACTTTAGATGCTTTTGAGAGTTAAATGTTATGAGACGTTTTGATGGCCTTGAGCCAAGACTATTTATGAAAATCTGACTTTTGAATTCCGCTGCTATATATGACTATTTTGCAAAGGATAATTTATTATCTAATTTGTTTTTAAGATGAATGTGACACTCCTTTTGAGAAGTACTCTGATTATGTTTTATTTAACGAAATTTTTAAGTCGGGAAATTGGGGTGTTACAGTATGCAATTGAGGAATAAAAAACAACTTCCTAAAATGACGCGTCCTCCTCCCAATCTGAACGCAGCGGCTTCGAATGCCACCAGTGCGTCTGGAACAACAACCAACCTACCAGGACCATCCGGTACTACACAATCTACCCAAAGTAGCACCATGGAAACTGTGATAGAACCAATTGGATCAATGAGGGCCGCGCAAACTTCCCACGCCATTCCAACAACTACTATGGCCGCATCAAATTTTCAAGCCATCCCAACGGCTTCAATGGCAGCACAGACTTCACAGGCCATTCCAGCATCAGGAGTTTTGAATCTTGCGGCAGGTCGTAGGATGCCATATGGCATGCCAACTTCGATGATGCACGGCCTACATACCAACCCGTCTGCATCTTTGGAAAGTATGAACGTATTGTTGCCCCAATTGTTCAATCCTTGGGTAAGCGTTCCATTTGGAGCGCCCCAACAATCGTTCACTCCATTTGGGTCTCCCCAACAATCGTTGACTAATGCTTCTTTGAATGCGTTAAGACAACAGATGGAGGAAACTAACCACGAGATGGTTAATATGGTAACTCAACAAATAGGCGCGGTAATTAACCCTTTAATTCAAGATTCGAATAAAAGTTACCAGGCGTTGGCCGTTCAAATGGAATGAATGGCCGACTTATTTGGCACTCCCGCGACGCGAAGTACGCGGGTGTCTCGAAATCTCAATGTTGGGCCAACAGAAAACCCTACAGTTGGTCAAATAAACCAAGCGCCTGAAAATCGAGTACAACCACAAAGGGTACAACCACCGGCTCAAGAAGATCCAGAAGCGGTACCAATAATGGTAAATAGGCACCAAGATGCGGACCAAGTGGTCATGCAAGCCCACCGAAACAATTACGAGGGCCAGAATAGTATAGCCAATATGGTCGAAGCCTTGTTAGCCCAAAATGGTTTCAATATGGGACTACATAGGCCAAATTTTGTATCGGCATTATCTGAATATGTGTTAGAAACCGATTTGCCGAGAAATTCAAAAATCCCCAAGTTCACTAAATTTGCTGGGGAGACTAACGAATCGACTGTCGAACACATTGCTCGAAACCTTATGGAGGCCGGCGACTTGGCAAATAATGAAAGTTTGAAAATAAAATATTTCCCAAGTTCTCTGAGAAAGAACGCTTTTACTTGGTTTACAACATTGCCTCCCCATTCCATTTTTAGTTGGAATCAATTGGAGAAGGCTTTCCATGAACAATTCTACATGGGACAATCTAAAATTAGTCTGAATGAACTAGCCAGTGTTCGACATAAAACACATGAGTCGATTGATGATTATTTGAACAGATTCCGCCTTCTTAAGGCCAGATGTTTCACATCAGTGCCAGAACATGAATTGGTTGAAATGGCCGTAGGCGGCCTAGATTATTCTGTTCGAAAGAAGTTATATACTCCATATCTTAGAGATATGGCACAGTTGGCAGATAGAGTTCGACAAGTCGAGCGGTTGAAGGCTGAAAATGCCCGGACCAATAGGTTCCTTAAAAGGGAGAAAGTCGCCTATATAGACGCAGGAGACAGTGAACCAGAATTCGATTGGGGATCGGATACCGTCGAGGATAGTGAAATTAATCTTGCAGAATTAAAAGATGGGCCGCCCTATACCTGCAAACTACTAAGGCCTTCGAATGAAAAAAATCCTAAAGAACCTAAAAACGACAAATATCCTTCTAAAAGTTATACTTTTGATGTTTCTAAGTGTGAGGAGATCTTCGATCTCTTAGTCACAGATGGCATAATTTTGGTGCCACAAAATATGAAATTGCCTCCTTTAGAACAAAGGAAGAAGAGAGGATTCTGTAAATTCCATGGGTTTTTAGGCCATAACTTATCTCGTTGTACTCGTTTCAGGGATTCTGTGCAGAAAGCTCTCGATGAGGGAAGGTTAAAATTTGGGGAGAAAACCAAACAACCGATGCAAGTTGACGCACACCCGTTGAAAAAAGCTGACTCCATGTATGCCGAAGTGATTGGCATAAACATGGTGGATGCCGTAGAAGACTTTGGTAGGCAACTTCCTATCGAAGAGCAAGCACTTGGGGAAAATCCACAAGCTGATGACGAGATGGTTACTGAGGACCATCAATCCGCAGATGCGTTGGTTACTGAGGATCAACTTATCGAAAAGGTGGAAGTGGCTTATCCTAAGGTTGAAGAAGATCTGATTGATTTTCTAAACAGATGCAAGATCTCAAACACCAATGCCATGCTCTATCCTAGGTGCAGCGCAATATTCGATAAAGAGGCTGCAAAATTTGTCGAAGGATTCCTACCACATACAGAACGCAAAGGAGGATGGTTGGAAAACCGCCCAAAGTAAGGTTTCAACAAGAGAGGTGTCCCATACAAAATGAAGCCTTCAGAACAAAATCCAGGCAGAACTCACAAGAGGACTTTCAACCCCCGTCCAAAAAGTCCTACAGATACTTGGGTTTTCTCTTGGGGGAAAGAAAACAAGTTATACCACCCCTCCAACTAAGTGGGTGAAGAGGATGGCCACGACACCTCATCAGAAAAGGCATTGAATTCTAAATGATATGCCTATAACAATAATTACAAGGGTAAGCACCCTATAACAAAGACACAATGGCGTAGGTATCAACGCCAGAAAAAGGCAAACGCCTTGAAAGAAATCACCAATGTTAACAAAGGAGAAGGAAAGCAGGAGGCTGTTTTCAAAATGGTCAAAAGACTAGCCATTGAAAGGATATTTCCTCCTTTGCCCACTTTGAAGAAAGATTGTCCAAAAGAAGACGAAGAGTTGACTTCAAACTTTTCTGAATCTGACCCAAGTTTCTATTTAGTATGTGTCGTATCGGTGCTACCAATCGAATATGATGTTCCATCAGAGGTCAGCGAGGTGGAGAGCGATTTCACTGAAGAGATGGCCATTCATAGGCCATTGTGTTACTATGTCATGAATAATGGTTGTGTTGAAGATCAGCACGCGTTGTTCGAACGTCCGGTCGCCTCGATGAGGCTTCACCTCAAACCTTTGTTTATCCAAGCAAAAATTAATGGTGTGGGAGTTAACAAGGTACTGGTGGATGGAGGCGCTACCATTAATCTGTTACCCCAATCATTCTTAAAAGAGATTGGACTCTTTGATTCCGATTTGAAACCCCACAACGTGGTTCTCACTAATTATGAAGGAACGACTGGAAATTCCCTTGGTGCCGTCGAAGTAGATCTGGTAGTGGGAAGTATAAGCCGAACAACCGTGTTCATGGTAGTTCCATCCAAAGCAAATTTTAACGTGCTATTGAGTAGAGAATGGATCCATGGCGTGGGGGCAGTGCCTTCCACTTTGCATCAGAGAATTGCTATATAGAGGAAAGACGGGCTGGTAGAGAACATCGAGGCCGACCAAAGTTATTTCTTGGTTAAAGTGAATAACATTACCAAGAAAAATTTCGACAAAAAGCTCGCATCCATTCCTCCGGTTATGTCTCTTGATCCCAAATATACAGTCTCAAAGGATGAAATGTATTCTATGAAACTACAACCAGGATCTGGTTTTGTTTGGGAAAGAGAGTTTATTGATCAGGATTACATAATTGTGGATCACTGTAACACCCCAATTTCCCGTCTTAAAAATTTCATTAAATAAATCGCATAAATCAGAGTACTTCTCAAAGGAGTGTCACATTTTCTTCTTTAAAAACAACTTAGATAATAATTTATCAAATCACAAATATATTCAATTAAGCAGCGGAATTCAAAAGTCTCATCTCATAAATAGTCTTGGCTTAAAAGCCATCAAACGTCTCAAAAACATTAATGTGTCAACATCACTAAGTCTTAAAGTTAACATTTATTGAAAACATGATACATAAGGAATAGACTCTATGCAAAAGACCCCATCCCGTTACGTATCAGAGCAACCCTATTTCACATAGACTCCTCGCATCAACGCATCTAAGACTGGGTACCTGCACTTGCCCACAAGGCGGCAATTCCAGCAGAAGGGGTGAGATTCACAACAATAATATTAATATATAAATCAAATGTCAAGATTAACAGTCATACATCCAACTCATAAACATATACACTTTATCACATCATAACATCGGTATAAACATCATCGTAAGCAGCATCACAAACATACATCAACATCTCAAGCATCATCTCATATATGTCATAATTGACTCGACTATATGCAACACCTAACGTCTCAACATCATGCATGTGGTACCATATGATTACAGCATTAATATGCTTCACCGTCGCTTTGAGCAAATGCTCCACCGTCGCTTTGAGCATAAAGCTCCACCGTCTCATAAATATGCAAATGCATGGACTCGTTGTTTAACAACTTAATACACCGTCTCAAACGTCATTTACAAATTATAGACTGACACATGCAGTTATAATAATACATGGCAGAACATAACCTCATTATACATACACATTGCAACACATAGCATCATCTTATTCAAATAGCATCATACTCATACATCACTTATATTCAACAACACATCATTTATCAATGGCCTAATAGAACCATCAGCATTCATCTTTACATCACTCATCTAAGGGTATAAACAGCACTAACTCTACCCAAAGGGTTCCTCTAAACGTCCTATGCGAAACAACTTGCAAAACAACAAAACATGACAAAGGTCAACTAACTCGCCACGGCGAGTAGATCTGCTTGCCACAGGCGAGTACTCGCATCAGCTCACTCGCCAAAGGCGAGTTGGGGGCGAGCTGGAGGCGAGCAATCCTGGGTGCTCTCGGCCTTTTTGACATTTTTCACCAAAAATCCTCATTTTTAAGCTCTCTAAATCCAATTTGACCAAACCAACTTCACAGGTTATCTCTATAAATATAAGGGCACTCAAAACCATCATCATTTGGGTCAAAGTCCTAAAATTTAAGGGACAAGCTCGCCACGGCGAGCTATGCTGCTCGCCTCGCGAGCGATCAAGGTTTACTCGCCACGGCGAGTAGTCACTCGCCACAGGCGAGCGATCTCAGAACCACTACGGGTTCAGTCCAATTCTCACCAAAACATCTCCAATCTCTCCAATAAAACCTCTAATTCATCAGCAATGTTGTCCTAGGGGATAATCTAGGTTCTGTAACACATTTCTACACCAATTCACAGCCATCTCACATCAAATTCACTAAATTCATCATAACCCTAATTCACAAAACTCATCCCCATTCTTCCCAAACCCTAAGCTAATCAAAACAGATGATTCATGATTAATATTACTGAAGTTAGGCTCACCCTTACCTGGAAAATTGTGCAGAATTGGAACCTAGCTTCTCTTCTCTCTTGAACCGTTCTTCTTCTCTTTTCCAAAGTCTGTAACGCGTTCTAAAAAAGTTTCCTCTTAACCTACTTCTCTTATATACTCCCTCCCAACTTATCTTATCTCATCTCAGCCCTCAAAACTCTTCCTAATTATAAATATAACCCCATCTCTTAAAATTATATATTTTTCCAACAAATCTCTATATTTACCAAATAAATATTCTTATAAATATCACTTATATTATTTTATTAAACAATAAAATAATAACACGTCACATGTCACAAATACGTCACAGATACGTCACATAATCATCAAAATCCATATAATATATAAACATATACCATATCATCTAATAAAATAATTAAATAATTAAAGAGGGCGTTACAACTCTCCCCCTCTTAAAGGATTTTCGTCCTCGAAAATTTACCTCGCTCAAACAACTCTGGATAGGATTCCAGCATCTTACTTTCTAGCTCCCAAGTCAAGCTTTCACCCGTCGCTCCGTCCCAAAAACTCTAACGAGAGGTATCTCTTTGCCCCTCAGCGTCTTCGTCTTTCGATCATCAATCCTCACGGGTAAGGTCTCAACCGTAAGGTTGTCCCTAACTTGCACATCGTCACTTTGGATCACATGAGACGGATCCGGAACATACTTCCTCAGCTGAGATACATGAAAAACATCATGCAAATTCGATAAGTGCGGTGGTAATCCAACACGATACGCCACCGGCCCAATCCTCTCTGAAATCTGATACGGACCAATAAACCTCGGAGTCAACTTCTTCGACTTCAAAGCACGTCCAACACCCGTCATAGGAGTCACTCTCAGGAACACATGATCCCCCTCTTGGAACTCAAGGTCCTTTCTACGCTTATCATGATAACTCTTTTGTCGACTCTGCGACGCTTTCATCTTTTCTTGGATCATTCTCACCTTCTCAGTAGTCTGTTGAACGATCTCTGGTCCTAAGACCACTCTTTCACCCGACTCAAACCAGCACAACAGAGTCCTGCATCTCCGACCATACAAAGCCTCAAACGGTGCCATTCCAATACTTGAATGGTAACTGTTGTTGTACGTGAACTCTATCAATGGAAGATGACTATCCCAAGCCCCTCCCTGCTCAAGTACACAAACCCTCAACAAGTCCTCCAACGACTGAATCGTCCTCTCCGACTGACCATCTGTTTGCGGATGATAAGCCGAACTCAACCTCAACTGAGATCCTAGCGCCTCTTGCAAACTCTTCCAAAATCTAGAAGTAAATCTTGGATCTCTATCTGATACGATGCTCGAAGGAACACCATGCAGCTTTACTATCTCTTTAACATAAATCTCCGCCAACTGAGCTACAGGAAAGGTAATGTTAATCGGCAGAAAGTGAGCAGACTTCGTCAATCTATCAACAATAACCCAAATAGCATCGTTCCCTCTAGGAGTATTGGGCAAACTCGTCACAAAATCCATGGATATACTATCCCATTTCCATTCTGGCACATCTAAAGGTACCATCATACCAGTCGGTTTCTGATGCTCAATCTTCGACTTTTGACAAACCAAGCAAGAATACACAAATTGTGCCACATCGCGTTTCAAACTAGACCACCAAAACAGCTTCTTTAAATCGTGGTACATCTTCGTAGCTCCCGGGTGAATACTCAAGCTACTTCTGTGACTCTCTTCAAGAATCATCTTCTTAATCTCTTCATTGTCAGGAATGCAAATCCTGCCTCGGAATCTCAACACTCCTTGGTCATCGACCTTAAAGTCACCATCCACAGCTTCGTTACCAGCAATCAACAAATCTACGAACTTGACATCTTCTTTTTGTGCTTCTTTGATATGCTTCAGGAAATCATTATCGATTCTCAACATTCCCAGTTTTATGCTCTGAGGTGTCCTTTCACACACCAAGCTCAAGTCTCTAAACTGTTCCAACAATTCAAATTCTCTCACCATCAACGCGGACATATGCACAGTTTTCCTACTCAGGGCATCTGCAACCACATTTGCTTTACCAGGATGGTAATTCAAACCAAAATCATAATCTTTAAGTAACTCAAGCCACCTTCTCTGCCTCATATTCAACTCCTTCTGATCAAATAAATATTTCAAACTCTTATGATCACTGAATACTTCAAATCTTGAACCATACAAGTAGTGTCTCCATATTTTCAATACGAAGGCCACAGCTGCCAACTCTAAGTCATGTGTCGGGTAATTCTTCTCATGAATTCTCAACTGTCTGGAAGCATAAGCTACTACCTTACCATCTTGCATAAGAACACCACCTAAACCCAACTTGGACGCATGACAATATACCACAAAAGGTTCATCAGGCTTCGGTAAAACCAGCACTGGAGCCGTTGTCAGACGCTTCTTCAGCTCATTAAAACTATTCTCACAATGCACATCCCATACAAAAGACTTACCCTTACACGTCAACTGCGTTAACGGAAGAGCTAACTTAGAGAATCCTTCTATAAACCTTCTATAGTAACCAGCGAGTCCCAAAAAGCTTCTAATCTCCGTAACCGACTTAGGAGTCTCCCATTGCGATACCGCTTCAACTTTCGACGGGTCAACCGCGATACCGTCACCAGAAATGACATGGCCAAGAAAACTCACTTCCTTTAGCCAGAATTCGCACTTAGATAACTTAGCATACAATTTCTTTTCTCTCAGCACCTGCAACACAGTCTTCAAATGTTCAACATGCTCCTCTTCAGTCTTGGAGTAAACCAGTATATCATCAATAAACACTACTACGAACCGATCCAAAAATGCATGGAAGATGCGATTCATATACTCCATAAACACTCCAGGTGCATTGGTAACTCCAAAAGGCATAACCTTGTACTCGTAGTGACCATAACGGGTCCTGAAAGCCGTCTTCTGCATATCTTCATCCTTCACTTTGATATGGTGGTAACCTGACCTCAAATCTATCTTGCTGAAAACACGTGCACCCACTAATTGATCCATCAGATCGTCAATCCTCGGAAGTGGATACCTATTCTTGATCGTCACTTTGTTCAGCTGTCTGTAATCAATACACAGTCTCATACTCCCGTCTTTCTTCTTCACTAGTAACACTGGAGCTCCCCATGGTGAAACACTAGGTCTCACAAACTTCTTCTCAAGCAAGTCTTCCAACTGTTTCTTCAACTCTGCTAACTCAGAAGCAGACATACGATAAGGTGCCATCGACACCGGCTTCGTTCCAGGAACAAGGTCAATAGAGAACTCAACTTCTCTCTCCGGAGGCACATCAGGTATTTCGTCTGGGAAAACTTCAGGAAAATCACACACCACTTGCAGTTTATCAATTACCGCTTGATTCTCTAAAGATAATGAAGCCATCAGCGAAAACATCAACATCCCATCACGTTCTAGTTGCTTCAGCTGCTTAGTAGATAGAAACTCTGCGCCCCACTCTTCTTCGACAGAAGAAAAATGTACCGTCTTTCTAAAACAGTTGATAAGAACCCGGTTGTACTCTAGCCAGTTCATACCCAGAATCACATCCATACCACTTAAAGGTAAGCACACCAAATCCATCACAAAGTCACGGCCAAACATAGATAAAGGACAATTTACGCACACGAGAGAAGTAGTCACCGAACCCTTAGCTGGAGTCTCGACAACCATCTCTCCATTCATATCAGAAACATCAAGACCCAAAGCAGAAACACAATCTAAAGCAACAAAACTGTGCGTAGCACCAGTATCAATAATAGCAACTAAAGGAGTATTATTAATATAGCAAGTACTTCTGATCAAATGATCGTCATTCTCAGTCTGAGTGCCATTCAATGCAAACACTCTCCCAGTAGTCTTAGTCTTCTTGGGTTGCTTACACTGCGAACCAATGTGTCCTTGCTCATTACAGTTGAAACACACAACATCATCAAATTTGCAGTCATTAGTGATATGTCCTTTCTGACCACAACGGTAGCACCTCTTCACATCAACAGTACATGCATTGCTCTTATGGCCTTTCTCGCCACAAGTGTAACAAGTAATCTCAACAGGAGCAGTCTTCTTCTGGGGCCTCCTCTCATCATTCACTCTTTGCTTCCCTTTATCTCTAGGGGCATCATAAGGTTTTGGGCGACTCTGCTGGCCCTCAGCTTTCCTCTCATTCACTACCTTGTAGTGAGCCTTGGTATCCTCTTCATAAATTCTGCAGCTACTTACTAACTCAGAAAAATTGCGGATCTTCTGATAACCAATGGCTCGCTTGATGTCAGCACGCAAGCCATTCTCGAACTTTATACACTTCGAAAATTCAGCCGTCTCAGGAGTATAATGCGGGTAAAACTTCGCCAGCTCCACAAACTTCGCCGCGTATTCAGTCACCGACATATTTCCTTGCTTAAGCTCCATAAATTCTATCTCTTTCTTCCCACGAACATCTTCTGGGAAGTATCTGTTAAGGAACTCCCTTGTGAAAACAGCCCACGTCACCACAGCTCCATCTTGCTCAAAAATGGGTAGGAGACTAACCCACCAATCATCAGCCTCCTCCGCGAGCATATGCGTGCCAAAACGCACCTTCTGCACATCATCACACTGCATGACTCTGAAGATCCTCTCTACTTCCTTGAGCCATGTTTGAGCCCCATCTGGATCATAGCGCCCCTTGAAGGTAGGCGGGTGATTCCTCAGAAAGGTCTCCAACATCCTAGTCCCGTCGTTTCCACCAGCATTGTTCTGATTACCCACAGCATTAGCCATTGCTTCCAAAGCAGCAGCAAGAGCAGCATCGTTTCTACCAGCCATCTTAATCCTCTACAAAGCAAACATAAGTTAGAATAATACTGTCATACCCTCATTTTGGACCTAAAAATACTCACTCAAATTCCTCTGTTATCTTCCAATACTTTCAAATCCACCGTGTTTCCTACTGTGCTTCAGTTGCATACATTACTGCTTCAGTCTTTTAAATTTTTGCATAAAATCATACAAAAGGGTATTTTGGTCATTTCCCGTAATGGAACCCATTTTAGTCCTTACAACTTGTCCCTGAGTCTTTTCTATTTGTTTGCATAAATCTTTGATCAAATTTTGTACGAAAATCATCTTAATTTGCGTCTGAGTCAGTCTGAGTCTTTTTTGCCCCAGGGGCATTTTAGTCTTTTCACATCAAATAAATTTGGGCAGAGAGGTATTTTAAAATACCTCATTTGTGGTAATTTGTTCGTTTTAGTCCGTTTTGTCGTTTTTAAATGTTTCGCTTTACGTTATTTTCAAATTACATTTTTTAGCCAATTTTATTATTTTTTACTTTTTAGTCCAAATACTTTTAAAAATTGCAATTCAGTCCAAATATTTTGTTTTTTGCAAATTTGTCCCAATTCCTTTAAAAAACAGTCCAATTCTTTCATTTCTTTTAAAAGCAGTCCAAACTTTTTAAAATTCCAGAACAGTCCCAGTTCTTTTAATTTCCAAATAAGTCCAATTTGTTTAATTGCAAATCAGTCCCAAGTTTCATAAAATTGCAGGTCAGTCCTCAGGATGCCACGCAAGCTAATTCAGGCCACATGTCAGCCTATATAAGGCTGCGCACTGTACAACTCAGAAAAGGATCCACAGAAATTCTGCCAAGTCACAAACAGTTCACATTTTTCTCTCTCATATCAGTTAGATCAAAACCATAACCGAATTCAGTTAGGAAGAAGAATTTCAAGCTCTCAGAGATTCAACAATGGTGAATCTTCATCATTGAGCTATTCCTCACTGCAATTCCAACGCGAATTCACTGCCAGGAGCAGCAAACTCAAGCGTGATCACAGTGTAGAGAATTGAGAAGAAGAAGGAAAGAAAATTCAAGGAATCCGAACCGGTTAAGGAGAAAAAGAAGAAAATCACCAGTTTCATTTCAGAATTTAAGCCAAGAATCAATAAAAACAGCATCAAATCGAAGTATTCCAAAGATCCGAATCAAATCTCCGAACAAAAATCAGGTAATCATCAAAGAAACTTACCTCCTTTCATTCATACACAGTAATGAACACTAGACCGATGCGGATTAACAGGATTCGAAGCTTTCTCATTCGAAAATGGTGAAACCCTAACTTTTTTCCAAAACAACAGAGATTCTGAGATTTACAACGATTTTCAACCGTCGTAAATCAACGAATCCATGAAGATTTCATGCGAGAAAGCTTCGAATCAGACAAACAAGAAACGGTTCGAAACCGTACAAGATTCAATAATCTGCCTCAATTCGTTGTGTGCATGTGGATTCCAACGGTAGAATCATGTTTAGGAGAAAGATTTAAGACGATTAAGCCAAGTTTCTTTCATTTCTGGGTAGATTCAAGTGGATTAGGGTTTCAAAGAGGGAAAGAGAGAGCGGCCGGCGAAGAAGAGAAGAAGAGAGAGAAACATTTTGAGAAAATGAAGAAAACCGGGTCCCAAACCCTTTTATATAAGCTCTTGGACCGGGTTGACCCAAACCCGGTCCATTCTCTCTTATTGCGGACCGTTTGATCAAGATCCAGAGGGATCTGGATCAATCCAACGCTCCTGGAGTGTTAGATTGATCCGGATCCATCAGATCCATGGGTGTGGGCCGGGTTTCGTTGTGTTTTTTGGATTTCTTTCAGTTTCTTGAGTTTTATTGCTACGCACACCCCTCATGCCTGCTATTTGAGCCCCCTGTTCATCCCATTTTTTTTACAAAAATTCCTAAAAAATTACTATATGTTTCTTGATATGTTTTCATTGTTTTGTGGAGTTTTCACACTTTAAAGTGAATAAAAAGCATGTGCGCTAGTTTTTATTGGATTTACATGTTTTAATGCTTTTTGTGAATTTTCTTGCACTATAATGGATCCAATTTTTGCTCTATGGTGTTGATACTTGATGTATGATTTTTGTGATGTGTTCATCTCTGAATTCATGCTGTTTCTACATTCTTGCATGCCTAATTGTTAATTCTTTGGTTTTCAAACTTAATGGATCATTTCTTGCTTTACAAACTAACTCCTAGTCCTCTAGTTCATATGCTCAATGATGACCCCTTATTTTACAAGTTTGCTTACAATCCACAATGCTACAATTTTGTTGGTTAATTTCTCTTTGCAAGTTTAATTGATAGCTTCTCTTTGGTCAAGTTTAGTTGTTAATTTTGAGATGTAATTTGTTGTTGAAATGTGTTGATTTTAGGGTTTAAGTGTGACTCATAATTTCTCTTTGATTCTTGAAATGTTTTCTTTGAAAAGGGGGTGCTGTTTTGGGTGAAGGTTATAGGTCATAGGATTTAGTTTAGATTTTAGGTCTTAGTTTAGTGTCATTTGCATTATTTTTGGTGTTTGTTCTTTTGCAATTTGCTTAATGTTTTTAGTTGTGTTCACTCCATCTTTTTTTTAATTGGTTTAGTGCTTCGTTAGTAAATTTCATCTATTATGCATTACTACTCATGCTATTATCTCATTTCATTACTAACCATTTGGTTCTATGTCTCATGCACATTGTAAGCATTGCCTCACTCTCATTTGTTTTTCTTCCTTTAGTCACCTTTATACAATTTCCATTGATTCATGTAATATTTTAGGTTTAGTTTACTTTTCTTTAATTCCATGCAAGACTATAGAATGTACACTAGGACCCGATGTAAAGGACATGGACTATGATGATGTACACCGACACATGCACCGACACATGCACACACGTTGTATGACTTTCCGCTAGATGTATGCGTAGGAAGCGTAAAACCTAGGGAAACTTTTAATTTCTTCATCAAAAAAAATCAACACGTAACTCAAACTATTTTGCAATAAAATGAGGTCAAAACCTCACCTTTTTCTTTCATTTTCTTAAGACAAAATCAAAACTAGTGCTAATTTCCAACTTTAACTATTTTCTGTAAATAAATTGGACTAACCTCACTTGTTTTCAATTCTAATGCCTACACGGCCTCGTTCTCTGCTTCAAAACCATTTTCAAAACTAAAAATTGAACCAACCCACAAAAAACATTTTGGAAGAGAACTACATGGAATTTTGATCCCTTAAAAGGGTATGTAGGCAAGAGACTCAAAATCTCTCCAAGTCCAATAAAATAAAATCCCATCTTCTCCCACTCATTCTTAAAACCAATCTCTTTTACAAACAGCGATAAAAGCAACGCATAAACGTAAAGCATAGTAAAACGGTTCCTATAGGATACTATAGTCATTGCGGGTGCCTAACACCTTCCCGTAATGAAATCAGCCCCGAACTTAGGATTTCTAAGGTTTTTCTCGATTTTACCTTCCCCAAAAAAAATAGAGGCATCAATGATTGAAAGGTTCAAATCCAATTAATGATTTGACACCCGAAAATCGCGATGACAGAAATGGCGACTTCACTGGGGACTCGTTTTAGGGCTACGCCTAGTTTTACATGCTTTATGTTTATGATTTGCTTTATTGCTACGTGTAAAATTTTCTTGTGTACGTGTGGGGTGAGAATATCAAAAGCCCTATACCCGGGCTGAGTGAACTTAAAATTAGGAAGAGATATAATCGACAATCCATTCCGGGGGTTGCCTCGTGCATTGGATTACGCGATCAATCTCACATAGCTGAGGCATTTTGGAGGTAATGTTGTCGGCGTGTGTTGTCATGCTTAGGCACTTTACTTCCAATTGATCGATGAAGGCTATGAACCGTAGTTACCAAACCCATCCTTGGCCTTTCTTAGGACGTAGTGCGGTGGCTAAACCGAGCGTTGTCTCGAAATTTAGTCGTCACGCGATACTACACCCAAACTAAACCTTCTTACGGATGATCATGGACAAGCGTTGCTTTGTACTACTATGATATACGCAAGAGAGGTTGTGGTTTGGGAACTTTATAGAACCTTGGTTACTACTATCTAAGCCTTAGTTTCACCGGACACCGGGTCCACTTGTTACTTTAGCCCACCGTGCTTTCCTTGTTAAAACCATGCATACATACATTCATGCATAAATTTTCTACATGCATTTATCAAAGGGTATAGACAAACTAAAATTCTTTGCAAATATGATCAGGCATGAAGAGGACTAAGTCTTACAAGTTCAAAGAAGTTGATTTGGCTAGCCTAAGGGAGTTGGCACTCAAAGTTAAAAATCCGACTGGGTTTCGTCTCCGATACGGTGGTTTGCTTGGTATTCTCCAGACTAATGTAGAAGAGAAGCTGGTGCACACTCTGGTGCAATTCTATGACCCAGTTTTCCGTTGCTTCACTTTCCCGGATTTTCAGTTGGTTCCTACACTCGAGGCTTATTCTAGTTTATTGGGTCTACCTATAGCCGAGAGGGAACCTTTCACGGGCCCAGGACATTCTCTTACTCCTCTGGTTATTGCAAAGGATCTTTATCTCAAGACTTCCGAGGTGTCTAAGAATCTTATCACCAAGTCTCACATCCAGGGTTTCACTTCAAAGTACTTACTTGAGCAGGCTAATCTTGAATCTACTTGTCAGGACACCCTTGAAGCTATTCTTGCACTACTCATCTACGGGCTCGTCCTCTTTCCGAATATCGACAACTTTGTGGACATGAATGCCATTGAGATCTTCCACTTCAGGAATCCGGTCCCTACGTTGTTAGCTGACACATACCATGCCATCCATGATCGGACTCTCAAGGGTCGTGGGTTTATTCTTTGCTGCATACCTCTTCTATATAGGTGGTTTATTTCTCACCTCCCGAGTTCTTTCCATACCAACACGGAGAATTGGTCTTATTCGCAGCGGATTATGGCTCTTACTCCCGATCAGGTGGTTTGGATCACTCCAGCAGCTCGAGTCAAGGAGATTATCACTGGTTGCGGGGATTTCCTCAACGTACCTCTTCTCGGTACCCGGGGAGGAATCAACTACAACCCCGAGTTAGCCATGAGACAGTTCGGTTTTCCTATGAGAACGAAGCCCATCAACCTTGCTACATCACAGGAGTTTTTCTACTATTCCAATGCTCCCGCCGGGCAAAGGAAAGCTTTTACAGATGCTTGGTCTAAGGTTCGTAGGAAGGATGTGAGGCATTTGGGTGTGAGATCCGGTATTGCTCATGAGGCCTATACTCAGTGGGTGATAGATCGAGCCGAAGAGATCGGCATGCCTTACCCTGCTATGAGACATGTATCTGCATCTACTCCGTCTAGGCCATTACCGTTGCTTCCCGTAACTCAGGAGATGTATCAGGAGCATCTAGCTATGGAGAGTGAGGAAAAGCGAGCATGGAAAGCCCGTTACAGTGAGGCTGAGAACTTAATCATGACTTTGGATGGCAGAGACGAGCAGAAGGATCATGAGAACCGAATGTTGAAGAAAGAGCTAGCTAGAGTTAGGAGAGAGCTTGAGGAAAAGGATGATCTATTGAGGAGAGACTCCAGAAGAGTCAGAGGTCGTCGAGATTTCTTCGCCAGTTATTGTGGTTCAGCTTCAGACTCGGATTCCGAATACTACCCGGTCACTCCTTAGTTCTGGATGATAGGATTGCTACTGGTTATGTTGTTTGTCCAGTTTATGTTTCAGAAGCCTAATCCCTTGGCTCAGTGTATCAAAACAATTTGCTTTGAATAATTTGTTAGTCCAATAATGTTTGCAAAGAATTCTAATTTGTCTAAAAAAAAACCCTTTGGTAATAAAAAGAGAGTCATTTTTGCATCCGCATTTGCATATCATGCATCATATGCATCATTCATCGGTCACAAAAGAACTTCCAAGTGCTCATTGCCTCCTGGTTCTTCTGCCGCAGAGTGAAAAGTGGCTCGTGCTCGAAGGACTGATCAACCTACCAGAGTACATCAGACCAGACAGTACAGAAGGAGAAATCAAGTAGCTATGGAAGAAGAGAATGCACAGCTCCGCACTGAACTAGCCTCCGTGAGAGAAGAGTTAGCCAAAGCTCTCGACGCCATGACTGCTCTGATGGCCGCTCAAGAACAACCAGTCGTGTCCACTCGGGCAGCTACCGAAGAGATTCCCGCCGCATCTCTTGTTATGCCGAGGGGATACCCCTATGGACTCCCACCTTATTACTCTCCCAATACTGCAGCCGGTGTTTCAGGGACCGCGGCTTCAGGTGCCGCTAATGTTGGTCAGGTACCCCCACCAGTTTCCACATCTCTTCACACTACCTTGCCTCAGCCAACGGTCTTCACAGATCCGATTGTGCACTCAACGCCTCAGGGCGCTAATGCTGATGATTACCGTGGAAAGACTCCTATGTTGGGAACTATGGAAGAAAGAATGGAAGAACTTGCCAGAGAGCTCCGTCGCGAGATCAAGGCCAACCGTGGGAGCGGTGACCTCATCAGAACCCACGATCTTTGTTTAGTGCCGAGGGTGGATGTTCCCAAGAAATTCAAGGTCCCGGAATTTGACCGCTACAACGGGCTGACTTGCCCCCAGAACCATATCATCAAATACGTCCGGAAGATGGCTAACCATGCAGACAATGATTCACTTATGATCCATTGCTTCCAGGACAGTCTAATGGAAGATGCCGCGGAGTGGTATACCGGCTTGAGCAAGGATGATATCCGCACTTTTGATGATCTAGCTACTGCTTTCAAGAACCATTATGGATTCAACACCAGGCTCAAGCTGAATAGAGAATTCCTCCGATCTCTGTCCCAGAAAAAAGATGAAAGCTTTCGCGAATACGCACAGAGGTGGAGAGGGGCAGCTGCCCGTATCACTCCTGCTTTAGACGAGGAAGAAATGACTCAAACATTCTTGAAGACCCTGAAGAAAGATTATGTTGAGAGAATGATTATTGCTGCCCCAAGCAACTTCTCCGAGATGGTCACTATGGGAACCCGCTTGGAGGAAGCTGTCCGAGAGGGGATCATCGTGTTTGAGAAAGGTGAGTCCTCGAATGCACCGAAGAAGTACGGCAATGGTCACCATAAGAAAAAGGAATCAGAAGTTGGAATGGTGTCCGCCGGAACTAATCAATCTGCCGCTGCCGCTCCTGTCAATGCTACACAACTGCCTCAACCGTATCAGTACCTACAGTATGCCCAGCATCCGTTCTATCCGCCGTTCTACCATCAATACCCTTCTCTACCGGGCCAGCCTCAGGTCCCCGTTAATGCCATCGCCCAACAGATGCAACAACAACCATTAGCTCAACAACAACCGCAACAACAACAACAAGGTCCTCAATCTAGACCATCTTTCCCGCCGATACCGATGGCGTACGCCGAACTACTCCCAACTTTGTTACATAAGGGGTATTGCACCACTAGGCCTGGCAAGCCTCCGCCAAACCCATTGCCTCCCAGATTCCGCTCCGATCTCAGATGTGATTTCCACCAAGGCGCCCTAGGTCATGACGTAGAAGGTTGCTACGCTCTGAAATACATTGTGAAGAAGTTGATCGACCAGGGAAAGCTGTCTTTTGAAAACAATGTCCCACACGTACTTGACAATCCACTCCCCAACCATGCCGCTGTAAATATGATTGAAGTCTGTGAAGAAATCCCTCCTCTCAGTGTCCGTAATATTGCTACACCCCTGGTACCGCTACATATCAAGCTGTGCCAAGCCGCTCTGTTCAGCCACGACCACGCTGCGTGCTGCGAATGTCTTCAGAACCCTATGGGTTGCAGCATAGTCCAGACGGATATCCAAAGATTGATGAATGACAAACTACCTGACTACCAGTGATGTTTGCATGATAGTCCCGATTTTCCACGATACTCCAGTCAAGAGCACGCCCGTCAGGAAGGACGTTGAACCATTGGTCATACGGTTACCTGGTCCCGTGCCATATACCTCTGCAAAAGCCATCCCGTACAAGTACAGTGCGACTATGTTGGAAAACGGGAAAGAAGTACCTTTGGTGTCCTCAAGCACAGTAGGCAGCATAGCTGAAGTAACGGCTTTGAGGAGCGGCAAGGTCCGACCCCTTTTGTTTCAGAAGAAAGATGATGTGCAAGTTACAATTCCTGCTGATAAGACTGCTCCATTGACAATCCCTCCTGCTGTTGAAAGTGCCAGCCGTCCAGGCCAATCCATTGAAGATTCCAATCTGGATGAGATTTTAAGGATAATCAAGAAAAGCGATTATAAGATCGTTGATCAGCTGTTACAAACTCCTTCAAAGATATCCATCCTGGCCCTACTCCTCAGTTCGGAAGCTCACAGGAATGTGTTATTGAAAGTGTTGGAACAAGCCTATGTTGACCACGAAGTCACAGAGGATCAATTTGGCGGAATAGTGGCCAACATCACTGCTTGCAGTAACCTTTGGTTTGGTGAAGATGAACTTCCAGAGGCAGGAAAGCACCACAACTTGGCCCTGCACATTTCCATGAACTGCAAAACGGATATGCTGTCCAACGTGTTGGTAGACACTGGGTCGTCGTTGAATGTGATGCCCAAATTGACTTTGGATCAGTTGAGTTGCCGAGGAGTTCCCTTGAGGAGGAGTACTTTTCTAGTCAAGGCTTTCGATGGTTCCCATAAAACTGTGCTTGGAGAAGTAGATCTCCCCATGACTATTGGTCCTGAAACATTCATGATTACTTTCCAGGTCATGGACATAGATGCCTCTTACAGCTGCCTGCTCGGGAGACCGTGGATACACGAGGCTGGGGCAGTCACGTCTACCCTCCATCAGAAGCTAAAGTTCGTAAGGAATGGTAAACTTGTGACAGTGCACGGAGAAGAAGCTTATCTGGTCAGTCAGTTATCATCCTTCTCTTGTATCGAAGCTAAGTCTGCCGAAGGAACTGCATTCCAGGGTTTGACCATCGAGGGTACGGAGCCCAAGAGAGCTAGTGCTGCCATGGCTTCATTAAAGGATGCGCAGAAAGCCGTTCAGAGGGGTCAGGCCGCTGGTTGGGGCCAATTGATACAGCTGCAGGACAACAAATACAAAGAGGGTCTCGGTTTCTCTCCGACGTCGGGCATGTCAACTGGAACGTTCCGTAGTGCTGGATTTACCAATGCAATTCTTGATGGTGCTACTGAAAGAAGGGCTAGGCCCGCATTTGTGATACCAGGAGGCATTGCAAAGAACTGGAACGTTATCAATCTCCCTGTGTCTGTGCATGGTTCTAAGTAATATGTCTTGCTGTTTAGGCTTTATTTTCAAAATAACAATCCTTCCGTCTTGCCCGAGGCAGAAGTGACTCTTTTGTAAAGGGCATGTTTGTTCCGACATCACCATTATCAATAAAAAACGTCGTTTCTTTCACGACTCTTTTTTTTCTTTAATGCTTTTCCCTTGGAAATAATGGTAATGCCAGAAAAAACCAAAACATCTGTGTTTTCTTATTAATTTCAAAGATCTGCATGAAAACTATTTTCTAAAAATCATCCAATCATGTCACGCAGATCGAACCAAAGTAAACCCGTTGAACACAGTAATTCTATGTTTCTCCAAACTGTTGAATCCCCGGTATTCGAGACCGAAGACGAGGACAGTGATGACATACCAGATGAGATTGCCCGATTGCTTGAGCAAGAAGAGAAGACCATTCGGCCCCACCAGGAAGAGATCGAGCTAATCAACTTGGGTACCGAGGATAACAAAAGAGAGATCAAAGTCGGTGCTGCCTTGGAGGAAGGGGTCAAGAAAAGGATCTTCCAGCTTCTCCGGGAGTACTCGAACATTTTTGCATGGTCGTATGAAGACATGCCAGGTTTGGATCCTCAGATTGTGGAACATCGGATACCGACCAAGCCAGATTGTCCCCCTATCAGACAAAAGTTGAGACAGACTCGGCCGGACATGGCTCTGAAGATCAAAGCGGAAGTGCAGAAACAGATCGATGCGGGTTTTCTCATGACAGTTGAGTATCCCGAGTGGGTTGCTAACATCGTGCCAGTGCCGAAGAAAGATGGTAAGGTTCGGATGTGTGTTGACTACAGAGATTTGAACAGAGCAAGCTTGAAGGACAATTTCCCACTGCCTCACATTGATGTGCTCGTTGACAATACTGCCCAGTGCAAGGTGTTCTCCTTCATGGACGGTTTTTCTGGCTATAACTAAATCAAAATGTCACCCAAAGACAGGGAGAAGACGTCGTTCATCACTCCGTGGGGAACTTTCTGTTGTAAAGCAATGCCGTTCGGCCTAATAAATGCTGGTGCTACCTACCAAAGGGGGATGACCACTTTGTTCCATGACATGATTCACAGGGAGGTTGAAGTGTATGTAGATGACATGATTGTCAAGTCGAGCGATGAAGAACAACACGTCGAATACTTGGCTAAAATGTTTGAAAGGTTGAGGAAGTACAAGCTTCGACTGAACCCAAACAAGTGTACGTTCGGTGTTAGATCAGGGAAGTTGCTAGGCTTCATTGTCAGCGAGAAGGGCATTGAAGTAGATCCTGATAAAGTCCGGGCTATCCGCGAGATGCCGGCCCCGCAAACCGAGAAGCAGGTCAGAGGTTTCCTCGGGCGCTTGAACTACATCTCTAGATTTATATCTCACATGACTGCGACCTGTGGGCCAATTTTCAAGTTACTCAGGAAGAATCAGCCTGTGGTATGGAATGATGAATGCCAAGAAGCTTTCGACAACATTAAGAGTTACTTGCTAGAACCTCCTATCCTCGTTCCACCGGTGGAAGGAAGGCCATTGATCATGTATCTGTCAGTGTTGGATGAATCCATGGGATGTGTGCTCGGTCAGCAAGATGAGACTGGAAAGAAAGAGCATGCAATCTATTATTTGAGCAAGAAATTCACCGATTGTGAGACCCGGTACACAATGCTCGAGAAGACCTGTTGCGCACTAGCTTGGGCTGCCAAATGCCTGCGTCACTACTTGATAAATCATACAACTTGGTTGATATCCCGGATGGATCCAATCAAGTACATCTTTGAGAAACCGGCTGTCACTGGCAAAATCGCACGTTGGCAAATGTTACTGTCAGAGTATGATATTGTGTTTAAAGCCCAGAAAGCCATTAGAGGGAGTATCCTGGCTGACCATCTTGCTTGCCAACCGCTTGATGACTATCAACCTTTGAAGTTCGATTTCCCCGACGAAGAGGTCATGTTCTTGAAATCAAGAGACTGTGAAGAACCACTGATCGGTGAAGGTCCAGACCCTGATAGCAAGTGGGGATTGGTCTTTGATGGTGCTGTTAATGCTTATGGCCGAGGAATTGGCGCAGTAATTGTGGCTCCGCAGGGGCATCACATCCCTTTCACAGCCCGGATCGTGTTCGAGTGCACCAACAATGTGGCCGAATACGAAGCATGTATCTTGGGAATTGAAGAAGCCATCGACATGAGGATCAAGCATCTTGACATCTATGGAGACTCTGCACTAGTCATCAACCAGATAAAGGGAGAATGGGAGACCCATCATGCTAATCTGATCCCTTACCGCGACTATGCGAGACGTCTGTTAACGTATTTTACAAAGGTCGAGTTGCACCATATTCCCCGAGAGGAGAACCAAATGGCCGATGCTCTTGCTACCTTATCCTCCATGCTTCAAGTGAACCACTGGAATCATGTGCCGATGATCAAAGTACAACGCTTAGACCGGCCCGCTCATGTGTTTACTGTCAGTGATGCAATTGTACAGACAGGTTCAGGCAGAGTCGACAGCAAACCCTGGTATTATGATGTCAAGCAATTTCTGCAAAGCCGTGAGTACCCACCGGGTGCTTCCAACAGAGACAAGAAGACGTTGCGCAGGTTGGCTAGCAAGTTCCTGCTGGATGGTGATGTCCTGTACAAAAGGAATTTCGATATGGTGTTGTTAAGATGTGTCGACGGATGTGAAGCAGAACAGCTGATGCACGATGTGCACGATGGCACCTTTGGGACCCACGCATCGGGGCATGCTATGTCTAGAAAGCTGTTGAGGGCTGGTTACTACTGGATTACCATGGAGCGCGATTGCTATCAATACGCCAGAAAGTGCTACAGATGTCAAATATATGCTGATAAGATCCACGTGCCTCCGCACGCTCTCAATGTTATGTCCTCTCCATGGCCTTTCTCTATGTGGGGCATTGATATGATCGGAAGAATTGAACCAAAAGCTTCAAACGGTCATCGTTTTATCCTGGTAGCAATCAATTATTTCACCAAATGGGTCGAAGCTGCATCTTATGCCAACGTGACTAAGCAAGTGGTAGTCAAATTCATCAAGAACAACATCATCTGTCGGTATGGTGTCCCTAGCAAGATCATCACTGACAATGGTACCAACCTGAACAATGACATGGTGCAAGCCTTATGCGAGAAATTCAAGATTGAACACCACAATTCTTCTCCTTACAGACCTCAGATGAATGGTGCAGTCGAGGCCGCCAATAAGAACATCAAGAAGATTGTGCAGAAGATGGTAACAACATACAAAGACTGGCATGAGATGTTGCCCTACGCTCTACATGGCTACCGCACTACAGTCCGTAGTTCGACCGGGGCTACGCCTTTTTCTCTTGTATACGGCGTGGAAGCAGTCCTCCCATTGGAAGTAGAGATTCCGTCTCTCCGTGTGATTATGGAAGCCAAGTTGTCTGAGGCTGAATGGTGCCAGAGTCGGTACGACCAGTTGAATTTGATTGAGGAAAGACGCCTGGATGCTTTAACTCACGGTCAGATGTATCAAACAAGGATGAAGAATGCTTTTGACAAGAAAGTCCGTCCCCGGGAATTCAAGGAGGGCGAACTCGTGTTGAAAAGAAGAATGAGTCAGCTACCCGACCCAAGGGGCAAGTGGACGCCTAACTACGAGGGACCTTATGTCGTCAAGAAGGCTTTCTCTGGCGGTGCTTTGATCCTCACACACATGGATGGTGTAGAACTTCCGAATCCTGTGAATGCCGATATAGTCAAAAAATACTTTGTCTAGTGATGAAAAGAACAGCGTGGTGGGTCGAAAACCCGAAAGGGCGGCCTAGGCAAAAATGCGCTTCCCGGTGGATCGAAAACCCGAAAGGGCGGTCCAGGCAAAATAAGGGACAAGAAACAAAAATGTAAAAGCTCGCTGAAATTACATGTAACTCAGGCAAAAATGAGCGTCTCGATGAGCCGAAAACCCGAAAGGGCGGCTCATGCAAAAATGAGATTGAAATAAAAGACAATTGACTATATCTGGCAAATTACCATTCCCCTTGGGATCTTTGCAATTGATGATTGGCTGTTCTCATCCGAAGTTCCGACGCCTGTGGATTCAAAAGTTTCAGATACCATAGCAGTTACTGTGTTCAATGTACCACCAACCAATAAAATTACCATTTTCCAAGATTTGTAAATCTGTGAGGTTGCGCCTTTGGCCGACTACCACCCTTATACATCGATTTGAGCCTATGCTTTTGTTTGGCACTCATTTTCCGTTCTATTTTCAAAGTTTTATACAAAAAGATTCTTTTTCTATGTTAATAATGATGCATGTCTGGAACAAACATTATGAAAATTGAAATTTTTAAGTATTTTGAAAACAAGCCTGAACAGCTAGGTACATTCAAATGAACATGCATGAACAAATCTACATTGATATCAGTTCCAATTCAAGTTACTAGCAAGCCTTCCCCCCAGTAACGGTCCGTGGTCAATGGCAAGAATGAAAAAATAGAATGAAAAACATGAAAAATGAATAGGCTCGCTAAGTTGAAAACCCGAAAGGGCGGCTTAAGCAAAAATGAGCACCCCGATGGATTGACAACCTTCAAAGGCAATTCAGGCAAAAACAGGGGCAACACAAAAAAAAAACTATTCCCCGGTGGGTCGAAAACCCGAAAGGGCGATCCAGGCAAAAATGGGATGATGAAAGGAAAAATGAAAAATGAAATGAAAAAAAACAAACATGCAAAAGCATTGACCACGGATGCGATGTCCAAAGCACTTGCGTGACTGTTCCAACAAGCGGCAATACCGTTCAGACTGTTTTTCTCTACAATTTTACAGCTTCCTGCATTCAAGCGATGGTCTCGATGTATCTTCGAACGACTGCATCCCCAGAAGAGGAACTTTTGCAAATATATGTCCGAGCGCGAGCCATTACGTGCCCAATATTCCAATGTTTTGTCCGTCTCTGCGAAATTGTGCCTACAAATTGCCAATCATCATGCATTTCAAAGCATTCATACATGCATAATCATGCATCTTACATGTTCATCCATTTGATAAAATTGTCATGCTATTCATACGCATCTGCATTCTCAATTCCTATGTTAATCTCAATCAAAATCAATCATGTCAATTTCAAATTTCCTCTGCTAACAACAAATGTCTACTGTCATGTCAATTTCAAAGTTCAACAGTCTTGTCAACATCCCTGTCAAATTCAAGCTCCTGCAGTTATGTCAATCAAATTCAAGTCTTCTTCAAATGCAATTTGTTTCTGTTATCGGTCAAGCGGCCAGTTCGCATCCAAGAACAGCTTGTACCTACCCTTTTGATACCCGCCGAGCGACTAGTTCAGGTCCAAGAACAGCTCGTGCTTTCTATGTTGTTCCTTGTCAGCCAAGTAACTAGTTCAAATACAAGAACGGCTTGTGCTTTCTATTTTGTCTCCTTTTAGCCAAGTAACTAGTTCGTGTCCAAGAACAGCTTGTGCTTTCTATATTTGCTTTCAGCCAAGTAACCAGCTCAAATACAAGAGCAGCTTGCGCCTTTGTCGTCAATATTCCCGGTCAAGTGGCTAGTTCGCATCCAAGAACAGCTTGTACCCGTCAATTTGCTTTCGAGTCTCCCCAGTGAGTCTTGTATCTGCTATTTTGTTAATGTCAATCAGTCCCGCAATGGATACGACATACTCTGTTGTTTGCTATTCTGTTAATGTCTACCAGTCCCGCAATGGATACGGCATATTCTGTTAAATTCAATTCTCAGTTTGTCTTGCATTCATAACACAAATGTTGCATGGCATACATAACATTTGCAAATGTATTTTTATGCCCAAAATCAGTGCTAATGTCGATATTTAAGTATCTTTGTCATGTCAAGCCAAAGACTCCGTCTCTTGACTCTCCAGACAAAGAAACTTAAATAGGGGCAGCTGTCATACCCTCATTTTGGACCTAAAAATACTCACTCAAATTCCTCTGTTATCTTCCAATACTTTCAAATCCACCGTGTTTCCTACTGTGCTTCAGTTGCATACATTACTGCTTCAGTCTTTTAAATTTTTGCATAAAATCATACAAAAGGGTATTTTGGTCATTTCCCGCAATGGAACCCATTTTAGTCCTTACAACTTGTCCCTGAGTCTTTTCTATTTGTTTGCATAAATCTTTGATCAAATTTTGTACGAAAATCATCTTAATTTGCGTCTGAGTCAGTCTGAGTCTTTTTTGCCCCAGGGGCATTTTAGTCTTTTCACATCAAATAAATTTGGGCAGAGAGGTATTTTAAAATACCTCATTTGTGGTAATTTGTTCGTTTTAGTCCGTTTTGTCGTTTTTAAATGTTTCGCTTTACGTTATTTTCAAATTACATTTTTTAGCCAATTTTATTATTTTTTACTTTTTAGTCCAAATACTTTTAAAAATTGCAATTCAGTCCAAATATTTTGTTTTTTGCAAATTTGTCCCAATTCCTTTAAAAAACAGTCCAATTCTTTCATTTCTTTTAAAAGCAGTCCAAACTTTTTAAAATTCCAGAACAGTCCCAGTTCTTTTAATTTCCAAATAAGTCCAATTTGTTTAATTGCAAATCAGTCCCAAGTTTCATAAAATTGCAGGTCAGTCCTCAGGATGCCACGCAAGCTAATTCAGGCCACATGTCAGCCTATATAAGGCTGCGCACTGTACAACTCAGAAAAGGATCCACAGAAATTCTGCCAAGTCACAAACAGTTCACATTTTTCTCTCTCATATCAGTTAGATCAAAACCATAACCGAATTCAGTTAGGAAGAAGAATTTCAAGCTCTCAGAGATTCAACAATGGTGAATCTTCATCATTGAGCTATTCCTCACTGCAATTCCAACGCGAATTCACTGCCAGGAGCAGCAAACTCAAGCGTGATCACAGTGTAGAGAATTGAGAAGAAGAAGGAAAGAAAATTCAAGGAATCCGAACCGGTTAAGGAGAAAAAGAAGAAAATCACCAGTTTCATTTCAGAATTTAAGCCAAGAATCAATAAAAACAGCATCAAATCGAAGTATTCCAAAGATCCGAATCAAATCTCCGAACAAAAATCAGGTAATCATCAAAGAAACTTACCTCCTTTCATTCATACACAGTAATGAACACTAGACCGATGCGGATTAACAGGATTCGAAGCTTTCTCATTCGAAAATGGTGAAACCCTAACTTTTTTCCAAAACAACAGAGATTCTGAGATTTACAACGATTTTCAACCGTCGTAAATCAACGAATCCATGAAGATTTCATGCGAGAAAGCTTCGAATCAGACAAACAAGAAACGGTTCGAAACCGTACAAGATTCAATAATCTGCCTCAATTCGTTGTGTGCATGTGCATTCCAACGGTAGAATCATGTTTAGGAGAAAGATTTAAGACGATTAAGCCAAGTTTCTTTCATTTCTGGGTAGATTCAAGTGGATTAGGGTTTCAAAGAGGGAAAGAGAGAGCGGCCGGCGAAGAAGAGAAGAAGAGAGAGAAACATTTTGAGAAAATGAAGAAAACCGGGTCCCAAACCCTTTTATATAAGCTCTTGGACCGGGTTGACCCAAACCCGGTCCATTCTCTCTTATTGCGGACCGTTTGATCAAGATCCAGAGGGATCTGGATCAATCCAACGCTCCTGGAGTGTTAGATTGATCCGGATCCATCAGATCCATGGGTGTGGGCCGGGTTTCGTTGTGTTTTTTGGATTTCTTTCAGTTTCTTGAGTTTTATTGCTACGCACACCCCTCATGCCTGCTATTTGAGCCCCCTGTTCATCCCATTTTTTTTACAAAAATTCCTAAAAAATTACTATATGTTTCTTGATATGTTTTCATTGTTTTGTGGAGTTTTCACACTTTAAAGTGAATAAAAAGCATGTGCGCTGTAACACCCCAATTTCCCGTCTTAAAAATTTCATTAAATAAATCATACATCAGAGTATTCGTCATAAAGGAGTGTCACATTTCGTCTTTAAAAACATGCTTAGATAATAATTTATCAAATCTCAAAAGTATTCATTTAAGCAGCGGAATTCAAAAAGGTTTCATCTCATAAATGTCTTGGCTTAAAAGCCAGCAAAACCGTCTCAAAATATTAAGTTTCTACATCATAAAGTCAACATCGTTTATTCAACATGATACATAAAAGAATAGACTCCACAAAAGACCCTATCCCGTTACATATCAGAGCAACCCTAACTTCACACATCCTCGCATCAACGCATCTAAGACTGGGTACCTGCACTTGCCCACAAGGCGGCAATTCCAGCAGAAGGGGTGAGATTCATGACAATAATATTAATATATAATCATAAGTCAAGATTAACAAAACATATATCCAACTCATCACATATGCATTATAGCACTTCATGGCATCATCATAAATATCATCATATTAACATCATAAACATCATCTAAAACAACATTACATCACATATCAACGTCTCAATCATCATCTCATATATGTCACAAATGACTCGACTAAATGCAACACCTAACGTCTCAACATCATGCATGTGGTACCATATAATTATAGCATTAATATGCTTCACCGTCGCTTGAGCAAATGCTCCACCGTCGCTTTGAGCATAAAGCTCCACCGTCTCAATAATTATGCAAATGCATGGACTCGTCATTTAACATCTTAATACACCGTCTCAACATCATTACATTTTCAAGAATGGCACATGCAGTTAATAATAATTACATGGCAGAACATCATCTCAATTATGCATACACATTGCAACACATAGCATCATCTTATTCAATTAACATCATACTCATATAACACTTATATTCAACAACACATCATTTATCAAAGGTATAATAGAACCATCATCATTCATCTCTACATAACTCATCTAAGGGTATAAAACGGCACGGTCTCTACCCCAAGGGTTCCTCTAAACGTTCTATGCAAAACAGCTTACAAAAACAACAACACAGTCCTGAACCATCTAACTCGCCACGGCGAGTACATCTGCTCGCCACAGGCGAGTACTCCCAGCAGCTCACTCGCCAAAGGCGAGTTGGGGGCGAGCTGGAGGCGAGAAAAACTGGGTGCTTCGGCCTTTTTGACATTTTTCGACAAAATTCTCATTTTTAAGCTCCCTAAATCAAATTTGACCAAACCAACTTCACAGATCATCTCTATAAATATGAGGGCACTCAAAACCATCTTAAGTTTGACAAAAATCCTAATTCTAAGGGTCAAGCTCGCCACGGCGAGCTACACTGTTCGCCTCGCGAGCAACCAAGGGTTACTCGCCACGGCGAGTGATCTGCTCGCCTCAGGCGAGCGATCTCAGAACCACTACGGGTTCAGTCCTAATCACACCAAAACTTGCCAATTCTCTTCACTTAGGCTTCTAATACATCAGTAATAGCATCCTAGGGAATAATCTAGGTTCTGTAACACATCTATACAGCAATGCAACACCATCTCACATCAAAATCATCAAAAATCACAATAACCCTAATTCTCAAAACTTCCCTCAATTCTTCCCAATCTCTAAGCTAATCAAGAACAGATGATCTTACATTAATACTATTGAAATTAGGCTCACCCTTACCTGGAAAAATTGCAGAATTTGCAGCCTAGCTTTCTCTTCTCTCTTGACCGTTCCTCTTCTTTTCCAAAATGTCTGTACGCGTTCTCAAAACCTTCCTTTCTTAACCTACTTCTCTTATATACTCCCTCACAACTTAACTAATTCCTTCTTAACCCACACAACTCTTCTTAATTATAATTATAACCCCATCTCTTAAAATTCTATCTTATTCCACCACATCTATTTAATTACTAAACAAATATTCATATAAACATCACTAATATTATTTATTAAACAATAAAATAATAATACGTCACACGTCACAAATACGTCACATAATCATCACAAACACGTCACATAATCATCACAAACACGTCACATAATCATCATAATCATATAATATATAAACATATACTATATCATCTAATAAAATAATTAAATAAATAAAGAGGGCGTTACAACTCTCCCCCTCTTAAAGGATTTTCGTCCTCGAAAATTTACCTTGCTCAAACAACTCTGGATAGGATTCCAGCATCTTACTTTCTAGCTCCCAAGTCAAGCTTTCACCCGTCGCTCCGTCCCAAACAACTCTCACAAGAGGTATCTCCTTGCCTCTCAACGTCTTCGTCTTCCGATCATCAATCCTCACGGGTAAGGTCTCAACCGTAAGGTTGTCCCTAACTTGCACATCGTCGCTTTGGATCACATGAGACGGATCCGGAACATACTTCCTCAGCTGAGATACATGAAAAACATCATGCAAATTCGACAAGTGCGGTGGTAATCCAACACGATACGCCACCGGTCCAATCCTCTCTGAAATCTGATACGGTCCAATAAACCTCGGAGTTAACTTCTTCGATTTCAAAGCACGTCCAACACCCGTCAAAGGAGTCACTCTCAGGAACACATGATCCCCCTCTTGGAACTCAAGGTCCTTTCTACGCTTATCATGATAACTCTTTTGTCGACTCTGCGACGCTTTCATCTTTTCTTGGATCATTCTCACCTTCTCAGTAGTCTGTTGAACGATCTCTGGTCCTAAGACCACTCTTTCACCCGACTCAAACCAGCACAACGGAGTCCTGCACCTCCGACCATACAAAGCCTCAAACGGCGCCATTCCAATACTTGAATGGTGACTGTTGTTGTACGTGAACTCTATCAATGGAAGATGACTATCCCAAGCTCCTCCCTGTTCAAGTACACAAACCCTCAACAAGTCTTCCAACGACTGAATCGTCCTCTCCGACTGACCATCTGTTTGCGGATGATAAGCCGAACTCAACCTCAACTGAGACCCTAACGCCTCTTGCAAACTCTTCCAAAATCTAGAAGTAAATCTTGGATCTCTATCAGATACGATGCTCGAAGGAACACCATGCAGCTTAACTATCTCTCTAACATAAATCTCCGCCAACTGAGCCACAGGAAAAGTAATGTTGATTGGCAGAAAGTGAGCAGACTTCGTTAATCTATCAACAATTACCCAAATAGCATCGTTCCCTCTAGGAGTATTGGGCAAACTCGTCACAAAATCCATGGATATACTATCCCATTTCCACTCTGGCACATCTAAAGGTACCATCATACCAGTCGGCCTCTGATGCTCAATCTTCGACTTTTGACAAACCAAGCAAGAATACACAAATTGTGCCACATCGCGTTTCAAACCAGACCACCAAAACAGCCTCTTTAAGTCATGGTACATCTTCGTAGCTCCCGGGTGAATACTCAAGCTACTTCTATGACTCTCTTCAAGAATCATCTTCTTAATCTCATCATTGTCAGGAATGCAAATCCTACCTCGGAATCTCAACACTCCTTGATCATCGACCTTAAAGTCTCCATCCACAGTCTCCTCATTACCAGCAATCAACAAGTCTACAAACTTGACATCTTCTTTTTGTGCCTCTTTGATATGCTTCAGGAAATCATTATCAATTCTCAACATTCCCAGTTTTATGCTCTGAGGCGTTCTTTCACACACCAAGCTCAAGTCTCTAAATTGTTCTAACAACTCAAATTCTTTCACCATCAACGCGGACATATGCACAGTTTTCCTACTCAAGGCGTCCGCAACCACATTTGCTTTACCAGGATGGTAATTCAAACCAAAATCATAATCCTTCAATAACTCAAGCCACCTTCTCTGCCTCATATTCAACTCTTTCTGATCAAATAAATATCTCAAACTCTTATGATCACTGAATACTTCAAACCTTGAACCATACAAATAATGTCTCCATATTTTCAATACAAAGACCACAGCTGCCAACTCCAAGTCATGCGTCGGATAATTCTTCTCATGAATCCTCAATTGTCTCGAAGCATATGCTACCACCTTACCTTCTTGCATAAGTACACCTCCCAGGCCCAACTTGGACGCATCACAATATACCACAAAAGGTTCATCAGACTTCGGCAAAATCAAAACTGGAGCCGTCGTCAGGCGCTTCTTCAATTCATTGAAGCTATTCTCACAATGCACATCCCATACAAACGACTTACCCTTACACGTCAACTGCGTTAACGGAAGAGCCAATTTAGAGAATCCTTCTATAAACCTCCTGTAATAACCAGCTAATCCCAAAAAGCTTCTAATCTCCGTAACCGACTTAGGCGTCTCCCATTGCGATACCGCTTCAACTTTTGACGGGTCAACCGCAATACCTTCACCAGAAATAACATGGCCAAGAAAACTTACTTCATTTAGCCAGAACTCACACTTAGACAGTTTAGCATACAGCTTCTTCTCTTTCAGCACTTGCAATACAGTCTTCAAATGCTCTGCATGCTCAGCTTCAGTCTTAGAATATATTAGAATATCATCAATAAAAACCACCACAAATTGATCCAAGTACTCATGAAAAATTCTGTTCATATATTCCATAAACACACCAGGCGCATTGGTAACACCGAAAGGCATCACCTTGTACTCGTAGTGACCATAACGGGTCCTGAAAGCCGTCTTCTGCATATCTTCATCCTTCACCTTAATCTGATGGTAACCTGACCTCAAGTCAATCTTGCTAAATACCTTTGCACCCACTAACTGATCCATCAAGTCGTCAATTCTCGGAAGTGGATACCTATTCTTGATCGTCACTTTGTTCAACTGACGGTAATCAATGCACAACCGCATGCTACCATCCTTCTTCTTTACCAACAACACCGGGGCTCCCCATGGTGAAACACTAGGTCTCACAAACTTCTTCTCAAGTAAGTCTTCCAACTGCTTCTTCAACTCTGCTAACTCAGAAGCAGACATACGATAAGGTGCCATCGACACCGGCTTCGTACCAGGCACAAGGTCTATCGAAAATTCAACCTCCCTCTCTGGTGGCACATCTGGAATCTCATCAGGGAAAACTTCAGGAAATTCCTTCACAACAGGCAGCCCATCAATAACAGCTTGGTTCTCCAAAGATAACGAAGCCATCAGCGAAAACATCAACATCCCGTCACGTTCTAGTTGCTTCAGCTGCTTCGTAGATAGAAACTCTGCGCCCCACTCTTCTTCGACAGAAGAAAAATGCACCGTCTTTCTAAAACAGTTGATAAGAACTCGGTTGTATTCTAGCCAGTTCATACCCAGAATCACATCCATACCACTTAAAGGTAGGCACACTAAATCCATCACAAAGTCACGGCCAAACATAGATAAAGGACAATTTACACAAACGTGAGAAGTAGTCACCGAACCCTTAGCTGGAGTCTCGACAACCATTTCTCCATTCATATCAGAAACATCAAGACCCAAGGCAGAAACACAATCAAAAGCAACAAAACTGTGCGTAGCACCAGTATCAATAATAGCAACTAAAGGAGTATTATTAATATAGCAAGTACCTCTGATCAAGCGATCATCATTCTCAGTCTGAGTGCCGGTCAATGCAAACACTCTCCCAGTAGTCTTAGTCTTCTTGGGTTGCTTACACTGCGAACCAATGTGTCCTTGCTCATTGCAGTTGAAACACACAACATCATCAAACTTGCAATCACTAGTGATATGCCCCTTCTGACCACAACGGTAACACCTCTTCACCTCAACAGTACATGCATTGCTCTTATGGCCTTTCTCGCCACAAGTGTAACAAGTAATCTCAGCAGGAGCAGCCTTCTTCTGGGGCCTCCTCTCATCATTTACTCTCTGCTTCCCTTTATCTCTAGGGGCATCATAAGGTTTAGGGCGACTCTGCTGGCCCTTAGCTTTCCGATCATTCACTACCTTGTAGTGAGCCTTAGTATCCTCCTCATAAATCCGACAACTACTCACCAACTCAGAAAAGTCACGAATCTTCTGGTAACCGATAGCTCCCTTGATATCAGCGCGCAACCCGTTCTCAAACTTGATACATTTCGAAAACTCCGCCGTCTCGGGTGCATAATGCGGATAGAACTTAGCCAACTCCACAAATTTGGCCGCATACTCGGTCACCGACATGTTCCCTTGCTTAAGCTCCAGGAACTCTATCTCTTTCTTTCCACGAACATCTTCTGGAAAGTATCTATTAAGGAACTCCCTCGTGAAAACAGCCCACGTCACCACAGCTCCATCTTGTTCCAAAATAGGTAGGAGACTAACCCACCAATCATCAGCCTCCTCAGCAAGCATGTGCGTACCAAACCGCACCTTCTGAACATCGTCACATTGCATGACCCTGAAAATCCTTTCCACTTCCTTGAGCCACAGCTGAGCTCCATCAGGATCATAACGCCCCTTGAAGGTAGGCGGGTGATTCCTCAGAAACGTCTCCAACATCCTAGTTCCATCGTTCCCACCAGCGTTGTTCTGATTACCCACAACTTGGGCCATTGCTTCCAAAGCAGCAGCAAGAGCAGCATCATTTCTACCAGCCATCTAGTTCTCTGGAAACAAACATGAGTCAGAATAATACAATAATACTATTCTACTCTAAGACAACGTCACTCGACTCTCTACTTGGCCGGACGGACCGACCTGCTCTGATACCAATTGTAACACCCCAATTTCCCGTCTTAAAAATTTCATTAAATAAATCATACATCAGAGTATTCGTCATAAAGGAGTGTCACATTTCGTCTTTAAAAACATGCTTAGATAATAATTTATCAAATCTCAAAAGTATTCATTTAAGCAGCGGAATTCAAAAAGGTTTCATCTCATAAATGTCTTGGCTTAAAAGCCAGCAAAACCGTCTCAAAATATTAAGTTTCTACATCATAAAGTCAACATCGTTTATTCAACATGATACATAAAAGAATAGACTCCACAAAAGACCCTATCCCGTTACATATCAGAGCAACCCTAACTTCACACATCCTCGCATCAACGCATCTAAGACTGGGTACCTGCACTTGCCCACAAGGCGGCAATTCCAGCAGAAGGGGTGAGATTCATGACAATAATATTAATATATAATCATAAGTCAAGATTAACAAAACATATATCCAACTCATCACATATGCATTATAGCACTTCATGGCATCATCATAAATATCATCATATTAACATCATAAACATCATCTAAAACAACATTACATCACATATCAACGTCTCAATCATCATCTCATATATGTCACAAATGACTCGACTAAATGCAACACCTAACGTCTCAACATCATGCATGTGGTACCATATAATTATAGCATTAATATGCTTCACCGTCGCTTGAGCAAATGCTCCACCGTCGCTTTGAGCATAAAGCTCCACCGTCTCAATAATTATGCAAATGCATGGACTCGTCATTTAACATCTTAATACACCGTCTCAACATCATTACATTTTCAAGAATGGCACATGCAGTTAATAATAATTACATGGCAGAACATCATCTCAATTATGCATACACATTGCAACACATAGCATCATCTTATTCAATTAACATCATACTCATATAACACTTATATTCAACAACACATCATTTATCAAAGGTATAATAGAACCATCATCATTCATCTCTACATAACTCATCTAAGGGTATAAAACGGCACGGTCTCTACCCCAAGGGTTCCTCTAAACGTTCTATGCAAAACAGCTTACAAAAACAACAACACAGTCCTGAACCATCTAACTCGCCACGGCGAGTACATCTGCTCGCCACAGGCGAGTACTCCCAGCAGCTCACTCGCCAAAGGCGAGTTGGGGGCGAGCTGGAGGCGAGAAAAACTGGGTGCTTCGGCCTTTTTGACATTTTTCGACAAAATTCTCATTTTTAAGCTCCCTAAATCAAATTTGACCAAACCAACTTCACAGATCATCTCTATAAATATGAGGGCACTTAAAACCATCTTAAGTTTGACAAAAATCCTAATTCTAAGGGTCAAGCTCGCCACGGCGAGCTACACTGTTCGCCTCGCGAGCAACCAAGGGTTACTCGCCACGGCGAGTGATCTGCTCGCCTCAGGCGAGCGATCTCAGAACCACTACGGGTTCAGTCCTAATCACACCAAAACTTGCCAATTCTCTTCACTTAGGCTTCTAATACATCAGTAATAGCATCCTAGGGAATAATCTAGGTTCTGTAACACATCTATACAGCAATGCAACACCATCTCACATCAAAATCATCAAAAATCACAATAACCCTAATTCTCAAAACTTCCCTCAATTCTTCCCAATCTCTAAGCTAATCAAGAACAGATGATCTTACATTAATACTATTGAAATTAGGCTCACCCTTACCTGGAAAAATTGCAGAATTTGCAGCCTAGCTTTCTCTTCTCTCTTGACCGTTCCTCTTCTTTTCCAAAATGTCTGTACGCGTTCTCAAAACCTTCCTTTCTTAACCTACTTCTCTTATATACTCCCTCACAACTTAACTAATTCCTTCTTAACCCACACAACTCTTCTTAATTATAATTATAACCCCATCTCTTAAAATTCTATCTTATTCCACCACATCTATTTAATTACTAAACAAATATTCATATAAACATCACTAATATTATTTATTAAACAATAAAATAATAATACGTCACACGTCACAAATACGTCACATAATCATCACAAACACGTCACATAATCATCACAAACACGTCACATAATCATCATAATCATATAATATATAAACATATACTATATCATCTAATAAAATAATTAAATAAATAAAGAGGGCGTTACATGCGCTAGTTTTTATTGGATTTACATGTTTTAATGCTTTTTGTGAATTTTCTTGCACTATAATGGATCCAATTTTTGCTCTATGGTGTTGATACTTGATGTATGATTTTTGTGATGTGTTCATCTCTGAATTCATGCTGTTTCTACATTCTTGCATGCCTAATTGTTAATTCTTTGGTTTTCAAACTTAATGGATCATTTCTTGCTTTACAAACTAACTCCTAGTCCTCTAGTTCATATGCTCAATGATGACCCCTTATTTTACAAGTTTGCTTACAATCCACAATGCTACAATTTTGTTGGTTAATTTCTCTTTGCAAGTTTAATTGATAGCTTCTCTTTGGTCAAGTTTAGTTGTTAATTTTGAGATGTAATTTGTTGTTGAAATGTGTTGATTTTAGGGTTTAAGTGTGACTCATAATTTCTCTTTGATTCTTGAAATGTTTTCTTTGAAAAGGGGGTGCTGTTTTGGGTGAAGGTTATAGGTCATAGGATTTAGTTTAGATTTTAGGTCTTAGTTTAGTGTCATTTGCATTATTTTTGGTGTTTGTTCTTTTGCAATTTGCTTAATGTTTTTAGTTGTGTTCACTCCATCTTTTTTTTAATTGGTTTAGTGCTTCGTTAGTAAATTTCATCTATTATGCATTACTACTCATGCTATTATCTCATTTCATTACTAACCATTTGGTTCTATGTCTCATGCACATTGTAAGCATTGCCTCACTCTCATTTGTTTTTCTTCCTTTAGTCACCTTTATACAATTTCCATTGATTCATGTAATATTTTAGGTTTAGTTTACTTTTCTTTAATTCCATGCAAGACTATAGAATGTACACTAGGACCCGGTGTAAAGGACATGGACTATGATGATGTACACCGACACATGCACCGACACATGCACACACGTTGTATGACTTTCCGCTAGATGTATGCGTAGGAAGCGTAAAACCTAGGGAAACTTTTAATTTCTTCATCAAAAAAAATCAACACGTAACTCAAACTATTTTGCAATAAAATGAGGTCAAAACCTCACCTTTTTCTTTCATTTTCTTAAGACAAAATCAAAACTAGTGCTAATTTCCAACTTTAACTATTTTCTGTAAATAAATTGGACTAACCTCACTTGTTTTCAATTCTAATGCCTACACGGCCTCGTTCTCTGCTTCAAAACCATTTTCAAAACTAAAAATTGAACCAACCCACAAAAAACATTTTGGAAGAGAACTACATGGAATTTTGATCCCTTAAAAGGGTATGTAGGCAAGAGACTCAAAATCTCTCCAAGTCCAATAAAATAAAATCCCATCTTCTCCCTCTCATTCTTAAAACCAATCTCTTTTACAAACAGCGATAAAAGCAACGCATAAACGTAAAGCATAGTAAAACGGTTCCTATAGGATACTATAGTCATTGCGGGTGCCTAACACCTTCCCGTAATGAAATCAGCCCCGAACTTAGGATTTCTAAGGTTTTTCTCGATTTTACCTTCCCCAAAAAAAATAGAGGCATCAATGATTGAAAGGTTCAAATCCAATTAATGATTTGACACCCGAAAATCGCGATGACAAATACAATAATACTATTCTAACTCTAAGACAACGTCACTCGACTCTCTACTTGGCCGGACGGACCGACCTGCTCTGATACCAATTGTAACACCCCAATTTCCCGTCTTAAAAATTTCATTAAATAAATCGCATAAATCAGAGTACTTCTCAAAGGAGTGTCACATTTTCTTCTTTAAAAACAACTTAGATAATAATTTATCAAATCACAAATATATTCAATTAAGCAGCGGAATTCAAAAGTCTCATCTCATAAATAGTCTTGGCTTAAAAGCCATCAAACGTCTCAAAAACATTAATGTGTCAACATCACTAAGTCTTAAAGTTAACATTTATTGAAAACATGATACATAAGGAATAGACTCTATGCAAAAGACCCCATCCCGTTACGTATCAGAGCAACCCTACTTCACACAGACTCCTCGCATCAACGCATCTAAGACTGGGTACCTGCACTTGCCCACAAGGCGGCAATTCCAGCAGAAGGGGTGAGATTCACAACAATAATATTAATATATAAATCAAATGTCAAGATTAACAGTCATACATCCAACTCATAAACATATACACTTTATCACATCATAACATCGGTATAAACATCATCGTAAGCAGCATCACAAACATACATCAACATCTCAAGCATCATCTCATATATGTCATAATTGACTCGACTATATGCAACACCTAACGTCTCAACATCATGCATGTGGTACCATATGATTACAGCATTAATATGCTTCACCGTCGCTTTGAGCAAATGCTCCACCGTCGCTTTGAGCATAAAGCTCCACCGTCTCATAAATATGCAAATGCATGGACTCGTCGTTTAACAACTTAATACACCGTCTCAAACGTCATTTACAAATTATAGACTGACACATGCAGTTATAATAATACATGGCAGAACATCAACTCATTATACATACACATTGCAACACATAGCATCATCTTATTCAAATAGCATCATACTCATACATCACTTATATTCAACAACACATCATTTATCAATGGCCTAATAGAACCATCAGCATTCATCTTTACATCACTCATCTAAGGGTATAAACAGCACTAACTCTACCCAAAGGGTTCCTCTAAACGTCCTATGCGAAACAGCTTGCAAAACAACAAAACATGACAAAGGTCAACTAACTCGCCACGGCGAGTAGATCTGCTCGCCACAGGCGAGTACTCGCATCAGCTCACTCGCCAAAGGCGAGTTCGGGGCGAGCTGGAGGCGAGCAATCCTGGGTGCTCTCGGCCTTTTTGACATTTTTCACCAAAAATCCTCATTTTTAAGCTCTCTAAATCCAATTTGACCAAACCAACTTCACAGGTTATCTCTATAAATATAAGGGCACTCAAAACCATCATCATTTGGGTCAAAGTCCTAAAATTTAAGGGACAAGCTCGCCACGGCGAGCTATGCTGCTCGCCTCGCGAGTGATCAAGGTTTACTCGCCACGGCGAGTAGTCACTCGCCACAGGCGAGCGATCTCAGAACCACTACGGGTTCAGTCCAATTCTCACCAAAACATCTCCAATCTCTCCAATAAAACCTCTAATTCATCAGCAATGTTGTCCTAGGGGATAATCTAGGTTCTGTAACACATTTCTACACCAATTCACAGCCATCTCACATCAAATTCACTAAATTCATCATAACCCTAATTCACAAAACTCATCCCCATTCTTCCCAAACCCTAAGCTAATCAAAACAGATGATTCATGATTAATATTACTGAAGTTAGGCTCACCCTTACCTGGAAAATTGTGCAAAATTGGAACCTAGCTTCTCTTCTCTCTTGAACCGTTCTTCTTCTCTTTTCCAAAGTCTGTAACGCGTTCTAAAAAAGTTTCCTCTTAACCTACTTCTCTTATATACTCCCTCCCAACTTATCTTATCTCATCTCAGCCCTCAAAACTCTTCCTAATTATAAATATAACCCCATCTCTTAAAATTATATATTTTTCCAAAAAATCTCTATATTTACCAAATAAATATTCTTATAAATATCACTTATATTATTTTATTAAACAATAAAATAATAACACGTCACACGTCACAAATACGTCACAGATACGTCACATAATCATCAAAATCCATATAATATATAAACATATACCATATCATCTAATAAAATAATTAAATAATTAAAGAGGGCGTTACAATCACGAAGAAACTCCTTTGAGAGAGGAAGATGTGCTCAGGACAAGATCCTCAGCATACAAGAAGGTGACTAGGAATCTCGCTCCAAAGTCGCCTAGGTATGCAATCTTACTAACTGGGTGGGATATCGAAAAGTGATCCATGACAGAGCCCAATATTTGGGATAAAATTACGGCCTACGTGGCCGAGAATAGATTTAATGCGGCCAAAGAGGCCGAAATTCTGCAAAAAAAAGAAATCGAAACTCTGGCAGAAGACACTATCGATGATCTCGTCGATGATCAAAAGTTAGATTGCATATACGATGATGAACCTTTGGGGTTCGAAGAAGATCCTATGGGGTCTACTACCAAAATGAGGGCACATGATCCCCTTGAGGAAGTGGATCTAGGGGATGGCACTGTCAAAAGGCCAACTTATGTTAGTGCCAAGATTCCTAAGGAGTCCAAAGATCAAATTGTGGGGCTCTTGAAGGAATACAATGATTGCTTCGCTTGGGATTACAACGAAATGCCTGGTTTAAGCCGAAAAATGGTGGAACTGAAGTTGCCAATCCGACCAGGAAAGAAGCCCATAAAGCAAATTCCCATAAGGTTTGCGCCACAAATCTTGCCAAAGATTAAAGAAGAGATCGAAAGACTCTTGAAATATAGTTTCATCAGAACTGCAAGGTATGTAGATTGGTTACCAAAGAGCGATGAATTCGATGTTTCATGACTTCATAGAGGATTTCATGCAGGTTTACATCGATGATATTGTAGTAAAATCATCTTCAGAAGATAAACACTTAGATCACTTACGCCGATCATTCGAAAGGATGAGGCAATATGGATTGAAAATGAATCCATTAAAATGTGCGTTTGGTGTTTGTGCAGGTGATTTTCTAGGTTTTGTTGTCCACAAGAAGGGAATCGAAATGAACCAGAACAAAACCAAGGCAATAATGGAGACTAAGGCCCCTGACAAAGAAAGAGTTGCAATCTTTGTTAGGGAAAATCAACTTTCTCAAGAGGTTCATATCGAACCTAAGTGGCATAGCACAAGCTTTTTCGCCATTGCTTCGTCTGAGGAAAGAAGATGTGTTCAAATGGGAGCCAGAGCACTAGAAGGCTTTTGAAGAAATCAAGTCATATTTGACTAATCCTCCTATACTTTCACCTCTTTTGAAAGATAGAAGAATGAAGTTATACATAGCAGCCTCAGAATGTACTATAGGTAGCATGTTAGCACAAGAGGATGAAAATGGTGTAGAAAGAGCCATTTATTACCTTAGTAGGGTGTTAAATGATGTTGAAACAAGATATCATCCTAGTGAAAAGCTATGTCTTTGTTTGTATTTCTCATGTATAAAACTTAAGCATTATATCAAGCCTTTTGATGTTTATGTTTATTCTCACTTTGATATAATTAAACACATGTTATCAAAACCAGTTTTGCACAGCAGAGTCAGTAAATGGGCTTTAGCCCTTATAGAATATTCATTGACATACCAATCTTTGAAATCTGTGAAAGGCCAAATAGTCGCTGATTTTATTGCTGATCACTCAATAGATGAACCATTGTCTGGGGGCATCGAGAGCCAGCCTCGGAAATTGTATTTCGATGGATCCAGCCATAAAAATGGCACTGGGATTGGAATTGTGGTTGTTTCGCCCAAGAATGATAAAGCAAAACACAAGTTTCAAATTAGTCAATTTTATTTGAATAACGAGGCTGAGTATGAAGCTTTGATTACGGGTTTAGAGATTGCACTCGAATTGGGGGCAAGATTCATTGAGATAAGAGGTGATTCAGAGTTAGTTTTGAGACAATTGACGAAAGAATACAAATGTGTCAACGAAAGCCTAGTCATGTATTACACCATGGCTAACGCACTACTAAAACGTTTTACTCATGTTGAGATTCGACACCTTCCCCGCATAGAGAATCAAGAGGCGAACGACTTAGCCCAAATGGCTTCTAGATATAAAATTTCAAAAGACCAAATGCAGGAGCCAATTGAAATAAAAAACTGTTATCGCGATTTTCGGGTGTCAAATCATTAATTAGATTTGAACCTTTCAATCATTGATATCTCTATTTTTTTTTTGGGGAAAGGTAAAATCGAGAGAAAACCTTAGAAATTCTGAGCTCGGGGCTGATTTCACTACGGGAAGGTGTTAGGCACCCGCAATGACTATAGTATCCTATAGGAACCGTTTTGCTAGTCTTATGTATACGCTTTGCTTTTATCGCTATTTGTAAAAAAGAATTGATTTTAAGAATGAGAGAAAGAAGATTTTGAGTGTTGTTTTTATTGGACTTGGAGAGATTTTGAGTCTCTTGCCTACATACCCTTTTAAGGGATCAAAATTCCATGTAGTTCTCTTCCAAAATATTTTTGTGGGTTGGTTCAATTTTAGTTTTGAAAATAGTTTTGGAGAAAAGGATGAGAGGCCTCAAAGGCATGAGATTTGGAAAAGGTGAGGTGATTCCGATTTATTTACAAAGATGGTTAAAGTTGAAGATTAAGATTCATTTTGATTTTGCTTAAGAAAATAAAGGGAAAATGGGTGAAGTTTTGACTTCACTTTATTGCAAAAAATCTTTGAGTGATGTGTTAGTTTTTTGAGAAAGAAAGGATGAGTTTTTTTTCTAAGTATCACGCTTCCTAAACATACATCTAGCGGTGAACATACAACGTGTGTGCGTGTCGGTGCTTGTGTCGGTGTACATCATCATAGTGTCCATTGTCCTTTACATCGGGTCCTAATTTACATTCTATGGTCTTGCAAGAATTTAAAAGAAAGTAAACTAAACCTAGAATATTACATGAATTAATAGAAAGTTGCATAAAATGACTAAAAGGGAAAAAAAAGGTGAAAATGATGCAATGCTTGTAATATGAATAAGGCATGAAGTGGAATGGTTAGTAATGAATAGAGAAGTGATAGTATGAGTAGCAATGCATAATAGATGAAATGATCATAACAAAGAGTATTAAGCAAATTGCAAAAGAAACAAGTGCCAAAAATAGTGCAAATAACACAAAACAAAAGCTTAAAACTTGAACCAAATTTATGACCTATAGTCCTCACCAAAACAGCACTTTTCAAGGAAAATATTTCAAGGATCATGGAGAAATTACGAGTCATATCCAAACCTAACACCATCGCACATTCACAAGCATATTGCATTTCAAAATTAATAATTAAACTTGACAAATTGGGAACTATCAATTGAACTTGTAGGCAAGGAATTAACAAACAAAATGACAAAATTGGCAACTAACAATCAAACTTGTAGAACAAAGAACTAACCACCATACTTGTAAAGGAAGAAACCAACAATTAAACTTGAAAACAAAGAACTAATAATTAAACTAGTAAAACAAGCTATCAACAATTAAACTTGAGAAATTGCAAGAAACAATCATGAACTCAGAAGTAAACATGTCATAAAGTTATGTACCAAGCATCAATTTCATATGGCAAAAGATTAAGCCAAAGATCATGCAAGAAATTTCACAAAAAAGACACAAAGTACACAAATCCATAGGAAAAATTAGCATATATCTTTTGGCATTTTTAAACATGTGACAACACCACAAATCAGCCAAAAATACATCAAGAAGCATGTAGGAATTCTTTTGGAATTTTCACAAGAAAGATATAGTGCACAGAGGTTCAGATAGCAAGGAAAAAGGTGCAATTAGCAACAAAATTCAAGAAATCACAAAAAGCTCAGGGCCCATAGTCACAAAACCCAAACCCCACGGATCTGATGGATCCGGATCAAGCTAACGCTTTAGGAGCGTTGGATTGATCCAGACCCATCAGGATCTTGATCCAACGCACACAAATAAAGGGGAGTGGACCGGGTATGGAGCGACCCGGTCCAGAAGCTTGCATAAAAGGGTGCTAGACCCGGTTTACCTCATTCTTTCTCTTCCGTTCTCTCTCTTCTCCTTCGTTCCCTCTTCTCACTTCACAAACCCTAACCCTAAATCATGTAATTCTACCCAGAAACTAATCATTCATGGCTTAAACGTTTTGTATTGTTGTTCTAATCATGAATCTGGCATTGAAACTCACAGGCATTAACTGAATCACCGTAGATCTGGAATTTTCATTCACGGATTTCAATCGGTTCTTTGGTTCTTTTTGGTTCGAATCTTTGTTTTGATAAAACTTCTTACGGATTCGTAGGTTTACAACGGTTTATTCACGTTGTAAACCCTAAAATCCTTCACGGTTTTGAAAAAAAGTTAGGGTTTCATTCTTTTTTGAACCGGACCTTTTGAATTCGTATGGAACTATGCTGATTCAGTCTTGCTGATGTTTATGCGTATGAAAGGGGTAAGTTTCTTTGATTTTTTTCACCTGGTTTTGTTCGGAGATTCAATCTTGAACCTTCAGGCTCCTTTGATGTTGATTCTGTTGTTGATTTTGAGACTAAAATCCGGAAATAAACCGTGACCCTTCTTTCTTCTTCTTAACCGGTTCAGGACCTTTGAATTCTTCACCTTCTTCTTCTCAATCTCTTCCTCTGTGATCGCGCCGGATTCGTTGCTTCTAGCAATGGATTTGGCGCTGGAATTGCAGAGAAACAACTCAGTGATGATGATTCGATTGAATCTCTGAGAGCTTACGCGGAAACTCCATTGATTCTGGCTCAATTTGCTTCTGAAACGGTTAGGGTTTGTGAACTTGTTCTTCAACCTTTCTGAGTTTGTTACAATTTTGATCCAACTGAATGGAGAGAGAAATTTGTGAGTTGTTTGTGATGTGGCACTCTGATCTCCGAAAGTTCTGACACCTAGAGCCTTATATAGGCTGACATGTGGACTGTGGACCAATTGGAATGTGCCACGTGGACTGTATGGCTTGCGTGGCTTAAGGGACCAATCTGCAAAAGAGTAAAAATAGGGACTGTTCTGCAAATAACAAAAACTGACCTTTTTTTTAAAAGAAAAAGAATGAAAAGAAAAACAGAAAAGAAAAATGGGACTAAAATGCAATTTTTGAAAGTATTGGGACTAAAATGCAATAATAATAAAATTGGTTAAAAAACTTAATCTGAATGCAACGTAAAGTGAAACAGTTAAAAAAAAGACGAAACGGACTAAAACGAACAAATTACCAAAATGAGGTATTTTAAAATACCTCTCTGCCCAAAATTTATTTGGTGTGAAAAGACCAAAATGCCCCTAGGGACTAAAACGACTCAGACTGACACAATCTGACTCAGATGCAGACACAAGATGATTCTTGTACAAAATTTGATTAATGATTCATGCAAACAAATTGAAAAGACTCAGGGACAAATTGTAGGGACCAAAATGGGTTCCTTTGTAGGAAATGACCAAAATACCCTTTTGTATGATTTTATGCAAGAATTTGGAATAAAATGCAAGAAAAAATTGTGAAATGAATTTAAAGGCAGAGATAATAACGTATGTAGTTGAGGCACAATAGTAATCTGCAAAGCACATTGAAAAAGTGTCAGAAATAGAAAGGAAATTTAAACGAGTATTTTTAGGTCCAAAATGAGGGTATAACAGCTGCCCCTATTTAAGTTTCTTCGTCTGGAAGGTCAAGGGACGGAGTCTTTGGCTTGACGTGACGGAGATACTTAAATATCGACATTAGTACTGATTTTGGGCGTAAAAATACGTTTGTAAATGTCATGTATGCCATGCGACATTTGGTTATGAATGCAAGACAGACTGAGAATTGAATTTAACAAAATATGTCGTATCCATTGCGGGACTGGTAGACATTAACAGAATAGCAAAAACAGAGTATGTCGTATCCATTGCGGGATTGGTAGACATTAACAGAATAATAAGACTCACTGGGGAGACTAAGTAGCAAATTGACAGGTGTAAGTTGTTCTTTTGGCTCGAACTGGAAACTTGACCGGGAACACTGACAAGTAGAAAGGGCGCAAGCTGCTCTTGTATCTGAGCTGGTCACTTGGCTGAAAGAAAAGTAGGAAGCACAAGCTGTTCTTGTATTTGAACTAGCCACTTGGCTGATGGTAGAAACAAAGGGTAGGTACAGGCTGTTCTTGTATTTGAACTAGTCACTTGACCGATAACAAGGATGAAAACAAATTGACAGGTACAAGCTGTTCTTGGATGCGAACTAGCCACTTGACCGATAACAAGAGTAAATTGACAGGCACAAGCTGTTCTTGGATGCGAACTAGTCACTTGGCCGTTAACAGAAACAAAATGTATTGTAGAAACGAATTGAAATTGACTTGACATGACTGCATGAGCTTGAATTTGAAAGGATAGCTAAAATTTGAAGTTGACAAGATTGTTGGATTTTGAAATTGACATGACAGTTATGAATCTGGAATTGACATGATTGACTTTGACAGTGATCAACATAGGAATTGAGAATGCAAATGTGTATGAATGACATGACAATTTTATCAAATGCATGAACACATAAGATGCATGATTAGGCATGTATGAATGCTTTGAAATGCATGATGATTGGCACTTTATAGGCATAATTTTGCAAAGACAGACTAAACATTGGAATATTGGGTACGTAATGGCTCGCGCTCTGACATATACTTGCAAGAGTTCCTCTTCTGGGGATGCCGTCGTTTGAAGACACATCAAGGCCATTGTTGAAGGCTGGGAATCGTATCCCGTTCATAGACTTGCAGAGAGTGAGATCTTTTGATGGTACTGCTATTGCTGGACGCTCTACTGTCGAGCGCACTTTGGATAATGCATCCGTGGTCAATGCTCTTTTTTTTTTTTTTTTTTTTTTTTTGCATGTTTGCTTTTGTTTGTTTTTTTTTTTTTTATATCATCCCATTTTTGCCTGGATCGCCCTTTCGGGTTTTCAATCCACCGGGGAATAAATTTTTCAAATGCCCCTGTTTTTTGCCTGAATTGCCTTTGAAGGTTGTCAATCCATCGGGGTGCTCATTTTTGCCTAAGCCGCCCTTTCGGGTTTTCGACTTAGCGAGCATATTCATTTTTCCATGCTTTTCATTCTGTTTTTTCATTCTTGCCACTGACCACAGACCGTTACTTGGGAGAGAGCCTGCCGGTAACTTGTATTGGAACTGATATCAATGTATACCCGTTCATGCATGTTTCATTTGAATATATCTAGCTGCTTAGGCTTGCTTTCAAAATACTCAAAAAAATTCAATTTTCAGAATGTTCATTCCAGACATGCATCATTATTAACATAGAAAAAATCTTTTGTATAAAGCTTTGAAGGTAGAGTAGAAAAAGAATTAGAGTGCCAAACAAAAGCATAGGCTCAAATTGACGTGTAAGGGTGGTAGTCGGCCAAAAGCGCGACCCCACAGATTTACAAATCTTGAAAAATGGTAATTTTATTGGTTGGTGGTACATTGAACACAGTAACTACTATGGTATCTAAAACTCTTGAATCCGCAGGTGTCGGAACCTCGGATGAGAATAGCCAATTATCAGTCGCAATGATCCCAAGGGGAATGATAACTTGCCAGATATAGTCAATTGTCTTTTATTTCAATCTCATTTTTGCATGAACCGCCCTTTCGGGTTTTCGGCTCATCGAGACGCTCATTTTTGCCTGAGCTACACGTAATCTCAGCGAGCTTTTACATTTTTGTTTCTTGTCCCTTATTTTGCCTGGATCGCCCTTTCGGGTTTTCGATCCACCAGGAAGCGCATTTTTGCCTAGGCCGCCCCTTCGGGTTTTCGACCTACCACGCCGTTCTTTTCATATCTAGACAAAGTATTTCTTGACTATATCGGCATTCACAGGATTCGGAAGTTCTACACCATCCATGTGTGTGAGAATCAAAGCACCGCCAGAGAAAGCCTTCTTGACAACATAAGGTCCCTCATAGTTAGGCGTCCATTTTCCCCTTGGGTCGGGTTGCTGACTCATTCTTCTCTTCAATACGAGTTCACCCTCTTTGAATTCCCGAGGACGAACTTTCTTGTCAAAAGCATTTTTCATCCTTGTTTGATACATCTGACCGTGAGCCAAAGCATCCAGGCGTCTTTCCTCAATCAAATCCAACTGGTCGTACCGACTCTGGCACCATTCAGCCTCAGACAACTTTGCTTCCATAATCACACGGAGAGACGGAATCTCCACTTCCAATGGGAGGACTGCTTCCATGCCGTATACAAGAGAAAAAGGCGTTGCCCCGGTTGAACTACGGACTGTAGTGCGGTAGCCGTGTAAAGCATAGGGCAACATCTCATGCCAGTCTTTGTATGTTGTTACCATCTTCTGCACAATCTTCTTGATGTTCTTATTGGCAGCCTCAACTGCACCATTCATCTGAGGTCTGTAAGGAGAAGAATTGTGGTGTTCAATCTTGAATTTCTCACATAAGGCCTGCACCATGTCATTGTTCAGGTTGGTACCGTTGTCAGTGATAATCTTGCTAGGAGCACCATACCGACAGATGATATTGTTCTTGATGAATTTGACTACTACTTGCTTAGTCACGTTGGCATAAGATGCAGCTTCGACCCATTTGGTGAAATAATCGATTGCTACCAGGATAAAACGATGACCATTCGAAGCTTTCGGTTCAATTCTTCCGATCATATCAATGCCCCACATAGAGAAAGGCCATGGAGAAGACATAACATTGAGAGCGTGCGGAGGCACATGGATCTTATCAGCATATATTTGACATTTGTGGCACTTCCTGGCATATTGATAGCAATCGCGCTCCATGGTCATCCAGTAGTAACCAGCTCTCAACAGCTTTCTAGACATAGCATGCCCCGATGCGTGGGTCCCAAAGGTGCCATCGTGCACATTGTGCATTAGCTGTTCTGCTTCACATTCATCAACACATCTTAACAACACCATATCGAAATTCCTTTTGTACAGAACATCCCCATCCAGCACGAACTTACTAGCCAATCTGCGCAAGGTCTTCTTGTCTTTATTGGAAGCATTCGGCGGGTACTCACGGCTTTGTAAAAACTGCTTGATATCGCAATACCAGGGTTTGCTGTCAATTATATCCGCATTTGTTTGAACAGACACATCACTGATGACGAACACATGAGAAGGCCGGTCAAGGCGCTGCACTTTGATTACTGGCACGTGGTTCCAGTGGTTCACTTGAAACATGGAGGATAAAGTAGCAAGAGCATCGGCCATTTGATTTTCCTCGCGGGGGATATGGTGCAATTCGACTTTCGTAAAGTACGTCAGCAGACGCCTCGCGTAGTCACGGTAAGGGATCAGATTAGCATGATGGGTCTCCCATTCTCCCTTTATCTGGTTGATAACGAGTGCGGAGTCTCCATAGATGTCGAGGTGCTTGATTCTCATGTCAATTGCTTCCTCGATCCCCAAGATACATGCTTCATATTCAGCCATGTTGTTTGTGCATTCAAATACGATCCGGGCGGTAAAGGGAATGTGATGCCCCTGCGGAGATACGATCACTGCCCCAATTCCTCGGCCATAGGCATTAACAGCACCATCAAAGACCAACCCCCACTTGCTATCAGGGTCTGGACCTTCACCGATCAGTGGTTCTTCACAGTCTCTTGGCTTTAAGAACATAACCTCTTCGTCGGGGAAATCGAACTTCAAAGGTTGATAGTCATCCAGTGGTTGGCAAGCGAGATGGTCAGCCAGGATACTCCCTCTAATGGCTTTCTGAGCTTTAAACACAATATCATACTCTGACAGTAACATTTGCCAACGTGCGATTTTTCCAGTGACCGCCGGTTTCTCAAAGATATACTTGATTGGATCCATCCGGGATATCAACCAAGTTGTATGATTTATCAAGTAATGACGCAGGCGTTTGGCTGCCCAGGCTAGTGCACAACAGGTTTTTTCAAGCATCGTGTACCGAGTCTCACAATCGGTGAATTTCTTGCTCAAATAGTAGATTGCATGCTCTTTCTTTCCAGTCTCGTCCTGTTGACCGAGCACACATCCCATGGATTCATCCAACACTGACAGATACATAATCAATGGCCTTCCGTCCACGGGCGGGACAAGGATCGGGGGTTCTAACAAGTATTCTTTGATGCTATCGAAAGCTTCTTGGCATTCATCATTCCATACAACAGGTTGATTCTTCCTGAGTAACTTGAGAATTGGCCCGCAGGTCGCAGTCATGTGGGATATAAATCTAGAAATGTAGTTCAAACGCCCGAGGAACCCTCTGACTTGCTTCTCGGTTTGCGGGGCCGGCATTTCACGGATTGCTCGGACTTTGTCAGGATCTACTTCGATGCCTCTTTGACTGACAATGAAGCCTAGCAACTTCCCAGACCTAACACCGAACGTACATTTGTTTGGATTCAGCCGAAGCTTGTATTTCCTCAACCTTTCAAACATCTTAGCCAAATATTTGACGTGTTGCTCTTCATCGCTTGACTTGACAATCATGTCATCCACGTACACTTCGACTTCTTTGTGAATCATGTCATGGAACAAAGTGGTCATCCCCCTTTGATAAGTAGCACCAGCATTTATTATCAACGAGCACATCGATGTGAGGTAATGGGAAATTGTCCTTCAAGCTTGCTCTATTCAAATCTCTGTAATCAACACACATCCGGACCTTACCATCCTTCTTCGGCACTGGCACAATATTAGCAACCCACTCGGGATACTCAACTGTCATGAGAAAACCTGCGTCAATCTGCTTTTGTACCTCACCCTTAATCTTCAGGGCCATGTCCGGCCGAGTCCTTCTCAACTTTTGTCTGACAGGGGGACAGTCTGGTTTTGTCGGTATCCGGTGTTCCACGATCTGGGGATCCAAACCCGGCATATCTTCATACGACCATGCGAAAATATCTGAATACTCCCGGAGAAGTTGGAAGATCCTTTTCTTGACCCCTTCCTCCAATGCAGCACCGACTTTGATCTCTCGTTTATTGTCCTCGGTACCCAAGTTGATCAACTCAATCTCTTCCTGATGAGGCCGAATGGTTTTCTCTTCTTGTTCAAGTAATCGGGCAATCTCGTCCGGTATGTCGTCACTATCTTCACCTTCGGCTTCATACACCGGGGATTCAACAGTTGGAAGAAACATAGGGTCACTGTGTTCAACGGGTTTATTTTGGTTCGATCTGCATGACATGATTGGATGATTTTTTAGAAAATAGTTTTCATGCAGACCTTTGAAATTAATAAGAAAATACAGATGTTTTGGTTTTTTCTGGCATTACCATTATTTCCAAGGGAAAAAGCATTAAAGAAAGAAAAAGAGTCGTGAAAGAAACGACATTTTTTATTGATAATGGTGATGTCGGAACAAACATGCCCTTTACAAAAGTGTCACTTCCGCCTCGGGCAGGGCGGAAGGATTGTTATTTTGAAAACAAAAGCCTAGACAGCAAGACACATTACTTAGAATCATGCACAAATACAGGGAGATTGATAACGTTCCAGTTCTTTGCAATGCCTCCTGGTATCACAAATGTGGGCCTAGACCCTCTTTCATCACCACCATCAACAATTGCATTGGCAAATCCAGCACTATGGAACGTTCCAGTTGACACGCCTGACGTTGGAAAGAAACCGAGACCCTCTTTGCGTTTGTTGTCCAGCAGCTGTATCAATTGGCCCCAACCGGCGGCCTGACCCTCCTGAACGGCCTTTTGCGCATCTTTCAACGAAGCGATAGCAGCACTAGACCTCTTGGGCTCTGCGCCTTCGATAACCAAACCCTGGAATGCAGTTCCTTCGGCGGATTTAGCTTCGATGCAAGAGAAGGATGATAACTGACTGACCAGATAAGCTTCTTCCTCATGCACTGTCACAAGTTTACCATTCCTTACGAACTTCAGCTTCTGATGGAGGGTAGAAGTGACTGCACCGGCCTCATGTATCCATGGTCTCCCGAGAAGGCAACTGTAAGAGGCATCTATGTCCATAACCTGGAAAGTAATCATGAATGTTTCAGGACCAATAGTCATGGGGAGATCTACCTCTCCAAGCACAGTCTTACGGGAACCATCGAAAGCCTTGACTAGGAAAGTACTCCTTCTCAAAGGAACTCCTTGACAACTTAACTGATCCAAAGTCGACTTAGGCATCACATTCAACGACGACCCAGTATCTACCAACACGTTGGACAGCATATCTGCTTTGCAGTTCATGGAAATGTGCAGGGCCAAGTTGTGGTGCTTCCCTGCCTCTGGAAGTTCATCTTCACCAAACCAAAGGTTACTGCAAGCAGTGATGTTAGCCACTATCCCACCAAATTGATCCTCTGTGACTTCGTGGTCGACATATGCTTGCTCCAATACTTTCAACAATACGTTCCTGTGAGCCTCCGAACTAAGGAGTAGAGACAAGATAGATATCTTCGAAGGAGTTTGTAACAGCTGGTCAACGATCTTATAATCACTCCTCTTGATTATCTTCAGAATCTCATCCAAATTGGAATCTTCAATGGACTGGCCTGGACGGCTGGTATTTTCAACAACAGGAGGGATTGACAATGGAGTAGTCTTATCAGCAGGAATCGCAACTGGCACATCATCTTTCTTTTGAAACAAGAGGGGCCGAACCCTGCCGCTCCTCAAAGCCGTCACTTGGGCGATACTGCCTACTGTGCTCGGGGACACCAAAGGTACTTCTTTCCCGTTTTCCAAAATAGTCGCGCTGTACTTGTACGGGATGGCTTTCGCAGAAGTATATGGCACCGGCCCTGGTAGCCGTATCACTAGAGGCTTAACATCTTCCCTGGCAGACACATTCTTGACAGGAGTATCGTGGAAAATCGGCACTATCATACAAACATCACTGGTAGTCAGGTAGTTGTCATTCATCAAGCTTTGGATATCAGTCTGGACTACGCTGCAACCCATAGGGTTCTGAAGGCATTCGTAGCAGGTGGCGTGGTCGTGGTTGAACAGAGCAGCTTGGCACAATTTGATATGCAGCGGTACTAGAGGAGTAGCAACATTACGGACATTGAGACGAGGGATTTCTTCACACACTTCAATCATATTCACGGCGGCATGGTTGGGGAGCGGATTGTCGAGCACATATGGGACATTGTTTTCAAAAGATAGCTTTCCCTGGTCGATCAACTTCTTCACAATATATTTCAGAGCGTAGCAACCTTCTACATCATGACCTAGGGCGCCTTGGTGGAAATCACATCTGAGATCGGAGCGGAACCTGGGAGGCAATGGGTTTGGCGGAGGCTTGCCAGGTCTAGTGGTGCAATACCCCTTGTGTAACAGAGTTGGGAGTAGTTCAGCGTACGCCATCGGTATCGGCGGGAAAGATGGTCTAGTTTGAGGGCCTTGTTGTTGTTGTTGCGGTTGTTGTTGAGCTAGTGGTTGTTGCTGCATTTGTTGGGCGATGGCATTAACAGGGACCTGAGGCTGGCCCGGTAGTGGAGGGTATTGATGGTAGAACGGCGGATAGAACGGATGCTGGGCATACTGTAGGTACTGGTACTGTTGAGGCAGTTGTGTAGCATTGACAGGAGCGGCAGTGGCAGATTGATTGGTTCCGGCAGACACCATTCCAACTTCTGGTTCCTTTTTCTTATGGTGACCATTTCCGTATTTCCTTGGTGCACTCGTGGAAGTTTCGCCTTTCTCAAACACGATAATCCCCTCTCGGACAGCTTCCTCCAAGCGGGTCCCCATAGTGACCATCTAAGAGAAGTTGCTTGGGGCAGCAATAATCATTCTTTCAACATAATCTTTCTTCAGGGTCTTCAAGAATGTTTGAGTCATTTCTTCCTCGTCCAAAACGGGAGTGATACGGGCAGCTGCCCCTCTCCACCTCTGTGCATATTCGCGAAAGCTTTCGTCCTTTTTCTGAGAAAGAGACCGGAGGAATTCCCTATTCGGCTTGAGCCTAGTGTTGAATCCATAGTGGCTCTTAAAAGCAGCAGCCAGATCATCAAAAGTACGAATATCATCCTTGCTCAAACCGGTATACCACTCCGCGGCATCTTCCATTAGGCTGTCCTGGAAGCAATGGATCATAAGTGAATCATTGTCCGCATGGTTAGCCATCTTCCGGACGTACTTGATGATATGGTTCTGGGGGCAGGTCAGCCCATTGTATCGGTCGAATTTTGGGACTTTGAACTTTTTAGGGACATCCACCTTCGGCACTAGGCAGAGATCGTGAGTATTGACGAGATCACCACTCCCACGGTTGGCTTTGATCTCACGACGGAGTTCTCTAGCAAGCTCCTCCATTCTTTCTTCCATAGTTCCGAACATGGGCGACTTCCCGCGGTGAGTGTTGGTGTCCTGAGGCATAGAATGTACAATTGGATCGGTGAAGACCGTTGACTGAGGCAGAGTAGTGTGGAGAGAGGCGTGCCTTGAGACGGGGATTTGGTTACCATTGGCAGCACTAGAAGCACCTGCTGTGGGATCAGGAGCAAAGAAAGATGGGAGTCCGTATGGGTATCCCCTTGGCATGGCAAAGCGGTTATCGAGAGATGATGTTGGAATTGCCTCAGTGGTCTCTGGAGTAGACGAGGCTGGTTGTTCTTGGGCAGCCAACAGAGTGGTCATAACATCGTGAGCTTTAGCCAACTCTTCCCTCACAGAAGCCAATTCGGCACGGAGTTGTGCGTTCTCTTCTTCCATGGCTACCTGATTCCTCCTTCTGTATTGTCTAGTCTGATGTACTCTGGTAGGTTGATCGGTCCTTCGAGCACGAGCCACTTTTCACACTGCGGCAGAAGAACCAGGAGGCAATGAGCACTTGGGAGTTTTTTGTGACTGATGAATGATGCACATGATGCATGATATGTGCAAATGCAGATGCAAAAATGACTCTTTTTATTACCAAAGGGTTTTCTTAGACAAATTAGAATTCTTTGCAAACATTATCAGACTAGCAAATTATTCGAACCAAATTGTTTTGACAAATCAAGCCAAAGGAGTAGGCTTCTGAAGCATAAACTGAACAGGCAATATAATCAATAGCAACACTATTATTTAGAACTAAGGAGTGACTGGGTAGTATTCAGGGTCGGAGTCTGAACCACAACGGCTGGCAAAGAAATCTCGACGACCTCTGACTCTTCTGGAGTCCCTCATAAGCAGCTTATCCTTTTCCTCGAGTTCTTTCCTAGCTTTGGCTAGCTCTTTTTTCAGCATCCGGTTCTCATGATCCTTCTGCTCGTCTCTGCCATCCAAAGTCATGATCAAGTTCTCAGTCTCACTGTAACGGGCTTTCCATGCTCGCTTCTCCTCACTCTCCATAGCTAGATGCTCCTGATACATCTCCTGGGTTGCAGGAAGCAAAGGTAAAGGTCTAGACGGAGTAGATGCAGATACATGCCTCATAGCAGGGTAAGGCATGCCAATCTCTTCAGCTCGATCTATCACCCACTAAGTATAGGCTTCATGAGCAATACCGGATCTCACACCCAAGTGTTTCACATCCTTCCTACGAACCTTAGACCAAGCATCTGTAAAAGCTTTCCTTTGCCCGGTGGGAGCATTGGAATAGTAGAAGAACTCCTGAGATGTAGCAAGGTTAATGGGCTTTGCTCTCATTGGGAAACCAAACTGTCTCATGGCTAACTCGGGATTGTAGTTGATTCCTCCTCGGGTACCGAGAAGAGGTACATTGAGGAAATCTCCACAACCAGTAATAATCTCCTTAACTCGAGATGCCGGAGTAATCCAAACCACCTCATCGGGAGTGAGAGCCATAATCCGCTGCGAATAAGACCAATTCTCCGAGTTGGCATGGAAAGAACTAGGGAGGTGAGAAATAAACCACCTATATAGAAGAGGTATGCAGCAAAGAATAAATCCACGGCCCTTGAGGGTCCGATCATGGATGGCGTGGTACGTGTCAGCTAACAAAGTAGGAACCGGGTTCTTGGAGTGGAAAATCTCAATAGCATTCATGTCCACGAAGTTGTCGAGATTCGGAAAGAGAACGAGCCCATAGATGAGTAGTGCAAGAATAGCCTCAAGAGTGTCCTGACAAGTAGATTCGAGATTAGCCCGCTCAAGTAGGTACTTCGAAGTGAAACCCTGAATGTGAGATTTAAAAGTGAGATTCTTGGACACATCGGAAGTCTTGAGATAAAGATCCTTAGCAATAACCAGAGGAGTAAGAGGAGCTCCGGGACCCGTGAAAGGCGTCTTCTCGGCTATAGGTAAACCCAATAAACTAGAATAAGCCTCAAGTGTAGGAACCAACTGGAAATCCGGGAAAGTGAAGCAACGGAAGACCGGATCATAGAATTGCACCAGAGTGTGCACCAGCTTCTCTTCTACATTAGTTCGGAGAATACCAAGCAAACCACCGTATCGGATACGAAACCCAGTCGGATTCTTAACCTTAAGTGCCAACTCCCTTAGGCTAGCCAAATCGACTTCTTTGAACTTGTAAGACTTAGTCCGCTTCATGCCTGGTTATATTTGCAAAGAATTTTAGTTTGTCTATACCCTTTGATAAATGCATGTAAAAATTTTATGCATGAATGCATGTATGCATGGTTTTGTTTAACAAAGAAAGCACGGTGGGCTAAAGTAACAAGTGGACACGGTGTCCGGTGAAACTAAGGCTTTGATAGTAGTAACCAAGGTTCTATAAAGTTCCCAAACCACAACCTCTCTTCCGTATATCATAGTAGTACAAAGCAACGCTTGTCCATGATTATTCGTAAGAAGGTCCAGTTTGGGTGTAGTATCGCGTGACGACTAAATTTCGAGGCAACACTCGGTTTAGCCACCGCACTACGTCCTAAGAAAGGCCAAGGATGGGTTTGGTAACTACAGTTCATAGCATCACCGATCAATTGGAAGTAAAGTGCCTAAGCATGACAACACACGCCGACAACATCACCTCCAAAATGCCTCAGCTATGTGAGATTGACCGCGTAATCCAATGTACGAGGCAACCCCCGGAATGGATTGTCGATTATATCTCTTCCTAATCTTAAGTTCACTTAGCCCGGGTATAGGGCTTTTGATATTCTCACCCCACACGTACGTAAGAAAATTTTACATGTAACAATAAAGCAAAGCATAAACATAAAGCATATAAAACTAGGCGTAGCCCTAAAAAGTCCCCAGTGAAGTCGCCATTTCTGTTATCGCGATTTTCGGGTGTCAAATCATTAATTAGATTTGAACCTTTCAATCATTGATATCTCTATTTTTTTTTTGGGGAAAGGTAAAATCGAGAGAAAACCTTAGAAATTCTGAGCTCGGGGCTGATTTTACTACGGGAAGGTGTTAGGCACCCGCAATGACTATAGTATCCTATAGGAACCGTTTTGCTAGTCTTATGTATACGCTTTGCTTTTATCGCTATTTGTAAAAAAGAATTGATTTTAAGAATGAGAGAAAGAAGATTTTGAGTGTTGTTTTTGTTGGACTTGGAGAGATTTTGTGTCTCTTGCCTACATACCCTTTTAAGGGATCAAAATTCCATGTAGTTCTCTTCCAAAATATTTTTGTGGGTTGGTTCAATTTTAGTTTTGAAAATAGTTTTGGAGAAAAGGATGAGAGGCCTCAAAGGCATGAGATTTGGAAAAGGTGAGGTGATTCCGATTTATTTACAAAGATGGTTAAAGTTGAAGATTAAGATTCATTTTGATTTTGCTTAAGAAAATAAAGGGAAAATGGGTGAAGTTTTGACTTCACTTTATTGCAAAAAATCTTTGAGTGATGTGTTAGTTTTTTGAGAAAGAAAGGATGAGTTTATTTTCTAAGTATCACGCTTCCTAAACATACATCTAGCGGTGAACATACAACGTGTGTGCGTGTCGGTGCTTGTGTCGGTGTACATCATCATAGTGTCCATTGTCCTTTACATCGGGTCCTAATTTACATTCTATGGTCTTGCAAGAATTTAAAAGAAAGTAAACTAAACCTAGAATATTACATGAATTAATAGAAAGTTGCATAAAATGACTAAAAGGGAAAAAAAAGGTGAAAATGATGCAATGCTTGTAATATGAATAAGGCATGAAGTGGAATGGTTAGTAATGAATAGAGAAGTGATAGTATGAGTAGCAATGCATAATAGATGAAATGATCATAACAAAGAGTATTAAGCAAATTGCAAAAGAAACAAGTGCCAAAAATAGTGCAAATAACACAAAACAAAAGCTTAAAACTTGAACCAAATTTATGACCTATAGTCCTCACCAAAACAGCACTTTTCAAGGAAAATATTTCAAGGATCATGGAGAAATTACGAGTCATATCCAAACCTAACACCATCGCACATTCACAAGCATATTGCATTTCAAAATTAATAATTAAACTTGACAAATTGGGAACTATCAATTGAACTTGTAGGCAAGGAATTAACAAACAAAATGACAAAATTGGCAACTAACAATCAAACTTGTAGAACAAAGAACTAACCACCATACTTGTAAAGGAAGAAACCAACAATTAAACTTGAAAACAAAGAACTAATAATTAAACTAGTAAAACAAGCTATCAACAATTAAACTTGAGAAATTGCAAGAAACAATCATGAACTCAGAAGTAAACATGTCATAAAGTTATGTACCAAGCATCAATTTCATATGGCAAAAGATTAAGCCAAAGATCATGCAAGAAATTTCACAAAAAAGACACAAAGTACACAAATCCATAGGAAAAATTAGCATATATCTTTTGGCATTTTTAAACATGTGACAACACCACAAATCAGCCAAAAATACATCAAGAAGCATGTAGGAATTCTTTTGGAATTTTCACAAGAAAGATATAGTGCACAGAGGTTCAGATAGCAAGGAAAAAGGTGCAATTAGCAACAAAATTCAAGAAATCACAAAAAGCTCAGGGCCCATAGTCACAAAACCCAAACCCCACGGATCTGATGGATCCGGATCAAGCTAACGCTTTAGGAGCGTTGGATTGATCCAGACCCATCAGGATCTTGATCCAACGCACACAAATAAAGGGGAGTGGACCGGGTATGGAGCGACCCGGTCCAGAAGCTTGCATAAAAGGGTGCTAGACCCGGTTTACCTCATTCTTTCTCTTCCGTTCTCTCTCTTCTCCTTCGTTCCCTCTTCTCACTTCACAAACCCTAACCCTAAATCATGTAATTCTACCCAGAAACTAATCATTCATGGCTTAAACGTTTTGTATTGTTGTTCTAATCATGAATCTGGCATTGAAACTCACAGGCATTAACTGAATCACCGTAGATCTGGAATTTTCATTCACGGATTTCAATCGGTTCTTTGGTTCTTTTTGGTTCGAATCTTTGTTTTGATAAAACTTCTTACGGATTCGTAGGTTTACAACGGTTTATTCACGTTGTAAACCCTAAAATCCTTCACGGTTTTGAAAAAAAGTTAGGGTTTCATTCTTTTTTGAACCGGACCTTTTGAATTCGTATGGAACTATGCTGATTCAGTCTTGCTGATGTTTATGCGTATGAAAGGGGTAAGTTTCTTTGATTTTTTTCACCTGGTTTTGTTCGGAGATTCAATCTTGAACCTTCAGGCTCCTTTGATGTTGATTCTGTTGTTGATTTTGAGACTAAAATCCGGAAATAAACCGTGACCCTTCTTTCTTCTTCTTAACCGGTTCAGGACCTTTGAATTCTTCACCTTCTTCTTCTCAATCTCTTCCTCTGTGATCGCGCCGGATTCGTTGCTTCTGGCAATGGATTTGGCGCTGGAATTGCAGAGAAACGACTCAGTGATGATGATTCGATTGAATCTCTGAGAGCTTACGCGGAAACTCCATTGATTCTGGCTCAATTTGCTTCTGAAACGGTTAGGGTTTGTGAACTTGTTCTTCAACCTTTCTGAGTTTGTTACAATTTTGATCCAACTGAATGGAGAGAGAAATTTGTGAGTTGTTTGTGATGTGGCACTCTGATCTCCGAAAGTTCTGACACCTAGAGCCTTATATAGGCTGACATGTGGACTGTGGACCAATTGGAATGTGCCACGTGGACTGTATGGCTTGCGTGGCTTAAGGGACCAATCTGCAAAAGAGTAAAAATAGGGACTGTTCTGCAAATAACAAAAACTGACCTTTTTTTTAAAAGAAAAAGAATGAAAAGAAAAACAGAAAAGAAAAATGGGACTAAAATGCAATTTTTGAAAGTATTGGGACTAAAATGCAATAATAATAAAATTGGTTAAAAAACTTAATCTGAATGCAACGTAAAGTGAAACAGTTAAAAAAAAGACGAAACGGACTAAAACGAACAAATTACCAAAATGAGGTATTTTAAAATACCTCTCTGCCCAAAATTTATTTGGTGTGAAAAGACCAAAATGCCCCTAGGGACTAAAACGACTCAGACTGACACAATCTGACTCAGATGCAGACACAAGATGATTCTTGTACAAAATTTGATTAATGATTCATGCAAACAAATTGAAAAGACTCAGGGACAAATTGTAGGGACCAAAATGGGTTCCTTTATAGGAAATGACCAAAATACCCTTTTGTATGATTTTATGCAAGAATTTGGAATAAAATGCAAGAAAAAATTGTGAAATGAATTTAAAGGCAGAGATAATAACGTATGTAGTTGAGGCACAATAGTAATCTGCAAAGCACATTGAAAAAGTGTCAGAAATAGAAAGGAAATTTAAACGAGTATTTTTAGGTCCAAAATGAGGGTATAACAAAAACAAGTGCAGTTCGAATGACGCTCTCCCTAAGAAATTGTTGAAACCAAAACTGAGGGGGATAGGAACATCTCAAGGTACTAATCTAGTTGAAATTTTGGTCATCAACAATTTAACCGACAATGATTTGCAAAAGCCCATAGTAACTTACTTAGGGAATCCAGATAGTACAACTTGTCGGAAAATAAAGTATCGAGCCTGAAGCTATGTTATAATAGGCAGCGAGTTGTTCAAAAAGACTCCAGAAGGAGTTTTGCTTAAGTGCCTAGGAGAGACAGAGGCGTATTTGGCTGTCTCCAACACGCATAGTGGTGCTTGTGGCACACACCAAACATGCCACAAAATGAAATGGCTATTGTTTCGACAAGGCGTGTATTGGCCAACTATGCTAAAAAACTGCATAGAATTCGCCAAAGGTTGTCAGGAGTGCCAAAAACATGTTGGGATCCAGCGTGTACCTACAAGCGAATTACATTCGATAGTCAAACCTTGGCCATTTAGGGGTTGGGCTTTAGATGTGATTGGACAAGTTAAACCCAAGTCATCGAATGGCCATAACTATATCCTGGTAGGAATAGATTATTTGCCAAATGGATAGAAGCAATTCCCCTAAAAGAGGTTACCCAAAATGAGGTTATAAATTTTATCCAAAAGTATATTATATATAGGTTTGGCATTCCAGAAACCATTACTACGGATCAAGGATCTGTGTTCACTGGTCAAAGAATGATAAAATTTGCTGAGAACACGGGTTTTAAATTATTAACTTCGACACCATATTATGCTCAAGCAAATGGTCAAGTTGAAGCAGCAAATAAGAACCTTATTTCCATTATTAAAAGGAAAACTAAAGGGAAACCCAAGAATTGGCATGAAGTTCTTGGCGAAGCCTTATGGGCATGTCGAACATCTCCTAAAAAATCGACGAATACCACACCATTTAGATTGACATTTGGTCATGATGCTGTATTACCAGTTGAAATTTTACTTCAATCGACCAGAATTCAAAGGCAATTCGAAATTCCAACAAACCATTAATGGAATATGATTTTAGATGAATTGGTTGATCTGGATGAAGAAAGGTTAACAGCACTAGAAGTCCTTACGAAACAAAAAGAAAGGGTGGCGAAGGCTTATAACAAAAAAGTGAAGTCAAAGTTATTCGTTCAAGGGGACATGGTGTGGAAAGTCATTTTGCCAGTTGGGAAGGACCATGGCAAATATTAAGAGTCTTTTTGAACAATGCGTATGAAATCGAAGAATTGAACGATGATCGAAGAATTTTGCGCATAAACGAGAAATATTTGAAGAAATATAAATCGATGCTACAAGAAGTTAAAATTGTACAAGAGTAGTTCGAAAAGAAAAAACAAAACATGGCATTGATTAGAACAAAGGCCAACTAATGGGCAGGTTACATTAAGAGTCCCAAAAAATGGATAAAACAAACCAGCCATTACAAAACAAAGTGTAGACCAAAAGAAGCTTAGATGCTAAGAGACGTAAGTCCAAAAGGTTGAAATATGAAAACAACCTAAGACTCTACATCTGATGGGTGATGCCACAAACTTCGATGAGCCATCGAACTTCAGAGTCAAGACGGCAGCGGATGTAGAAGTCGTTTAAAACATACTCATCATCATCAGCTGGAAGATAACCACGGAAGTTCCCAAGTCTCCTCCCATCTCCTGGGCAATTAAGCTAGTTGTTGTAGAATCGATGGCGAATCATGCCTACTGGCATATATCTCTTATACCAAGTGCAGCAACACCTGAAAGAAGTGGCGTCCCCCAAAATATCCACTCGATAGCGAGAAATGCGCCTAGTCACCAAAAGATCCCAGAGATCTTTCAAGAGTTCGCCCTCGTTTATAGGAGGCGGAGCGGTAGCCCTTATTAAGAGGTGGAAGTACTTAGCGCTATTTGAGGGGGCAACCTCAACATTCGACAACAATCGCCTTATTGTGTTAAAGTTCGGAGTGGCATGCAACATATGCTGAGAACACCGAAGAATGTAGAACATGGGGTTGCCATGATCCCAGAGACGGTTCATGAAAGCAAGTTTTTCATGAGATAGGTCAAGATCAGTAAGCAGTGGAGCGCAATCGGTGAAAACAGACATGGAGACAGTAGGATCTCTACAAAGCGATGCATGCCTTTTGTTGGTTCGTTGGAAGTTGAAGAGATCATACATGCTATGAGCAGCAACTCTTGCAGCAACGTTGATTACCAAATCATCGCTCAAAAGATCCATCGTTAAAAGAAAATAGGGGTTTTTTGGTGGATAAGTTTTCTTTTTTAACTTTGAACAAAATAGATGGTAAAAGCTTGCAAGAGAGGATGAAGTATTTATAGATGAGGAAGTTGAGAGAGGTTACGTTTGTACCGTTTTCTTACCATACCCAGATGCACACACGTACAAAAAATCAACGTCAGCAGATGTGTTTTGGAAAAAGAGGAAAGTGGTAAAATGTTATTTAATTTGTGTGGTTATTATTATTTCGGAAGTTTTATGGTTTCCTAGGCCGGTTAACTTGTATGGTTTAAACAAAAAGAGACTTTTTAGTTTCTCATCATTGCTTTTTCTTGAAACTTGTTCCAAGTATCAATTTTGTAATTTTTAAATGAATTGATAAAAAAGTTGTGTAAAGGAAATTCAAAATATTATCAAAGATGTTTCTTGAATCATTATAAGTTACAAAATATAAGGAACAAAATACTTAAAGTGTAGAACTCACGAAGAGTTTTTTCAAATTACAAAATCAGAAGTAAGCTTGTCAAGTTGATTCTTAAAATGACTAAGCCTTTCATCAAAGGCTTTGCCATTCTCAGTAAGCACAACTATCTCTTGTTGAGACAACTTCGATTCTTTGGCTTTTTGTATAGCAACTTGAGCTTCCTGCTTCATGAGGTTTTTTTTGGCTAGAAGGTTGTTTTTCTGAATCTCCAAATTTAGAATCCCTGCCTTGTATTTGGCAATGGTAGAATCGATCTCCGCTAGCTTTTGCTGATTGGTTGGAAGCTCCTGTCGAAAAACCTCGACCTTGGCTTTGAAAGCAACAACTTCATCTAAGAGTTGGTCACAACGCAAGATTTTCTCCTCGAGCTTGGCTTGGTCAGTCCTATTCTGTTGAAATCATTGGCCAATACCCTCCAAAAGAGGTTCTAACACTCGAGAAAATTCCTGACTTTTTGAACCAGAAAGAAGATTACCTAGTTTACAGAGAAACTCTTTTACTTCAGCAATGATGTTCTCATCTTGCTCTATAGCTTCAAACAGATTGGCTTCCAAGACTTTACTTCGAAACTCTGCAAGAAGGTTTTCCTTCGAAGTTTCTGACGCATCGTTAGCAGAAACATTGGAAGATTTTCCAGTACTCCTAGAAAAGAGAACATCTTGTGCTAAAAAGTCAAGGGTGTCAAGAGGGTTGGCTTTTTTGAGCTGATCGAAGTCTTCTTGACTAATGATCGTGGCAGATTGGGCATTTATCATGGGCATAACCTCTGTTGGTAGTTTTTCACCAGGAGTATTCGTTTGGTCCAAACTAGCATTGTCTTCTCTTGAAGCAAGAACATACTGGTCGGCGCGATCATCGAGGTCGCTGTACCCAACCGATGTTGCTCGAGCCACATCTTCACCAGGCGCTGATGGAAGCTGGTTATGAGAAGTTGTTTCGAAATGAGGCGGAGGAGTACTAGTCTCGACGCCCTCGTCTTCTTCAGCAATTAGTGATGTCGTTGCTTGGTCAGTGGATAGGAGCTGTGCATGCTGAGACTTGTCAGCCTGGCTGTGCTCTATACCCTGCATTGAGAGAACGTGGCTGTTAAAGCAAACCTCGGATTTCGAAGCCAAAGGAATATAAACTTGGTTTAAACGAATAAGGTTTCTACCTTCGAGCCATTGTCACCAACATGGGAATGGGCACTATTGGGATTCGAATCCTTATGTTTCCTCCTTTTAGAACTGGACTCGCGTGGAGACTTGTCAGCAGCAGTTGCTTCGACAGTTATATTCTGGGTTTCTTGTTTCCTTTTCTATCGACTTTCTTGCGCTTTTGGTGCTTCAGGAATAGTGGTGACCTCAATAGCTTCAGGAAGGACTTCAGGCTGCATATCGAATTCTAGATTTAGGACTTATCCCATTCTGAAACGTTCAAGTATTGATCGAAGAAAAGGGACTTACATTTTCTTCAGTTGTAGGTTCTCCGGTTTCATCGGGGGTTGTCTCAGAAGAATGTCGAACCTTCTTTTTCTCCAATTTGGGGGCTTTCTTTCTTTTGGACGACCTCTCCGATTTGGACTTCGAGGGTCTTTGAATGCTTTCATCCCCATCAGGTCCTTCATCCCCTGACTATAGAGGAAGAGCTACAAGCAAATGGCTAAACAGATAAGTAGTACGTTTCTCTAAATGCTTATATGTTGATCCTACCAATCAAAAAATTCCATACCTATGCCTATCAGATAAATGATTTTGATATAGGGCAGATCTAAATGAAGGAAGCCTATAAAATTACTTAAATAATATTTGGTCCAAGTCACCTTGTCCTTTTCCTTAGTTATTAGTTTTTGCCTCATGCCTAACAGTGAATCACAGGGTAGCCATTTTGGGTATGGCGGCCTAAAAGCCAGGGCTAACTTGCTGGTTGGCAAAGCTGGAAGTTTCATTTTGAAATGTAATACAAAAAGATATTTACTAGGAGTAAAAGGTGGAAATTTCATTGTTGGGATTTTATCATAGATTTTATCTCGTAAGGTTTGAGCAGCATAATGAGCTGTCCTTTTTAGATGCAAAGGATCATATGCAGTTTGAAAGAATTTTTCGAAAGCTTGAATTTCTCGAATATGCGTACCTTTGTTCTTCTTCGATTTTTTCTGCACATGAAAAGCAAGCATCAGTTGAGGAAGCAAAGTGTCAGGGTCTACTCGATTGGATTGGCGCCTATAACAGTCTCGCCATCATTGGTAGAATGCTTCAGTGCATGCAAAAGATGAAACAAAAGGAGTGGGCTTGAATATAAGTTTTTGTTCCTGAGCTCGGCGTAAGGTTAACCTCCACAATTGTTCTATCAAGGGCTGTCTCAGATCATCCACACACTTGTACAAAGAGCTAGGTTTTGGTTGAACCAAACCAAATTGTCTGGCGATATGGTTCGGTTGATAACCATAGATTCCATAAGGGCTACCAGATGTTACCTTGTTGGATAAAAATGTAGGGGTTAGATAAGCTTCACATACATCATTTATCTCTGCCTCATCTTCGATTGAAGTAGTTGGAAAATCTTTGGTAAACCAAGCTGGCCCTCGAGTCCTAGTTGTAAATGGGGCCATAGAAGGGGTGAATACGTCACAGTTTAGAAGAGCATTGTAGGCAATGCAGAACAAGTCTTGTGAACTCCTATTACCATATTGAAGCATGGCCAAACCTATTCCTTCAATGGATCTCTCTTCATGTGCCTTCGAAAGGTTGAAAGGAAGGCTGATTGCCAGCTTTGTTTTAAAAGTGGCCAAGAGCCACAATTGAAACAACCAAATAGAGCCAGGTATGATCAGACTGCCACCAGATTGAAATTCTTTTATACTCATCACTGCCTGATTCATATTTTCATAAAAGGATCCTAAGATAAGCTTGCCTAGGCAGATGTTGTAACGCCCTACTTTTAATATTTAATATTTTATTAGTTATTGCATTTTTAGTATAATATAATTTGTTTTATAATATAAATATTTGATGAAATATTATATTATGTGATATTATGTGTTTTAATATTCTACGTGGGGGAGAGATATTATTTGAAATAATAAGATGATAGGGAAGAGAGTAGTTTTTGGTGAGAAGAGTAAATAAATTAGGTCAAGAGTCAGTAAGAGTTTAGAAAACAGAACACGTACGTTTTTGGAGAAAAGAGGAGAACTCAGAGAGAGAACCCTAAGGACGAAGAACGCTGCTTTTGATTTCAGAAAACAATCTAAGGTAAGGGTGGGACTAACCTTCTTTAATCATAAGCATATAATCTTGAAAAGAGTTTAATCATGTTGTTTTGTTGAATTTTTGATGCTATAGAAATTAGGTTTAAATTCAATTAGATTGTTGAAAGTGGGTAATTCCATGAATTAATGTATGGGGGAGTCTCTGTTCACCATAAGGGTTGTTTGATGATATAGGGTAGTAAAGGGTTGTGTTTTTCTTCCTTATTCTTCATGATCTTCTATGATTACATGTTATATTCGTGTTGTGTAATAATATTGCTATGATTTAAGGTATGTGATTATCTCTAAATTCATGTTTTCATTGTCTTAAATTCGTGAATTGATTGTGGTTTTAAACTTATTGGAGTTCGGTTAGAGGAATTGAAGTTAAGCTTACTCTTAGATAACTGAAGCTGAGCCTACGTTATTTATTGAGTTTTCGGTTGAATGGCAATATAAGATAGGATTACCTCGTGAGTCTTTCGATTTAGCATGTCATTGGTTGTGGGTAAAGCTTACGTCCCTAATAATTATTTAGTTATATTTCAATAAGTTACATTGCCATTAGGTCTTGATACAAGGATGTGTAATTTAATATAGGACATGGTATATTTTATGTCAACAGGGTATTGAATTTTAGTATTTAGAAGTTATTACACATGGAGTCAGATGTGAGAGTGTACTCATAAGAATAGGTATTGGACATGTTAGTGATAAATAGAACGTGGGTAAATAGTATAGAATATATGTGCACCCTGAATGTAGAATAATTGGAAGTGACTAGAGTTATGTAATATGGCCAGTTTGGTTTCACAAATAAAAGAGTAATGATTTCTTTGTAGGTGCACTCATAGATTTATAATACTGAACGTACCTTTAAATTTGGTGCAAGGGCATGTTAGACATAGGCATTTAGTTCAGTTTTAGGTAAGATAAAATTTATAGATAAGCCTTGGCTTATTTATATGTCTTTACGTGATCCAATTAGTGGCATATGGATTACATACTAATTAGCACCTTTATCTCGCTCTTGTTAATTGACTCACGGTATCATATTATCATTTTGTGGAAGAATTCTAGTCCTAATTTTTACCATATATTTTTCATAAATTTTCTTGATGTGTAAATAATTTATATAAATTATTTAAATATGTGTATTTATATGTTATTTTAAGATGTGTGTCATACCCTCATTTTGGACCTAAAAATACTCATTCAAATTTCTCTGCTATTTTCTAATATTTTCGAATTCACCGTGTTTTCTACTGCGCTTCAAACGCGCATTTTACTGTATTATCTCCAATTTTACATATTTTCCTCCATTTTATTCCAAATTTTTGCATAAAATCGTACGAAAGGGCATTTTGGTCATTTCCCGCAATGGAACCCATTTTCAGTCCCTGCATCTGTTTTTGAGTCTTTTTCAACTTGTCTGTGCAACTTATTTGTTAAATTCTGTATAAAAATCACTTGTGCCTGCATCTGAGTCAGCTTGTGTCAGTTTGAGTCGTTTTTGTCCCCAGGGGCATTTTGGTCATTTCACATTGTTCAAATTTTGGGCAGAGAGGTATTTTAAAATACCTCATTTAGGTAATTTGTTCGTTTTAGTCCATTGTGTCAGTTTTAATTGTTTCACTTTACGTTGTTTTCAAATTACCTTTTTTACCAATTTTATTCTTTTGCTTTTTTGCAATTCAGTCCAAATTTTTGTTTTAATTGCAATTTAGCCCAAATTTATTTTTAATTACAAATCAGTCCAATTTTTGTTTGTTATTTCAATTACAGACTAGTCCTGTAAGCTTGTTTTTTTTGCAGAATAGTCCTTAGGTCAAAATTTAGTCCAGGTGCCACGCAAGCTAGTCCAAGCCAGATGGCGCATTCCCATTGGTCCAGAAACACACATGGCAGCCTATAAAAGGTTGGTTACTGTACAAGTCAGAAAGATCCCATTCGTCACGCGCCACATCACAAACAGTTCAGAAAACTCTCTCTCCATTCAGTTAGATCAAACTCACAAAATTCAGAGAAAAATTGAAGAACAATTCACAAACCCTAGAATCTTCAGAACCAAATTCGAGCGAATCAATGGAGTTTTTCATCAGCTCTCAGAGATTCAATTGAATCCTCATCACTGAGCCTAGGCCTCTGCAATTCAAGCATCAGGTTCATCGCAGAAAGCGACGAACCCCAACGCGATCACAGAGACGCATTTGAGAAGAAGAGGGAAAGATATCCACGGATTCTGAACCGGTTAAGAGAAAGAAGAAGAAACCACCAGCTTATTTCCGGATCCGAACCAAGAATCAACGAAACAGAATCACAAATTCCAAATTCTTGAAGATTCCAGCTCGAATCTCCGATCAAAACCAGGTAAAAACTACAGACTTACTTCTCTTTTTCGTTCCAGAACAACAACGAAGCTAAACCGATGTAAATCCGTAAAGAATTCGAAAGGTTTTGGTTCAGAATCACGAAACCCTAATTTTCCAAAAAACGTGAAAGATTCAAAGATTTACAACGAATAACAACCGTTGTAAATCAACGAATCCGCAAGCAAAATCATTCAAAAAAGATTTGAACCAAGAACAGAACCAAAACCATTCGAAATCCGCGAAGGAAATTTCAAGATCCACATCGTTTCAGCTAATGCATGTGAATTCCAGCAATGGATTTGTGATTAGAACAACTAGATGAAGCTTTTGAGCCATAAATCACGAATTTCTGGGTTGATTTGAGTGAGTTAGGGTTAGGGTTCATAGCCTCGCCGGAGTGAGAAGAGAGAAGAGAGAAGAGTGAAGAGAGAGAACGGACGTGAGAAAATGAAAGGAACCGGGTCTAGCCCCCTTTTATGCAAGCTTCTGGACCGGGTCGCTCCATACCCGGTCCACTTCCCCTTTAGTTGTGTGCGTTGGATCAAGATCCTGATGGATCTGGATCAATCCAACGCTCCTAGAGCGTTAGTTTGATCCGGACCCATCAGATCCGTGGGTTTGGGTTGTGAAACTATGGGCCTTTAGCTTTCTTGCGTTTTTTAGGTTTTTTGTTGATAATGGCACCTCTTTTCTTGCTGATTGAACCCATATGCATGCCAAACTTCTTGCAAAAAATTCCTAAAAATTGTCATGAGTTTCTTGATACTTGTTTGGCAGTTTGATGATGATATTGCATGTTAAAATTGATAAAAAATATATGTGCCAATTTGTCCTCTTGATATGAATGTTCTTGTGCATTTTTGCGAAGTTTCTTGTATAGTTTTCGTTCTAATTCAATACCATGTGATTTTGATGCGTGTAATATGATCTTGTGATACTTTTGCCATGAGTTTGTGATCATCGCCACTGTTTTGTGAATTGTGATTTTGATTTCTTGTTTGGAAAGTAATATGAATCTTTTTAAGTTATAAAATGTGCATAAAATGTGTATGTGTGAAGTTTGAACGCATGGCTTGAAATTTCCTCTTGATTCTTGAAATAATCTCCTCAAAGGAGTGCTGTTTTGATAGAAATTATAGGTCTTGGACTTAGTTAAGTCTTAGGACTTTGTTTTGGGTTATTTTCACTACAATTCTTGCATTTGTTTTTGCAATTTGTTTAATATCCCTTGTTAGTGTTATTTCATTTACTATGCATTGTTCACTTTTATTATCATTTCACACTTTATTACTAACCATTTTGTTTCATGTCTCACTCATATTGCAAGCATCGCATCATTTTCATCTTTTTCTTACTTTTAGTCATTTTATGCAAATTTCCATTAATTCATGTAATATTTTAGGTTAGTTTACTTCCCTTTTAAATTCTTGCAAGACCATAGAATGTAAACTAGGACCCAATGTAAAGGACTATGGACTATAATGATGCACACCGACACAAGCACCGACACGCACACACGTTGTATGTTCACCGCTAGATGTATGTTTAGGAAGCGTGATACTTAGAAAAACTCATTCTTGCTTTCTCAAAAAACTAACACATCACTCAAAGATTTTTCGCAATAAAGTGAAGTCAAAACTTCACCCATTTTCCCTTTATTTTCTTAAGCAAAATCAAAATAAATCTTAAATCTTCAACTTTAACCATTTTTATAAATAAATTGGACTAACCTCACTTGTTTCCAAATCTCATGCCTTTGAGGCCTCTCACCCTTTTCTTCAAAACTATTTTCAAAACTAAAATTGAACCAACCCACAAAAATATTTTGGAAGAGAACTACATGGAATTTTGATCCCTTAAAAGGGTATGTAGGCAAGAGACCAAAAATCTCTCCAAGTCCAATAAAAACAAACACTCAAAATCTTCTTTCTCTCATTCTTAAAATCAAACCTTTTTACAAATAGCGATAAAAGCAAAGCGTATACATAAGGCTAGCAAAACGGTTCCTATAGGATACTATAGTCATTGTGGGTGCCTAACACCTTCCCGTAGTGAAACCAGCCCCGAGCTCAGAATTTCCAAGGTTTTCTCTCGATTTTACCTTTCCCAAAAAAAAAATAGAGATATCAATGATTGAAAGGTTCAAATCTAATTAATGATTTGACGCCCGAAAATCGCGATAACAAAAATGGCGACTTCACTGGGGATTTTAGGGCTACGCCTAGTTTTTCATGCTTTATGTTTTACGCTTTGCTTTATTGTTATTATTTTCATGCAACGTGTGGGGTGAGAATATCAAAAGTCCTATACCCGGGCTGAGTGAACCTAAGATTAGGTGGAGATATAATCGACAATCCAATCCGGGGGTTGCCTCGTGTATTGGGTTACGCGATCAATCTCACGTAGCTGAGGCATTTTGGAGGTGATGTTGTCGGCGTGTGTTGTCATGCTTAGGCACTTTACTTCCAATTGACCGATGAAGGCTATGGACCGTAGTTACCAAACCCATCTTTGGCCTTTCTTAGGACGTAGTGCGGTGGCTAAACCGAGTGTTGCCTCGAAATTTAGTCGTCACGCGATACTACACCCAAACTAGACCTTCTTACAAATAATCATAGACAAGCGTTGCTTTGTACTACTATGATATACGGAAGAGAGGTTGTGGTTTGGGAACTTTATAGAACCTTGGTTACTACTATCAAAGCCTTAGTTTCACCGGACACCATGTCCACTTGTTACTTTAGCCCACCGTGCTTTCTCTGTTAAACAAAACCATGCATACATGCATTCATGCATAAATTTTTTACATGCATTTATCAAAGGGTATAGACAAACTAAAATTCTTTGCAAATATGACCAGGCATGAAGAGGACCAAGTCTTACAAATTCAAGGAAGTCGATTTGGCTAGCCTAAGGGAGTTGGCACTTAAGGTTAAGAATCCGACTGGGTTTCGTCTCCAATACGGTGGTTTGCTTACTATTCTCTGAACTAATGTAGAAGAGAAGTTGGTGCACACTCTGGTGCAATTCTATGATCCGGTCTTCCGTTGCTTCACTTTCCCGGATTTCCAGTTGGTTCCTACACTTGAGGCTTATTCTAGTTTATTGGGTTTACCTATAGCCGAGGGGGTACCTTTCACGGGCCCAGGATCTTCTCTTACTCCTTTGGTGATTGCTAAGGATCTTTATCTCAAGACTTCTGATGTGTCTAAGAATCTCATCACCAAGTCTCATATCCAGGGTTTCACCTCGAAGTACTTACTTGAGCGGGCTAATCTCGAATCTACTTGTCAGGACACTCTTGAGGCTATTCTTGCACTACTTATCTACGGGCTTGTTCTCTTTCCGAATCTCGACAACTTCGTGGACATGAATGCTATTGAGATCTTCCATTCCAGGAATCCGGTTCCTACTTTGTTAGCTGACACATACCATGCCATCCATGATCGGACCCTCAAGGGCCGTGGATTTATTCTTTGCTGCATACCTCTTCTATATAGGTGGTTTATTTCTCACCTCCCTAGTTCTTTCCATGCCAACTCGGAGAATTGGTCTTATTCGCAGCGGATTATGGCTCTCACTCCCGATGAGGTGGTTTGGATTACTCCGGCATCTCGAGTTAAGGAGATTATTACTGGTTGTGGAGATTTCCTCAATGTACCTCTTCTCGGTACCCGGGGAGGAATCAACTACAATCCTGAGTTAGCCATGAGACAGTTTGGTTTCCCTATGAGAGCAAAGCCCATCAATCTTGCTACATCCCAGGAGTTCTTTTACTATTCCAATGCTCCCACCGGGCAAAGGAAAGCTTTTATAGATGCTTGGTCTAAGGTTCGTAGGAAGGATGTGAGACACTTGGGTGTGAGATCCGGTATTGCTCATGAAGCCTATACGCAGTGGGTGATAGACCGAGCTGAGGAGATTGGCATGCCTTACCCTGCTATGAGGCATGTATCTGCATCTACTCCGTCTAGACCTTTACCGTTGCTTCCCGCGACTCAGGAGATGTATCAGGAGCATCTAGCTATGGAGAGTAAGGAGAAGCGAGCATGGAAAGCCCGTTACAGTGAAGCTGAGAACTTGATCATGACTTTGGATGGCAGAGACGAGCAGAAGGATCATGAGAACCGGATGCTGAAGAAGGAACTAGCCAGAGTTAGGAAAGAGCTTGAGGAGAAGGATGATCTGTTGAGGAGAGACTCCAGGAGAGTCAGAGGTCGTCGAGATTTCTTTGCCAGTTATTGCGGTTCAGCTTCGGACTCGGATTCCGAATACTACCCAGTCACTCCTTAGTTCTGGATGATAGGATGGACTATTGATTATGTTGTTTGTTCAGCTTATGTTTCAGAAGCCTACTCCCTTGGCTCAATTTATCAAAACAACTTGCTTTGAATAATTTGTTAGTCCAATAATGTTTGCGAAGAATTCTAATTTGTCTAAGAAAGCCCTTCGGTAATAAAAAGAGTCATTTTTGCATCTGCATTTGCACATATCATGCATCATATGCATCATTCATCGGTCACAAAAAAAACTTCCAAGTGCTCATTGCCTCCTGGTTCTTCTGCCGCAGTGTGAAAAGTGGCTCGTGCTCGAAAGACCGATCAACCTACCAGAGTACATCAGACTAGACAATACAGAAGGAGGAATCAAGTAGCTATGGAAGAAGAAAATGCACAGCTCCGTACTGAACTAGCTTCTGTGAGAGAAGAGTTAGCTAAAGCTCTCGACGCCATGACTGCTGTGATAGCCGCTCAAGAACAACCAGCCTCGTCTGCTCCAGAGACCACTGAGGCAATCCCAACATCATCTCTCGATAACCGCTTTGCCATGCCAAGGGGATACCCATACGGACTCCCATCTTTCTTTGCTCCTGATCCCACAGCAGGTGCTTCTAGTGCTGCCAATGGTAACCAAATCCCCGTCTCAGGGCACGCCTCTCTTCATACTACCTTGCCTCAGTCGACCGTCTACACAGACCCGATTGTGCACTCTACGCCTCAGGGCGCCAATGCTAATGATTACCGTGGAAAGACTCCTGTATTGGGAACTATGGAGGAAAGAATGGAGGAGCTCGCTAGAGAACTCCGCCATGAGATCAAGGCCAACCGCGGGAGCAGTGACCTCGTCAGAACCCACGATCTTTGTTTAGTGCCGAGGGTGGATGTCCCCAAGAAGTTCAAGGTCCCAGAATTTGACCGCTACAATGGGCTGACCTGCCCCCAGAACCATATCATCAAGTACGTCCGGAAGATGGCTAACCATGCAGACAATGATTCACTTATGATCCATTGCTTCCAGGACAGCCTAATGGAAGATGCCGCGGAGTGGTATACCGGTTTGAGCAAGGATGATATTCGTACTTTTGATGATCTGGCTGCTGCTTTTAAGAGCCATTATGGATTCAACACCAGGCTCAAGCCGAATAGGGAATCCCTCCGGTCTCTTTCTCAGAAAAAGGACGAAAGCTTTCGCGAATATGCACAGAGGTGGAGAGGGGCAGCTACCCGTATCACTCCCGTTCTGGACGAGGAAGAAATGACTCAAACATTCCTGAAGACCCTGAAGAAAGATTATGTTGAAAGAATGATTATTGCTGCCCCAAGCAACTTCTCTGAGATGGTCACCATGGGAACCCGCTTGGAGGAAGCTGTCCGAGAGGGGATTATCGTGTTTGAGAAAGGTGAGTCCTCGAATGCACCAAAGAAATACGGCAATGGTCACCATAAGAAGAAGGAATCAGAAGTTGGAATGGTGTCTGCCGGAACCAATCAATCTGCCACTGCCGCTCCTGTCAATGCTACACAACTGCCTCAACAGTACCAGTACCTACAGTATGCCCAGCATCCGTTCTATCCGCCGTTCTACCATCAATACCCTCCACTACCGGGCCAGCCTCAGGTCCCTGTTAATGCCATCGCCCAACAAATGCAGCAACAACCACTGGCTCAACAACAACCGCAACAACAACAACAGGGCCCTCAAACTAGACCATCTTTCCCGCCGATACCGATGGCGTACGCTGAACTACTCCCAACTCTGTTACATAAGGGGTATTGCACCACTAGACCTGGCAAGCCTCCGCCAAACCCACTGCCTCCCAGGTTCCGCTCCGATCTCAGATGTGATTTCCACCAAGGCGCCCTAGGTCATGATGTAGAAGGTTGCTACGCCCTGAAATATATTGTGAAGAAGTTGATCGACCAGGGAAAGCTATCTTTTGAAAACAATGTCCCACACGTGCTCGACAATCCGCTCCCCAACCATGCCGCCGTGAATATGATTGAAGTGTGTGAAGAAATCCCTCGTCTCAATGTCCGTAATGGTGCTACTCCTCTAGTACCGCTACATATCAAATTGTGCCAAGCTGCTCTGTTCAGCCACGACCACGTTGCTTGCTGTGAATGCCTTCAGGACCCTATGGGTTGCAGCGTAGTCCAGACTGATATCCAAAGCTTGATGAATGACAACTACCTGACTACCAGTGATGTTTGTATGATAGTGCCGATCTTCCACGATACTCCTGTCGAGAATGTGTCTGCCAGGGAAGATGTTAAGCCTCTAGTGATACGGCTACCAGGGCCAGTGCCATATACTTCTGCGAAAGCCGTCCCGTACAAGTACAGCGCGACTATGTTGGAAAACGGGAAGGAAGTACCTTTGGTGTCCCCGAGCACAGTAGGCAGTATCGCCGAAGAGACGGCTTTGAGGAGCGGCAGGGTTCGGCCCCTCTTGTTTCAAAAGAAAGATGATGTGCCAGTTGTGATTCCTGCTGATAAGACTACTCCATTGTCAATCCCTCCTGTTGTTAAAAGTACCAGCCGTCCAGGCCAATCCATTGAAGATTCCAATTTGGATGAGATTCTGAAGATAATCAAGAGGAGTGATTATAAGATCGTTGACCAGTGTAACACCCCAATTTCCCGTCTTAAAAATTTCATTAAATAAATCATACATCAGAGTATCCGTCATAAAGGAGTGTCACATTTCATCTTTAAAAACAGCTTAGATAATAATTTATCAAATCACAAAAGTATTCATTTAACAGCGGAATTCAAAAAGGTTTCATCTCAAAAATGTCTTGGCTTAAAAGCCAGCAAAACCGTCTCAAAATATTAAGTTTCTACATCATAAAGTCAACATCGTTTATTCAACATGATACATAAAAGAATAGACTCCACAAAAGACCCTATCCCGTTACATATCAGAGCAACCCTAACTTCACACATCCTCGCGTCAACGCATCTAAGACTGGGTACCTGCACTTGCCCACAAGGCGGCAATTCCAGCAGAAGGGGTGAGATTCATGACAATAATATTAATATATAATCATAAGTCAAGATTAACAAAACATATATCCAACTCATCACATATGCATTATAGCACTTCATGGCATCATCATAAATATCATCATATTGACATCATAAACATCATCTAAAACAACATTACATCACATATCAACGTCTCAATCATCATCTCATATATGTCACAAATGACTCGACTAAATGCAACACCTAACGTCTCAACATCATGCATGTGGTACCATATAATTATAGCATTAATATGCTTCACCGTCGCTTGAGCAAATGCTCCACCGTCGCTTTGAGCATAAAGCTCCACCGTCTCAATAATTATGCAAATGCATGGACTCGTCATTTAACATCTTAATACACCGTCTCAACATCATTACATTTTCAAGAATGGCACTTGCAGTTAATAATAATTACATGGCAGAACATCATCTCAATTATGCATACACATTGCAACACATAGCATCATCTTATTCAGTTAACATCATACTCATATAACACTTATATTCAACAACACATCATTTATCAAAGGTATAATAGAACCATCATCATTCATCTCTACATAACTCATCTAAGGGTATAAAACGGCACGGTCTCTACCCCAAGGGTTCCTCTAAACGTCCTATGCAAAACAGCTTACAAAAACAACAACACAGTCCTGAACCATCTAACTCGCCACGGCGAGTACATCTGCTCGCCACAGGCGAGTACTCCCAGCAGCTCACTCGCCAAAGGCGAGTTGGGGGCGAGCTGGAGGCGAGAAAAACTGGGTGCTTCGGCCTTTTTGACATTTTTCGACAAAATTCTCATTTTTAAGCTCCCTAAATCAAATTTGACCAAACCAACTTCACAGATCATCTCTATAAATATGAGGGCACTCAAAACCATCTTAAGTTTGACAAAAATCCTAATTCTAAGGGTCAAGCTCGCCACGGCGAGCTACACTGTTCGCCTCGCGAGCAACCAAGGGTTACTCGCCACGGCGAGTGATCTGCTCGCCTCAGGCGAGCGATCTCAGAACCACTACGGGTTCAATCCTAATCACACCAAAACTTGCCAATTCTCTTCACTTAGGCTTCTAATACATCAGTAATAGCATCCTAGGGAATAATCTAGGTTCTGTAACACATCTATACAGCAATGCAACACCATCTCACATCAAAATCATCAAAAATCACAATAACCCTAATTCTCAAAACTTCCCTCAATTCTTCCCAATCTCTAAGCTAATCAAGAACAGATGATCTTACATTAATACTATTGAAATTAGGCTCACCCTTACCTGGAAAAATTGCAGAATTTGCAGCCTAGCTTTCTCTTCTCTCTTGACCGTTCCTCTTCTTTTCCAAAATGTCTGTACGCGTTCTCAAAACCTTCCTTTCTTAACCTACTTCTCTTATATACTCCCTCACAACTTAACTAATTCCTTCTTAACCCACACAACTCTTCTTAATTATAATTATAACCCCATCTCTTAAAATTCTACCTTATTCCACCACATCTATTTAATTACTAAACAAATATTCATATAAACATCACTAATATTATTTATTAAACAATAAAATAATAATACGTCACACGTCACAAATACGTCACATAATCATCACAAACACGTCACATAATCATCACAAACACGTCACATAATCATCATAATCATATAATATATAAACATATACTATATCATCTAATAAAATAATTAAATAAATAAAGAGGGCGTTACAACTCTCCCCCTCTTAAAGGATTTTCGTCCTCGAAAATTTACCTCGCTCAAACAACTCTGGATAGGATTCCAGCATCTTACTTTCTAGCTCCCAAGTCAAGCTTTCACCCGTCGCTCCGTCCCAAACAACTCTCACAAGAGGTATCTCCTTGCCTCTCAACGTCTTCGTCTTCCGATCATCAATCCTCACGGGTAAGGTCTCAACCGTAAGGTTGTCCCTAACTTGCACATCGTCGCTTTGGATCACATGAGACGGATCTGGAACATACTTCCTCAGCTGAGATACATGAAAAACATCATGCAAATTCGACAAGTGCGGTGGTAATCCAACACGATACGCCACCGGTCCAATCCTCTCTGAAATCTGATACGGTCCAATAAACCTCGGAGTTAACTTCTTCGATTTCAAAGCACGTCCAACACCCGTCAAAGGAGTCACTCTCAGGAACACATGATCCCCCTCTTGGAACTCAAGGTCCTTTCTACGCTTATCATGATAACTCTTTTGTCGACTCTGCGACGCTTTCATCTTTTCTTGGATCATTCTCACCTTCTCAGTAGTCTGTTGAACGATCTCTGGTCCTAAGACCACTCTTTCACCCGACTCAAACCAGCACAACGGAGTCCTGCACCTCCGACCATACAAAGCCTCAAACGGCGCCATTCCAATACTTGAATGGTAACTGTTGTTGTACGTGAACTCTATCAATGGAAGATGACTATCCCAAGCTCCTCCCTGTTCAAGTACACAAACCCTCAACAAGTCTTCCAACGACTGAATCGTCCTCTCCGACTGACCATCTGTTTGCGGATGATAAGCCGAACTCAACCTCAACTGAGACCCTAACGCCTCTTGCAAACTCTTCCAAAATCTAGAAGTAAATCTTGGATCTCTATCAGATACGATGCTCGAAGGAACACCATGCAGCTTAACTATCTCTCTAACATAAATCTCCGCCAACTGAGCCACAGGAAAAGTAATGTTGATTGGCAGAAAGTGAGCAGACTTCGTTAATCTATCAACAATTACCCAAATAGCATCGTTCCCTCTAGGAGTATTGGGCAAACTCGTCACAAAATCCATGGATATACTATCCCATTTCCACTCTGGCACATCTAAAGGTACCATCATACCAGTCGGCCTCTGATGCTCAATCTTCGACTTTTGACAAACCAAGCAAGAATACACAAATTGTGCCACATCGCGTTTCAAACCAGACCACCAAAACAGCCTCTTTAAGTCATGGTACATCTTCGTAGCTCCCGGGTGAATACTCAAGCTACTTCTATGACTCTCTTCAAGAATCATCTTCTTAATCTCATCATTGTCAGGAATGCAAATCCTACCTCGGAATCTCAACACTCCTTGATCATCGACCTTAAAGTCTCCATCCACAGTCTCATCATTACCAGCAATCAACAAGTCTACAAACTTGACATCTTCTTTTTGTGCCTCTTTGATATGCTTCAGGAAATCATTATCAATTCTCAACATTCCCAGTTTTATGCTCTGAGGCGTTCTTTCACACACCAAGCTCAAGTCTCTAAATTGTTCTAACAACTCAAATTCTTTCACCATCAACGCGGACATATGCACAGTTTTCCTACTCAAGGCGTCCGCAACCACATTTGCTTTACCAGGATGGTAATTCAAACCAAAATCATAATCCTTCAATAACTCAAGCCACCTTCTCTGCCTCATATTCAACTCTTTCTGATCAAATAAATATCTCAGACTCTTATGATCACTGAATACTTCAAACCTTGAACCATACAAATAATGTCTCCATATTTTCAATACAAAGACCACAGCTGCCAACTCCAAGTCATGCGTCGGATAATTCTTCTCATGAATCCTCAATTGTCTCGAAGCATATGCTACCACCTTACCTTCTTGCATAAGTACACCTCCCAGGCCCAACTTGGACGCATCACAATATACCACAAAAGGTTCATCAGACTTCGGCAAAATCAAAACTGGAGCCGTCGTCAGGCGCTTCTTCAATTCATTGAAGCTATTCTCACAATGCACATCCCATACAAACGACTTACCCTTACACGTCAACTGCGTTAACGGAAGAGCCAATTTAGAGAATCCTTCTATAAACCTCCTGTAATAACCAGCTAATCCCAAAAAGCTTCTAATCTCCGTAACCGACTTAGGCGTCTCCCATTGCGATACCGCTTCAACTTTTGACGGGTCAACCGCAATACCTACACCAGAAATAACATGGCCAAGAAAACTTACTTCATTTAGCCAGAACTCACACTTAGACAGTTTAGCATACAGCTTCTTCTCTTTCAGCACTTGCAATACAGTCTTCAAATGCTCTGCATGCTCAGCTTCAGTCTTAGAATATATTAGAATATCATCAATAAAAACCACCACAAATTGATCCAAGTACTCATGAAAAATTCTGTTCATAAATTCCATAAACACACCAGGCGCATTGGTAACACCGAAAGGCATCACCTTGTACTCGTAGTGACCATAACGGGTCCTGAAAGCCGTCTTCTGCATATCTTCATCCTTCACCTTAATCTGATGGTAACCTGACCTCAAGTCAATCTTGCTAAATACCTTTGCACCCACTAACTGATCCATCAAGTCGTCAATTCTCGGAAGTGGATACCTATTCTTGATCGTCACTTTGTTCAACTGACGGTAATCAATGCACAACCGCATGCTACCATCCTTCTTCTTTACCAACAACACCGGGGCTCCCCATGGTGAAACACTAGGTCTCACAAACTTCTTCTCAAGTAAGTCTTCCAACTGCTTCTTCAACTCTGCTAACTCAGAAGCAGACATACGATAAGGTGCCATCGACACCGGCTTCGTACCAGGCACAAGGTCTATCGAAAATTCAACCTCCCTCTCTGGTGGCACATCTGGAATCTCATCAGGGAAAACTTCAGGAAATTCCTTCACAACAGGCAGCCCATCAATAACAGCTTGGTTCTCCAAAGATAACGAAGCCATCAGCGAAAACATCAACATCCCGTCACGTTCTAGTTGCTTCAGCTGCTTCGTAGATAGAAACTCTGCGCCCCACTCTTCTTCGACAGAAGAAAAATGCACCGTCTTTCTAAAACAGTTGATAAGAACTCGGTTGTATTCTAGCCAGTTCATACCCAGAATCACATCCATACCACTTAAAGGTAGGCACACTAAATCCATCACAAAGTCACGGCCAAACATAGATAAAGGACAATTTACACAAACGTGAGAAGTAGTCACCGAACCCTTAGCTGGAGTCTCGACAACCATTTCTCCATTCATATCAGAAACATCAAGACCCAAGGCAGAAACACAATCAAAAGCAACAAAACTGTGCGTAGCACCAGTATCAATAATAGCAACTAAAGGAGTATTATTAATATAGCAAGTACCTCTGATCAAGCGATCATCATTCTCAGTCTGAGTGCCGGTCAATGCAAACACTCTCCCAGTAGTCTTAGTCTTCTTGGGTTGCTTACACTGCGAACCAATGTGTCCTTGCTCATTGCAGTTGAAACACACAACATCATCAAACTTGCAATCACTAGTGATATGCCCCTTCTGACCACAACGGTAACACCTCTTCACCTCAACAGTACATGCATTGCTCTTATGGCCTTTCTCGCCACAAGTGTAACAAGTAATCTCAGCAGGAGCAGCCTTCTTCTGGGGCCTCCTCTCATCATTTACTCTCTGCTTCCCTTTATCTCTAGGGGCATCATAAGGTTTAGGGCGACTCTGCTGGCCCTTAGCTTTCCGATCATTCACTACCTTGTAGTGAGCCTTAGTATCCTCCTCATATATCCGACAACTACTCACCAACTCAGAAAAGTCACGAATCTTCTGGTAACCGATAGCTCTCTTGATATCAGCGCGCAACCCGTTCTCAAACTTGATACATTTCGAAAACTCCGCCGTCTCGGGTGCATAATGCGGATAGAACTTAGCCAACTCCACAAATTTGGCCGCATACTCGGTCACCGACATGTTCCCTTGCTTAAGCTCCAGGAACTCTATCTCTTTCTTTCCACGAACATCTTCTGGAAAGTATCTATTAAGGAACTCCCTCGTGAAAACAGCCCACGTCACCACAGCTCCATCTTGTTCCAAAATAGGTAGGAGACTAACCCACCAATCATCAGCCTCCTCAGCAAGCATGTGCGTACCAAACCGCACCTTCTGAACATCGTCACATTGCATGACCCTGAAAATCCTTTCCACTTCCTTGAGCCACAGCTGAGCTCCATCAGGATCATAACGCCCCTTGAAGGTAGGCGGGTGATTCCTCAGAAACGTCTCCAACATCCTAGTTCCATCGTTCCCACCAGCGTTGTTCTGATTACCCATAACTTGGGCCATTGCTTCCAAAGCAGCAGCAAGAGCAGCATCATTTCTACCAGCCATCTAGTTCTCTGGAAACAAACATGAGTCAGAATAATACAATAATACTATTCTACTCTAAGACAACGTCACTCGACTCTCTACTTGGCCGGACGGACCGACCTGCTCTGATACCAATTGTAACACCCCAATTTCCCGTCTTAAAAATTTCATTAAATAAATCATACATCAGAGTATCCGTCATAAAGGAGTGTCACATTTCATCTTTAAAAACAGCTTAGATAATAATTTATCAAATCACAAAAGTATTCATTTAACAGCGGAATTCAAAAAGGTTTCATCTCAAAAATGTCTTGGCTTAAAAGCCAGCAAAACCGTCTCAAAATATTAAGTTTCTACATCATAAAGTCAACATCGTTTATTCAACATGATACATAAAAGAATAGACTCCACAAAAGACCCTATCCCGTTACATATCAGAGCAACCCTAACTTCACACATCCTCGCGTCAACGCATCTAAGACTGGGTACCTGCACTTGCCCACAAGGCGGCAATTCCAGCAGAAGGGGTGAGATTCATGACAATAATATTAATATATAATCATAAGTCAAGATTAACAAAACATATATCCAACTCATCACATATGCATTATAGCACTTCATGGCATCATCATAAATATCATCATATTGACATCATAAACATCATCTAAAACAACATTACATCACATATCAACGTCTCAATCATCATCTCATATATGTCACAAATGACTCGACTAAATGCAACACCTAACGTCTCAACATCATGCATGTGGTACCATATAATTATAGCATTAATATGCTTCACCGTCGCTTGAGCAAATGCTCCACCGTCGCTTTGAGCATAAAGCTCCACCGTCTCAATAATTATGCAAATGCATGGACTCGTCATTTAACATCTTAATACACCGTCTCAACATCATTACATTTTCAAGAATGGCACATGCAGTTAATAATAATTACATGGCAGAACATCATCTCAATTATGCATACACATTGCAACACATAGCATCATCTTATTCAGTTAACATCATACTCATATAACACTTATATTCAACAACACATCATTTATCAAAGGTATAATAGAACCATCATCATTCATCTCTACATAACTCATCTAAGGGTATAAAACGGCACGGTCTCTACCCCAAGGGTTCCTCTAAACGTCCTATGCAAAACAGCTTACAAAAACAACAACACAGTCCTGAACCATCTAACTCGCCACGGCGAGTACATCTGCTCGCCACAGGCGAGTACTCCCAGCAGCTCACTCGCCAAAGGCGAGTTGGGGGCGAGCTGGAGGCGAGAAAAACTGGGTGCTTCGGCCTTTTTGACATTTTTCGACAAAATTCTCATTTTTAAGCTCCCTAAATCAAATTTGACCAAACCAACTTCACAGATCATCTCTATAAATATGAGGGCACTCAAAACCATCTTAAGTTTGACAAAAATCCTAATTCTAAGGGTCAAGCTCGCCACGGCGAGCTACACTGTTCGCCTCGCGAGCAACCAAGGGTTACTCGCCACGGCGAGTGATCTGCTCGCCTCAGGCGAGCGATCTCAGAACCACTACGGGTTCAGTCCTAATCACACCAAAACTTGCCAATTCTCTTCACTTAGGCTTCTAATACATCAGTAATAGCATCCTAGGGAATAATCTAGGTTCTGTAACACATCTATACAGCAATGCAACACCATCTCACATCAAAATCATCAAAAATCACAATAACCCTAATTCTCAAAACTTCCCTCAATTCTTCCCAATCTCTAAGCTAATCAAGAACAGATGATCTTACATTAATACTATTGAAATTAGGCTCACCCTTACCTGGAAAAATTGCAGAATTTGCAGCCTAGCTTTCTCTTCTCTCTTGACCGTTCCTCTTCTTTTCCAAAATGTCTGTACGCGTTCTCAAAACCTTCCTTTCTTAACCTACTTCTCTTATATACTCCCTCACAACTTAACTAATTCCTTCTTAACCCACACAACTCTTCTTAATTATAATTATAACCCCATCTCTTAAAATTCTACCTTATTCCACCACATCTATTTAATTACTAAACAAATATTCATATAAACATCACTAATATTATTTATTAAACAATAAAATAATAATACGTCACACGTCACAAATACGTCACATAATCATCACAAACACGTCACATAATCATCACAAACACGTCACATAATCATCATAATCATATAATATATAAACATATACTATATCATCTAATAAAATAATTAAATAAATAAAGAGGGCGTTACAACCAGCTGTTACAAACTCCTTCGAAGATATCCATCTTGTCCCTACTCCTTAGTTCGGAGGCTCACAGGAACGTATTATTGAAAGTATTAGAGCAAGCATATGTCGACCACGAAGTCACAGAGGATCAATTTGGCGGGATAGTGGCTAACATCACTGCTTGCAGTAACCTTTGGTTTGGTGAAGATGAACTTCCAGAGGCAGGGAAGCACCACAACTTGGCCCTGCACATTTCCATGAACTGCAAAGCAGATATGCTGTCCAACGTGTTGGTAGACACTGGGTCGTCGTTGAATGTGATGCCTAAGTCGACTTTGGATCAGTTAAGTTGTCAAGGAGTTCCTTTGAGAAGGAGTACTTTCCTAGTCAAGGCTTTCGATGGTTCCCGTAAAACTGTGCTCGGAGAGGTAGATCTCCCCATGACTATTGGCCCTGAAACATTCATGATTACTTTCCAGGTTATGGACATAGAGGCTTCTTACAGTTGCCTTCTCGGGAGACCGTGGATACATGAGGCCGGTGCAGTCACTTCTACCCTCCATCAGAAGCTGAAGTTCGTAAGGAATGGTAAACTTGTGACAGTGCATGGGGAAGAAGCTTATCTGGTCAGTCAGTTATCATCCTTCTCTTGCATCGAAGCTAAATCCGCCGAGGGAACTGCATTCCAGGGTTTGGTTATCAAAGGTGCAGAGCCCAAGAGGTCTAGTGCTGCCATGGCTTCGTTGAAAGATGCGCAGAAAGCCGTTCAGGAGGGTCAGGCCGCCGGTTGGGGCCAACTGATACAGCTGCTGGACAACAAACGCAAAGAGGGTCTCAGTTTCTCTCCGACGTCAGGCGTGTCAACTGGAACGTTCCGTAGTGCTGGATTTGCCAATGCAATTCTTGATGGTGGTGATGAAAGAGGGGCTAGGCCCACATTTGTGATACCAGGAGGCATGGCAAAGAACTGGAACGTTATCAATCTCCCTGTGTTTGTGCATGATTCTAAGTAATATGTCTTGCTGTCTAGGCTTTTGTTTCCAAAATAACAGTCCTTCCGCCCTGCCCGAGGCGGAAGTGACACTTTTGTAAAGGGCATGTTTGTTCCGACATCACCATTATCAATAAAAAACGTCGTTTCTTTCACGACTCTTTTTCTTTCTTTAATGCTTTTCCCTTGGAAATAATGGTAATGCCAGAAAAAACCAAAACATCTGTATTTTCTTATTAATTTCAAAGATCTGCATGAAAATTATTTTCTAAAAATCATCCAATCATGTCACGCAGATCGAACCAAAATGAACCCGTTGAACACAGTGACCCTATGTTTCTTCAAACTGTTGAATCCCCGGTGTTTGAGGCCGAAGATGAGGATAGTGATGACATACCAGATGAGATTGCCCGATTGCTTGAACAAGAAGAGAAAACCATTCGGCCTCATCAGGAGGAGATCGAGCTAATCAACCTGGGTACCGAGGATAACAAAAGAGAGATCAAAGTCGGTGCTGCATTGGAGGAAGGGGTCAAGAAGAGGATCTTCCAACTTCTCCGCGAATACTCGGACATTTTTGCATGGTCGTACGAGGATATGCCAGGTTTGGATCCCCAGATCGTGGAACACCGGATACCGACAAAACCAGACTATCCCCCTGTCAGACAAAAGTTGAGACGGACTCGGCCGGACATGGCTCTGAAGATCAAAGGTGAAGTGCAGAAACAGATCGATGCGGGTTTCCTCATGACAGTTGAATATCCTGAGTGGGTTGCTAATATTGTGCCTGTGCCAAAGAAGGATGGTAAGGTCCGGATGTGTGTTGATTACAGAGATTTGAATAGAGCAAGCTTGAAGGACAATTTCCCACTACCTCACATCGATGTGCTTGTTGATAATACTGCCCAGTGCAAGGTGTTCTCCTTCATGGACGGTTTTTTTGGCTATAACCAAATCAAAATGTCACCCAAAGACAGGGAGAAGACGTCGTTCATCACTCCGTGGGGAACTTTCTGTTGCAAAGCAATGCCGTTCGGTCTAATAAATGCTGGTGCTACCTAGCAAAGGGGGATGACCACTTTGTTCCATGACATGATTCACAAAGAAGTCGAAGTGTACGTGGATGACATGATTGTCAAGTCAAGCGATGAAGAGCAACACGTCGAATATTTGGCTAAGATGTTCGAAAGGTTGAGGAAGTACAAGCTTCGGCTGAATCCAAACAAATGTACGTTCGGTGTTAGATCAGGGAAGTTGTTAGGATTCATTGTCAGCCAAAAGGGCATTGAAGTAGATCCTGACAAAGTCCGAGCTATCCGCGAAATGCCGGCCCCGCAAACCGAGAAGCAAGTCAAAGGGTTCCTCGGGCGTTTGAACTACATTTCTAGATTTATATCCCACATGACTGCGACCTGCGGGCCAATCTTCAAGTTACTCAGGAAGAATCAACCTGTTGTATGGAATGATGAATGCCAAGAAGCTTTCGATAGCATCAAAGAATACTTGTTAGAACCCCCGATCCTTGTCCCGCCCGTGGACGGAAGGCCATTGATTATGTATCTGTCAGTGTTGGATGAATCCACGGGATGTGTGCTCGGTCAGCAAGATGAAACTGGAAAGAAAGAGCATGCAATCTACTATTTGAGCAAGAAATTCACCGATTGTGAGGCTCGGTACACAATGCTCGAGAAAACCTGTTGTGCACTAGCCTGGGCTGCCAAACGCCTGCGCCACTACTTGATAAATCATACAACTTGGTTGATATCCCGGATGGATCCAATCAAGTACATCTTTGAGAAACCGGCTATCACTGGAAAAATCGCACGTTGGCAAATGTTACTGTCAGAGTATGATATTGTGTTTAAAGCTCAGAAAGCCATTAGAGGGAGTATCCTGGCTGACCATCTCGCTTGCCAACCGCTCGATGACTATCGACCTTTGAAGTTCGACTTCCCCGACGAAGAGGTTATGTTCTTAAAGTCAAGAGACTGTGAAGAACCACTGATCGGTGAAGGTCCAGACCCTGATAGCAAGTGGGGGTTAGTCTTCGACGGTACTGTTAATGCTTATGGCAAAGGAATTGGGGCAGTGATTGTATCTCCGCAGGGGCATCACATCCCTTTCACAGCCCGGATTGTGTTTGAGTGCACCAACAATGTGGCCGAGTACGAGGCGTGTATCTTTGGAATTGAAGAAGCCATCGATATGAGAATCAAGCATCTGGACATCTATGGAGACTCTGCACTAGTCATCAACCAGATAAAGGGTGAATGGGAGACCCATTATGCTAATCTGATCCCTTACCGTGATTATGCGAGACGTCTGTTAACATATTTTACAAAGGTCGAGTTGCACCATATCCCCTGCGAGGAGAACCAAATGGCCGATGCTCTTGCTACCTTATCTTCCATGTTCCAAGTGAACCATTGGAATCATGTACCGATGATCAAAGTACAACGCTTAGACCGGCCCGCTCATGTGTTTACTGTCAGTGATGCAATTGTACAAACGGGTTCAGGCGGGGTCGACAACAAACCCTGGTATTGTGATATCAAGCAGTTTTTACAAAGCCGTGAATATCCGCCAAGTGCTTCCAACAAGGACAAGAAGACGCTGCGCAGACTGGCTAGCAAGTTCCTGCTGGACGGTGATGTCCTGTACAAAAGGAATTTCGATATGGTGTTGTTAAGATGTGTTGATGAATGTGAAGCAGAACAGCTAATGCACGATGTGCACGATGGCACCTTTGGGACCCATGCATCCGGGCATGCTATGACTAGAAAGCTGTTGAGAGCTGGTTACTACTGGATGACCATGGAGCGCGATTGCTATCAATATGCCAGGAAGTGCCACAAATGTCAAATATATGCTGATAAGATCCATGTGCCTCCGCACGCTCTCAATATTATGTCTTCTCCATGGCCTTTCTCTATGTGGGGCATTGATATGATCGGAAGAATCGAACCGAAAGCTTCGAATGGTCATCGTTTTATCCTGGTAGCAATCGATTATTTCACCAAATGGGTCGAAGCTGCATCTTATGCCAACGTGACTAAGCAAGTAGTAGTCAAATTCATCAAGAACAATATCATCTGTCGGTATGGTGTTCCTAGCAAGATTATCACTGACAACGGTACCAACCTGAACAATGACATGGTGCAAGCCTTATGTGAGAAATTCAAGATTGAACACCACAATTCTTCTCCTTACAGACCTCAGATGAATGGTGCAGTTGAGGCTGCCAATAAGAACATCAAGAAGATTGTGCAGAAGATGGTAACAACATACAAAGACTGGCATGAGATGTTGCCCTATGCTTTACACGGCTACCGCACTACAGTCCGTAGTTCAACCGGGGCAACGCCTTTTTCTCTTGTATACGGCATGGAAGCAGTCCTCCCATTGGAAGTGGAGATTCCATCTCTCCGTGTGATTATGGAAGCAAAGTTGTCTGAGGCTGAATGGTGCCAGAGTCGGTACGACCAGTTGAATTTGATTGAGGAAAGACGCCTGGATGCTTGGGCTCACGGTCAGATGTATCAAACGAGGATGAAAAATGCTTTTGACAAGAAAGTTCGTCCTCGGGAATTCAAAGAGGGTGAACTCGTATTGAAGAGAAGAATGAGTCAGCAGCCCGACCCAAGAGGCAAATGGACGCCTAACTATGAGGGACCTTATGTTGTCAAGAAGGCTTTCTCTGGCGGTGCTTTGATTCTCACACACATGGATGGTGTAGAACTTCCGAATCCTGTGAATGCCGATATAGTCAAGAAGTACTTCGTCTAGATATGAAAAGAACAGCGTGGTAGGTCGAAAACCCGAAAGGGCGGCCTAGGCAAAAATGCGCTTCCCGGTGGATCGAAAACCCGAAAGGGCGATCCAGGCAAAATAAGGGACAAGAAACAAAAATGTAAAAGCTCGCTGAGATTACGTGTGACTCAGGCAAAAATGAGCGTCTCGATGAGCCGAAAACCCGAAAGGGCGGTTCATGCAAAAATGAGATTGAAATAAAAGACAATTGACTATATCTGGCAAATTACCATTCCCCTTGGGATCTTTGCAACTGATGATTGGTTGTTCTCGTCCGAGGTTCCGACGCCTGTGGATTCAAGAGTTTCAGATACCATAGTAGTTACTGTGTTCAATGTACCACCAACCAATAAAATTACCATTTTTCAAGATTTGCAAATCTGTGGGGTCGCGCTTTTGGCCGACTACCACCCTTACACGTCAATTTGAGCCTATGCTTTTGTTTGGCACTCTATTTTTCTATTCTATTTTCAATGCTTTATACGAAAGATTTTTTCTATGTTAATAATGATGTACGTCTGGAATAAGCGTTCTGAAAATTGAAACCTTTTATGTGTATTTTGAAAGCAAGCCTAAGCAACTGGGTATATTCAAATGAAACATGCATGAACAAATCTACATTGATATCAGTTCCAATTCAAGTTACTAGCCAGCCTTCCCCCCAGTGACGGTCTGTGGTCAATGGCAAGAATGAAAAAACAGAATGGAAAGCATGAAAAATGAATATGCTCGCTAAGTCGAAAACCCGAAAGGGCGGCTTAGGCAAAAATGAGCACCCCGATGGATTGACAACCTTCAGAGGCAATTCAGGCAAAAACAGGGGCATGTGAAAAGAATTTATTTCCCCGGTGGGTCGAAAACCCGAAAGGGCGATCCAGGCAAAAATGGGATGATGAAAATAAAAATGAAAAAGAAATAAGAAACAAACATGCAAAAGCATTGACCACAGATGCGATGTCCAAAGTATTTATGTGACTGTTCCAACAAGCAGCAATACCGTTCAGACTGTCTTTCTCTACAATTTTATAGCTTCCTACCCTCAGCAGTGGTCATGATGCGTCCCAACGACCGCATCCCCGGAGGAGGATCCGTACGAGCATGTTTTAGAGCGCGAGCCACTACGTGCCCAATATTCCAATGTTTAGTCTACTGTTCACAAAATCACGTGTACAAGTTGTCAGCCACCATGCATCTCAAAGCATTCATACATGCATAATCATGCATCCTATATGCTCATGCATTTGATAAAGTGGATATACTACCCATACGCATTGCATTTTCAATTCTTATATTAATCTCAATCAAAATCAATCATGTCAATTTCAAATTTCTTCTGCTAATGACAAACGTCTACTGTCATGTCAATTTCAAAGTTCAACAGTCTTGTCAACCACAAATTCTAACATTCCTGTCAAATTCAAGCTCCTGCAGTTATGTCAATCAAATTCAGTCCATTTTCGAATACAATTTGTCTCTGTTAACGGCCCAAGTGACCAGTTCGTATCCAAGAACAGCTTGTGCCTGTCAATTTGTCCTTGTTTTCGGTCAAGCAGCCAGTTCGTGTCCAAGAACAGCTTGTACCTGTCAATTTGCTTTTGTTTTCGGTCAAGTAGCAAGTTCATATCCAAGAGCAGCTTGTACCTATCCTTTTGGTATCCGCCGGGTGGCTAGTTCACGTCCAAGAACAGCTCGTGCTTTCTATTTTGTTTTCTGTCTGCCAAGCAACTAGTTCAAATACGAGAACGGCTTGTGCTTTCTACTTTGTTTTCTGTCAGCCAAGTAACTAGTTCAAATACAAGAACAGCTTGTGCTTCCTACTTTTTTCTTTCAGCCAAGTGACCAGCTCAAATACAAGAGCATCTTGCACCCTTTGTTGTCAATATTCCCGGTCAAGTGGCCAGTTCGCATCCAAGAACAGCTTGTACCTGTCAAATTCGCTATCGAGTCTCCCCAGTGAGTCTTGTTATCTGCTATCTTGCTAATGTCAACCAGTCCCGCAATGGATACGACATACTCCGTTTTTGCTATTCTGTTAATGTCAACCAGTCCCGCAATGGATACGACATATTTTGTTAAATTCAGTTCTCAGTCCGTCTTGCATTCATAACCAAATGTTGCATGGCATACATAACATTTACGAACGTATTTTTACGCCCAAAATCAGTGCAAATGTCGATATTTAAGTATCTTCGTCACGTCAAGCCAAAGACTCTGTCTCTTGACCCTCCAAGACAAAGAAACTTAAATAGGGGCAGCTGTCATACCCTCATTTTGGACCTAAAAATACTCATTCAAATTTCTCTGCTATTTTCTAATATTTTCGAATTCACCGTGTTTTCTACTGCGCTTCAAATGCGCATTTTACTGTATTATCTCCAATTTTACATATTTTCCTCCATTTTATTCCAAATTTTTGCATAAAATCGTACAAAAGGGCATTTTGGTCATTTCCCGCAATGGAACCCATTTTCAGTCCCTGCATCTGTTTTTGAGTCTTTTTCAACTTGTCTGTGCAACTTATTTGTTAAATTCTGTATAAAAATCACTTGTGCCTGCATCTGAGTCAGCTTGTGTCAGTTTGAGTCGCTTTTGTCCCCAGGGGCATTTTGGTCATTTCACATTGTTCAAATTTTGGGCAGAGAGGTATTTTAAAATACCTCATTTAGGTAATTTGTTCGTTTTAGTCCATTGTGTCAGTTTTAATTGTTTCACTTTACGTTGTTTTCAAATTACCTTTTTTACCAATTTTATTCTTTTGCTTTTTTGCAATTCAGTCCAAATTTTTGTTTTAATTGCAATTTAGCCCAAATTTATTTTTAATTACAAATCAGTCCAATTTTTGTTTGTTATTTCAATTACAGACTAGTCCTGTAAGCTTGTTTTTTTTGCAGAATAGTCCTTAGGTCAAAATTTAGTCCAGGTGCCACGCAAGCTAGTCCAAGCCAGATGGCGCATTCCCATTGGTCCAGAAACACACATGGCAGCCTATAAAAGGCTGGTTACTGTACAAGTCAGAAAGATCCCATTCATCACGCGCCACATCACAAACAGTTCAGAAAACTCTCTCCATTCAGTTAGATCAAACTCACAAAATTCAGAGAAAAATTGAAGAATAATTCACAAACCCTAGAATCTTCAGAACCAAATTCGAGCGAATCAATGGAGTTTTTCATCAGCTCTCAGAGATTCAATTGAATCCTCATCACTGAGCCTAGGCCTCTGCAATTCAAGCATCAGGTTCATCGCAGAAAGCGACGAACCCCAACGCGATCACAGAGACGCATTTGAGAAGAAGAGGGAAAGATATCCACGGATTCTGAACCGGTTAAGAGAAAGAAGAAGAAACCACCAGCTTATTTCCGGATCCGAACCAAGAATCAACAAAACAGAATCACAAATTCCAAATTCTTGAAGATTCCAGCTCGAATCTCCGATCAAAACCAGGTAAAAACTACAGACTTACTTCTCTTTTTCGTTCCTGAACAACAACGAAGCTAAACCGATGTAAATCCGTAAAGAATTCGAAAGGTTTTGGTTCAGAATCACGAAACCCTAATTTTCCAAAAAACGTGAAAGATTCAAAGATTTACAACGAATAACAACCGTTGTAAATCAACGAATCCGCAAGCAAAATCATTCAAAAAAGATTTGAACCAAGAACAGAACCAAAACCATTCGAAATCCGCGAAGGAAATTTCAAGATCCACATCGTTTCAGCTAATGCATGTGAATTCCAGCAATGGATTTGTGATTAGAACAACTAGATGAAGCTTTTGAGCCATAAATCACGAATTTCTGGGTTGATTTGAGTGAGTTAGGGTTAGGGTTCATAGCCTCGCCGGAGTGAGAAGAGAGAAGAGAGAAGAGTGAAGAGAGAGAACGGACGTGAGAAAATGAAAGGAACCGGGTCTAGCCCCCTTTTATGCAAGCTTCTGGACCGGGTCGCTCCATACCCGGTCCACTTCCCCTTTAGTTGTGTGCGTTGGATCAAGATCCTGATGGATCTGGATCAATCCAACGCTCCTAGAGCGTTAGTTTGATCCGGACCCATCAGATCCGTGGGTTTGGGTTGTGAAACTATGGGCCTTTAGCTTTCTTGCGTTTTTTAGGTTTTTTGTTGATAATGGCACCTCTTTTCTTGCTGATTGAACCCATATGCATGCCAAACTTCTTGCAAAAAATTCCTAAAAATTGTCATGAGTTTCTTGATACTTGTTTGGCAGTTTGATGATGATATTGCATGTTAAAATTGATAGAAAATATATGTGCCAATTTGTCCTCTTGATATGAATGTTCTTGTGCATTTTTGCGAAGTTTCTTGTATAGTTTTCGTTCTAATTCAATACCATGTGATTTTGATGCGTGTAATATGATCTTGTGATACTTTTGCCATGAGTTTGTGATCATCGCCACTGTTTTGTGAATTGTGATTTTGATTTCTTGTTTGGAAAGTAATATGAATCTTTTTAAGTTATAAAATGTGCATAAAATGTGTATGTGTGAAGTTTGAACGCATGGCTTGAAATTTCCTCTTGATTCTTGAAATAATCTCCTCAAAGGAGTGCTGTTTTGATAGAAATTATAGGTCTTGGACTTAGTTAAGTCTTAGGACTTTGTTTTGGGTTATTTTCACTACAATTCTTGCATTTGTTTTTGCAATTTGTTTAATATCCCTTGTTAGTGTTATTTCATTTACTATGCATTGTTCACTTTTATTATCATTTCACACTTTATTACTAACCATTTTGTTTCATGTCTCACTCATATTGCAAGCATCGCATCATTTTCATCTTTTTCTTACTTTTAGTCATTTTATGCAAATTTCCATTAATTCATGTAATATTTTAGGTTAGTTTACTTCCCTTTTAAATTCTTGCAAGACCATAGAATGTAAACTAGGACCCAATGTAAAGGACTATGGACTATAATGATGCACACCGACACAAGCACCGACACGCACACACGTTGTATGTTCACCGCTAGATGTATGTTTAGGAAGCGTGATACTTAGAAAAACTCATTCTTGCTTTCTCAAAAAACTAACACATCACTCAAAGATTTTTCGCAATAAAGTGAAGTCAAAACTTCACCCATTTTCCCTTTATTTTCTTAAGCAAAATCAAAATAAATCTTAAATCTTCAACTTTAACCATTTTTGTAAATAAATTGGACTAACCTCACTTGTTTCCAAATCTCATGCCTTTGAGGCCTCTCACCCTTTTCTTCAAAACTATTTTCAAAACTAAAATTGAACCAACCCACAAAAATATTTTGGAAGAGAACTACATGGAATTTTGATCCCTTAAAAGGGTATGTAGGCAAGAGACCAAAAATCTCTCCAAGTCCAATAAAAACAAACACTCAAAATCTTCTTTCTCTCATTCTTAAAATCAAACCTTTTTACAAATAGCGATAAAAGCAAAGCGTATACATAAGGCTAGCAAAACGGTTCCTATAGGATACTATAGTCATTGCGGGTGCCTAACACCTTCCCGTAGTGAAACCAGCCCCGAGCTCAGAATTTCCAAGGTTTTCTCTCGATTTTACCTTTCCCCAAAAAAAAATAGAGATATCAATGATTGAAAGGTTCAAATCTAATTAATGATTTGACGCCCGAAAATCGCGATAACAATGTGTAAATAAATAAATTATTTGACGATGTGCTATTTGACGATGTGTGATATAACTATGTATGATTTAAAGATGTGTTATATAAAGATATAATATTTGAAGATTGTTGCATTTGAGTCGTGTCGTTGCATTAAGTCGTGTTGTTGCATAGCATAGTCAGCGGTGGGGGCTTAATGCCTGACATGTCCTTTTATGACCTTTAGCGATGGGGGCTCAATGCCTGACAGGTCCTATTTGACCTTTAGCGATGGGGGCTTATGCCCTGATGGTACCACATGCGTATTGCATTGTCGAGTCGATGTGATGTTAAGATGAGTTGTTGTTGTCGTTGCATTGTAGAGTCGTCATTGCATAATATAATTGATGATCATTTGAGGAGTTGTTGGTGTTGTTGATTATGATGTTGTTGTTGTTGCTGATGATATTGCTGTTATTGATGATGTTGTTGTTGCTGTTTTACCTTTATTAAATGATGTTATGTGATGTTTATTCTATGCTGGATATATGGTTGTTGATTACCTTTTATGAATTGTTGCTTGCTATTAATGAATGTGAAATCTCACCCCTTCTGCTTGAAAATGTTACTCTTCGTATGAGTAACTTGCAGGTAACGAAGAATAGTGCAGTTGTGAGTAATCTCCGCCGTGTCATCTAGGATGCTCTGATACGTAACGGGATGGGGATTGTCTATTGCATGTTTTCCTTATTACGTATTTCCTTTTGAACGTTTTGAACTATTTCCATAATAAATAAGTATGGTGTGAATGTTATGGCCTTTAGAGCCACATACCATTTTATGATGTTGAAACTATTTCCGCTGCATGTTTATCGGATTTTTATAAAGACAGATTATTTTAATAAATAGTACTTCATTCTATTTATATTTGTGGAAAAGTTGTAAGATGAATGTAATGCTCCGTTTATGAATGAAAACTCTGATATTCTTTATATTTATTTATGTTTGGGAAAACGGAGTGTTACAGATGTCTCGCCCTTCATGTAATTGTATGGAAAGAGTTGTAAATTTTTTGGGAATTTGTAGGGATCTTGAACAAAAAATATACATGGACAACCAATAGGTAAGAAAGGCAATGTGCTCTATGTCAGACACTTCAGTACTTGAAGTAACATGGTGATCTAGTATGAAATTGCCATACGCAGGTCTTGTGAAATCAAAAGAAAGCTCTGAGACATGGCTGTCTGGATCGAAAATCTGGCCAACGGGTTCTAGACCGGTAAGACCAGCAACATCTAATAGAGTGGGTGCGAGCATGCCACATTTTAAATGGAGGCTACAGGTCGAAGGGTTCAAAAAATGTAATGCAGCAATTATCATTTCACTATGATATTTTGGCCCTAGTCTCGACAGCTGAATAAGGTCGAAAATCCCCATCTCTTTTCAAAATTGACCCTTTTTCTTTTCCATCTTGTCAAACCAACACAAATATTTCTCATTGTTCTCAATTCTGGGTTCTGTCCTAAATTTGGATTTCAAGAAACTTAGGTCATAAGGACCTTTGGTGAAAATCAGAGGAGATCGTTCTTCAAAACTAGGGAAGACAACGCTAAGTTTTTCTGGGTCTTCTTTGTCATCTGGGAAGGGTCCTAGAAATGCATGCGGTGAATTAGGGCAAGAGATAATTACCTGGGTTTTCCAGATTTTGTCTTCAGCTTCCTTCACGTCTGGTTCTACGATGAACTGAGGATGACCGCTTGGAACCTCTTTAGAAAAATTGATGGGTTCATCATGAGTTGAAGTTTTGGAAGTTGATCCTTCTGCATGCGCCATGATTGAAGTTTTTCAGTATAAACGGCGAAAGTAATGATCAGTTTTTCTTAAAAAAGATTTTTTGAAATCTGCAAGGGTTTATGGAAGAGAACAGTTGCGAAGAAGAAGAAGGAATAGTGAAAAGTGAAAATTTTCTGAAGGTGAAAACTGGAAAGGTAAAGCTTTATTTTATAACCTGTGATCTAGACAGGTGTCAACATCTTGCGGTTGACAGTTTATTCTTTTTTAATAAAAGTTGGTAGTTCCCAATGACTGAGAACGTGGCCCACTAGCCATAGTAGGTGTAACGCCCTAGTAGGTGTAACGCCCTAGTCGCTATGTGGTGTGTTTATTTGTTATAATAATTTATGTGAAATAATTGAGTTATATGATTTATTGATGTATTATCTAAATGCATGTTATTTGTTATTTAATTAATTAGTAGTGGGATATAATATTTGCTTTGTTTTAAGAAAATAGAAGGAATATTATTATTTTGGAGAATTATGAAAATAGGAAGAATAATGTTTATTTAGAAAAAGGGATTTATTTGGAGTTAATAGAATTAAGGAGGATTAATGAGAAATTAAAATGAAAGTTACTGGGGGAGTTAAGAGAAAGAAAGGAGTTATGTTTTGTTAAGGAAAGAATAGAAAGAGTCAGACAAATAGTACGTATCAGTAAAAGAAACTTTTGGGAGAAAACCAGGAAGAGGGCTAGGGAGAAGAACCAAGGGGAATAGCTTAGAAGATTGTTGCTGTAGCTTTTTATTCATCTAATCAGGTAAGGGTGGGCTAGCATTTCAATTGTTAATATATATATGTATGATTTCATGAAATTGGATTGAAAATGGTGAATGTTGATTTAGGGTTAATAACATGAAAAATGCTCATTGTTGTTGAATTATGTGTGTTTGATGATGTTGCTATGAGTTGCTTCTGATGCTTTGTAGTGTATTGAACCCATAAACATGTTTGTAACTCATTTTGGGTAATCAGGGGATCAAAATTGGGTTTTTGAGGTGAAAAATGGTGAAAAAATCGTAACAGCCTGTGCCAGATCGTGCTTCGATGTTGTCAAATCGTGCTCCGATTTTTCCAGAATGAAAATGCAATTTTTACCTAGAAAATCGTACTCCGATTTTTCAAATCGTACTCCGATTTGACAGCATCCCTGTTTCGCGTTCTTGCATCTTTTTCACCCATTTCTGTTTTGAACTGGCTTTTGGTATAAACATTAAAGTTGTAGATAATTGAGTTAGCTTTCTAATGGCTTTGGTTTGACTTGAAAATGATTTTTAGAATTTGAGTTATGATGGAAATAGTCCAGGTGGGTATTGAGAAAACTTTAAGAAAACTTAACATAACTAGTCCCAAGTTAGTCCAAGAACTTATGGTTGGTTTTCCCAACTTCAAACTTAAGTATTAGGGATTTAGTTGAGGTGTTTTATGAGTATTTGGCTTATGTCTTATTGATCAAACTTGATTTGCTTTGAAGGATGTTTTAGACTTTGATATGAACGTAATTGATTAATGTATATGTTGTTATTGTTGTTGATATGTTGGAATATATATGTGTATATATGTACAATTATATACGGTGTATCGTTGTTCCCGTTGTTGATGTTGTTGAGTCGTGTTGTCCAAGTTGGGGAGTGTGTCATAAGTATTAGGCACAAATGTTGATGTCGTAGTAGGTGTTGTTGTTGTTATTGGTTGCATGCTGATATGCACCATTAGTTGTCGTAGGGTTGTATGCAGATATACACCATTGAGTCTTCATAACTCATTTGCATCGTTGGGGGCTTATGCCCTGGAATGTTTATACATTCAATTGGTGAGGGCTCATGCCCTGGAATGCTAGTCATTCATCTGGTGAGGGTTTATGCCCTGGGATGCTTTAACCATCCAAAATTTGGTGGGGGCTTATGCCCTGGAATGCTTAGCATTCAACGCGCGTAGTTGGTACCACATTTGCATAATGCATTAGTAGTTGATGGTGTAACACCCCAATTTCCCGTCTTAAAAATTTCATTAAATAAATCATACATCAGAGTATTCGTCAAAAGGAGTGTCACATTTCGTCTTTAAAAACAGCTTAGATAATAATTTATCAATTTACAAAACATTCAGTTAAGCAGCGGAATTCAAAAAGGTTTCATCTCATAAATGTCTTGGCTTAAAAGCCAGCAAACACGTCTTAAAATATTTAAGGTTTTACATCACAAAAGTCAACATCATTTATTCAACACGATACATAAAAGAATAGACTCCACAAAAGACCCTATCCCGTTACATATCAGAGCAACCCTAACTTCACACATCCTCGCATCAACGCATCTAAGACTGGGTACCTGCACTTGCCCACAAGGCGGCAATTCCAGCAGAAGGGGTGAGATTCATGACAATAATATTAATATAAAAACATAAGTCAAGATTAACAAAACTTATATCCAACTCATCACATATGCATTATAGCACTTCATGGCATCATCATAAATATCATCATATCAACATCATAAACATCATCTAAAACAACATTACATCACATATCAACGTCTCAATCATCATCTCATATGTGTCACAAATGACTCGACTAAATGCAACACCTAACGTCTCAACATCATGCATGTGGTACCATATAATTATAGCATTAATATGCTTCACCGTCGCTTGAGCAAATGCTCCACCGTCGCTTTGAGCATAAAGCTCCACCGTCTTAAAATTATGCAAATGCATGGACTCGTCGTTAACAACTTAATACACCGTCGCAACATCATACATTTTCAAGACTGACACATGCAGTTAATAATAATTACATGGCAGAACATCATCTCATCACACATACACATTGCAACACATAACATCATCTTATTCAATTAGCATCACGCATTCATACAACACTTATATTCAACAACACATCATTTATCAAAGGTATAATAGAACCATCATCATTCATCTTTACAGCATACATAAAGGGGTATAAAACTTCACCAATACTACCCCAAGGGTTCCTCTAAACGTCCTATGCAGAACAGCTTACAAAAACAACAACGCAGTCCTGAACCATCTAACTCGCCACGGCGAGTACATCTGCTCGCCACAGGCGAGTACTCCCAGCAGCTCACTCGCCAAAGGCGAGTTGGGGGCGAGCTGGAGGCGAGAAAAACTGGGTGCTTCGGCCTTTTTGACATTTTTCAACAAAATTCTCATTTTTAAGCTCCCTAAATCAAATTTGACCAAACTAACTTCACAGGTCATCTCTATAAATACAGGGACACTCAAAACCATCTAAAGTTTGGCAAAAATCCTAATTTTAAGGGTCAAGCTCGCCACGGCGAGCTACACTGCTCGCCTCGCGAGCAACCAAGGGTTACTCGCCACGGCGAGTGATCTGCTCGCCTCAGGCGAGCGATCTCAGAACCACTACGGGTTCAGTCCTATTCACACCAAAACTTGCCAATTCTCTTCACTTAGGCTTCTAATACATCAGTAATAGCATCCTAGGGGATAATCTAGGTTCTGTAACACATCTATACAGCAATGCAACACCATCTCACATCAAAATCATCAAAAATCACAATAACCCTAATTCTCAAAACTTCTCTCAATCCTTCCCAATCTCTAAGCTAATCAAGAACAGATGATCTTACATTAATACTATTGAAATTAGGCTCACCCTTACCTGGAAAAATTGCAGAATTTGCAGCCTAGCTTTCTCTTCTCTCTTGACCGTTCTTCTTCTTCTCCCAAATGTGTCTGTACGCGTTCTCAATATTTCCTTTCTTAACCTACCTCTCTTATATACTCCCTCACAACTTAATTAATTCCTTCTTAACCCACACAACTCTTCTTAATTATAATTATAACCCCATCTCTTAAAATTCTATCTTTTTCCACCACATCTATTTATTTACCAACTAAATATTCACATAAACATCACTAATATTATTTTATTAAACAATAAAATAATAACACGTCACACGTCACATAATCATCAAAATCATATAATATATAAACATATATCATAACATCTAATAAAATAATTAAATAATTAAAGAGGGCGTTACAACTCTCCCCCTCTTAAAGGATTTTCGTCCTCGAAAATTTACCTCGCTCAAACAACTCTGGATAGGATTCCAGCATCTTACTTTCTAGCTCCCAAGTCAAGCTTTCACCCGTCGCTCCGTCCCAAACAACTCTCACAAGAGGTATCTCCTTGCCTCTCAACGTCTTCGTCTTCCGATCATCTATCCTCACGGGTAAGGTCTCAACCGTAAGGTTGTCCCTAACTTGCACATCGTCGCTTTGGATCACATGAGACGGATCCGGAACATACTTCCTCAACTGAGATACATGAAAAACATCATGCAAATTCGACAAGTGCGGTGGTAATCCAACACGATACGCCACCGGTCCAATCCTCTCTGAAATCTGGTATGGTCCAATAAACCTCGGAGTTAACTTCTTCGATTTCAAAGCACGTCCAACACCCGTCAAAGGAGTCACTCTCAGGAACACATGATCCCCCTCTTGGAACTCAAGGTCCTTTCTACGCTTATCATGATAACTCTTTTGTCGACTCTGCGACGCTTTCATCTTTTCTTGGATCATTCTCACCTTCTCAGTAGTCTGTTGAACGATCTCTGGTCCTAAGACCACTCTTTCACCCGACTCAAACCAGCACAACGGAGTCCTGCACCTCCGACCATACAAAGCCTCAAACGGCGCCATTCCAATACTTGAATGGTAACTGTTGTTGTACGTGAACTCTATCAATGGAAGATGACTATCCCAAGCCCCTCCCTGCTCAAGTACACAAACCCTCAACAAGTCCTCCAACAACTGAATCGTCCTCTCCGACTGACCATCTGTTTGCGGATGATAAGCCGAACTCAACCTCAACTGAGACCCTAACGCCTCTTGCAAACTCTTCCAAAATCTAGAAGTAAATCTTGGATCTCTATCAGATACGATGCTCGAAGGAACACCATGCAGTTTAACTATCTCTCTAACATAAATCTCCGCCAACTGAGCCACAGGAAAAGTAATGTTGATTGGCAGGAAGTGAGCAGACTTCGTTAATCTATCAACAATTACCCAAATAGCATCGTTCCCTCTAGGAGTATTGGGCAAACTCGTCACAAAATCCATGGATATACTATCCCATTTCCACTCTGGCACATCTAAAGGTACCATCATACCAGTCGGCTTCTGATGCTCAATCTTCGACTTTTGACAAACCAAGCAAGAATACACAAATTGTGCCACATCGCGTTTCAAACCAGACCACCAAAACAACCTCTTTAAGTCATGATACATCTTCGTAGCTCCCGGGTGAATACTCAAGCTACTTCTATGACTCTCTTCAAGAATCATTTTCTTAATCTCATCATTGTCAGGAATGCAAATCCTCCCTCGGAATCTCAACACTCCTTGATCATCGACCTTAAAGTCACCATCCACAGTCTCATCATTAGCAATCAACAAGTCTACAACCTTGACATCTTCTTTTTGGGCTTCTTTGATATGCTTCAGGAAATCATTATCAATTCTCAACATTCCCAGTTTTATGCTCTGAGGTGTTCTTTCACACACCAAACTCAAGTCTCTAAACTGTTCTAACAACTCAAATTCTTTCACCATCAACGCGGACATATGCACAGTTTTCCTACTCAAGGCATCCGCAGCCACATTTGCTTTACCAGGATGGTAATTCAAACCAAAATCATAATCCTTCAATAACTCAAGCCACCTTCTCTGCCTCATATTCAACTCTTTCTGATCAAATAAATATCTCAAACTCTTATGATCACTGAATACTTCAAACCTTGAACCATACAAATAATGTCTCCATATTTTCAATACAAAGACCACAACTGCCATCTCCAAGTCATGCGTCGGATAATTCTTCTCATGAATCCTCAATTGTCTCGAAGCATATGCTACCACCTTACCTTCTTGCATAAGTACACCTCCCAAACCCAACTTGGACGCATCACAATATACCACAAAAGGTTCATCAGACTTCGGCAAAATCAAAACTGGAGCCGTCGTCAGGCGCCTCTTCAATTCGTTGAAGCTATTCTCACAATGCACATCCCATACAAACGACTTACCCTTACACGTCAACTGCGTTAACGGAAGAGCCAATTTAGAGAATCCTTCTATAAACCTCCTGTAATAACCAGCTAATCCCAAAAAGCTTCTAATCTCCGTAACCGACTTAGGCGTCTCCCATTGCGATACCGCTTCAACTTTTGACGGGTCAACCGCAATACCTTCACCAGAAATAACATGGCCAAGAAAACTTACTTCATTTAGCCAGAACTCACACTTAGACAATTTAGCATACAGCTTCTTCTCTTTCAGCACTTGCAATACAGTCTTCAAATGCTCTGCATGCTCAGCTTCAGTCTTAGAATATATTAGAATATCATCAATAAAAACCACCACAAATTGATCCAAGTACTCATGAAAAATTCTGTTCATATATTCCATAAACACACCAGGCGCATTGGTAACACCGAAAGGCATCACCTTGTACTCGTAGTGACCATAACGGGTCCTGAAAGCCGTCTTCTGCATATCTTCATCCTTCACCTTAATCTGATGGTAACCTGACCTCAAATCAATCTTGCTAAATACCTTTGCACCCACTAACTGATCCATCAAGTCGTCAATTCTCGGAAGTGGATACCTATTCTTGATCGTCACTTTGTTCAACTGACGGTAATCAATGCACAACCGCATGCTACCATCCTTCTTCTTTACCAACAACACCGGGGCTCCCCATGGTGAAACACTAGGTCTCACAAACTTCTTCTCAAGTAAGTCTTCCAACTGCTTCTTCAGCTCTGCTAACTCAGAAGCAGACATACGATAAGGTGCCATCGACACCGGCTTCGTACCAGGCACAAGGTCTATCGAAAATTCAACCCCCCTCTCTGGTGGCACATCTGGAATCTCATCAGGGAAAACTTCAGGAAATTCCTTCACAACAGGCAACCCATCAATAACAGCTTGGTTCTCCAAAGATAACGAAGCCATCAGCGAAAACATCAACATCCCGTCGCGTTCTAGTTGCTTCAGCTGCTTCGTAGATAGGAACTCTGCGCCCCACTCTTCTTCGACAGAAGAAAAATGCACCGTCTTTCTAAAACAGTTGATAAGAACTCGGTTGTATTCTAGCCAGTTCATACCCAGAATCACATCCATACCACTTAAAGGTAGGCACACTAAATCCATCACAAAGTCACGGCCAAACATAGATAAAGGACAATTTACACAAACGTGAGAAGTAGTCACCGAACCCTTAGCTGGAGTCTCGACAACCATTTCTCCATTCATATCAGAAACATCAAGACCCAAGGCAGAAACACAATCAAAAGCAACAAAACTGTGCGTAGCACCAGTATCAATAATAGCAACTAAAGGAGTATTATTAATATAGCAAGTACCTCTGATCAAGCGATCATCATTCTCAGTCTGAGTGCCGGTCAATGCAAACACTCTCCCAGTGGTCTTAGTCTTCTTGGGTTGCTTACACTGCGAACCAATGTGTCCTTGCTCATTGCAGTTGAAACACACAACATCATCAAACTTGCAATCACTAGTGATATGCCCCTTCTGACCACAACGGTAACACCTCTTCACCTCAACAGTACATGCATTGCTCTTATGGCCTTTCTCGCCACAAGTGTAACAAGTAATCTCAGCAGGAGCAGCCTTCTTCTGGGGCCTCCTCTCATCATTTACTCTCTGCTTCCCTTTATCTCTAGGGGCATCATAAGGTTTAGGGCGACTCTGCTGGCCCTTAGCTTTCCGATCATTCACTACCTTGTAGTGAGCCTTAGTATCCTCCTCATATATCCGACAACTACTCACCAACTCAGAAAAGTCACGAATCTTCTGGTAACCGATAGCTCTCTTGATATCAGCGCGCAACCCGTTCTCAAACTTGATACATTTCGAAAACTCAGCCGTCTCGGGTGCATAATGCGGATAGAACTTAGCCAACTCCACAAATTTGGCCGCATACTCGGTCACCGACATGTTCCCTTGCTTAAGCTCCAGGAACTCTATCTCTTTCTTTCCACGAACATCTTCTGGAAAGTATCTATTAAGGAACTCCCTCGTGAAGATAGCCCACGTCACCACAGCTCCATCTTGTTCCAAAATAGGTAGGAGACTAACCCACCAATCATCAGCCTCCTCAGCAAGCATGTGCGTACCAAACCGCACCTTCTGAACATCGTCACATTGCATGACCCTGAAAATCCTTTCCACTTCCTTGAGCCACAGCTGAGCTCCATCAGGATCATAACGCCCCTTGAAGGTAGGCGGGTGATTCCTCAGAAACGTCTCCAACATTCTAGTTCCATCGTTCCCACCAGCATTGTTCTGATTACCCACAACTTGGGCCATTGCTTCCAAAGCAGCAGCAAGAGCAGCATCATTTCTACCAGCCATCTAGTTCTCTGGAAACAAACATGAGTCAGAATAATACAATAATACTATTCTACTCTAAGACAACGTCACTCGACTCTCTACTTGGCCGGACGGACCGACCTGCTCTGATACCAATTGTAACACCCCAATTTCCCGTCTTAAAAATTTCATTAAATAAATCATACATCAGAGTATTCGTCAAAAGGAGTGTCACATTTCGTCTTTAAAAACAGCTTAGATAATAATTTATCAATTTACAAAACATTCAGTTAAGCAGCGGAATTCAAAAAGGTTTCATCTCATAAATGTCTTGGCTTAAAAGCCAGCAAACACGTCTTAAAATATTTAAGGTTTTACATCACAAAAGTCAACATCATTTATTCAACACGATACATAAAAGAATAGACTCCACAAAAGACCCTATCCCGTTACATATCAGAGCAACCCTAACTTCACACATCCTCGCATCAACGCATCTAAGACTGGGTAGCTGCACTTGCCCACAAGGCGGCAATTCCAGCAGAAGGGGTGAGATTCATGACAATAATATTAATATAAAAACATAAGTCAAGATTAACAAAACTTATATCCAACTCATCGCATATGCATTATAGCACTTCATGGCATCATCATAAATATCATCATATCAACATCATAAACATCATCTAAAACAACATTACATCACATATCAACGTCTCAATCATCATCTCATATGTGTCACAAATGACTCGACTAAATGCAACACCTAACGTCTCAACATCATGCATGTGGTACCATATAATTATAGCATTAATATGCTTCACCGTCGCTTGAGCAAATGCTCCACCGTCGCTTTGAGCATAAAGCTCCACCGTCTCATAATTATGCAAATGCATGGACTCGTCGTTAACAACTTAATACACCGTCGCAACATCATACATTTTCAAGACTGACACATGCAGTTAATAATAATTACATGGCAGAACATCATCTCATCACACATACACATTGCAACACATAACATCATCTTATTCAATTAGCATCACGCATTCATACAACACTTATATTCAACAACACATCATTTATCAAAGGTATAATAGAACCATCATCATTCATCTTTACAGCATACATAAAGGGGTATAAAACTTCACCAATACTACCCCAAGGGTTCCTCTAAACGTCCTATGCAGAACAGCTTACAAAAACAACAACGCAGTCCTGAACCATCTAACTCGCCACGGCGAGTACATCTGCTCGCCACAGGCGAGTACTCCCAGCAGCTCACTCGCCAAAGGCGAGTTGGGGGCGAGCTGGAGGCGAGAAAAACTGGGTGCTTCGGCCTTTTTGACATTTTTCAACAAAATTCTCATTTTTAAGCTCCCTAAATCAAATTTGACCAAACTAACTTCACAGGTCATCTCTATAAATACAGGGACACTCAAAACCATCTAAAGTTTGGCAAAAATCCTAATTTTAAGGGTCAAGCTCGCCACGGCGAGCTACACTGCTCGCCTCGCGAGCAACCAAGGGTTACTCGCCACGGCGAGTGATCTGCTCGCCTCAGGCGAGCGATCTCAGAACCACTACGGGTTCAGTCCTATTCACACCAAAACTTGCCAATTCTCTTCACTTAGGCTTCTAATACATCAGTAATAGCATCCTAGGGGATAATCTAGGTTCTGTAACACATCTATACAGCAATGCAACACCATCTCACATCAAAATCATCAAAAATCACAATAACCCTAATTCTCAAAACTTCTCTCAATCCTTCCCAATCTCTAAGCTAATCAAGAACAGATGATCTTACATTAATACTATTGAAATTAGGCTCACCCTTACCTGGAAAAATTGCAGAATTTGCAGCCTAGCTTTCTCTTCTCTCTTGACCGTTCTTCTTCTTCTCCCAAATGTGTCTGTACGCGTTCTCAATATTTCCTTTCTTAACCTACCTCTCTTATATACTCCCTCACAACTTAATTAATTCCTTCTTAACCCACACAACTCTTCTTAATTATAATTATAACCCCATCTCTTAAAATTCTATCTTTTTCCACCACATCTATTTATTTACCAACTAAATATTCACATAAACATCACTAATATTATTTTATTAAACAATAAAATAATAACACGTCACACGTCACATAATCATCAAAATCATATAATATATAAACATATATCATAACATCTAATAAAATAATTAAATAATTAAAGAGGGCGTTACAGATGGAGTCTTGCATTAGTTGTTGTAGGTGTGAGTTGTTTTGTAGAGATGTTGTTGGTGAGGTGTCGCCACAAGTGATGTTGTCGTTGATGTTGTTAACTGAAGATGAATCTAAATAATATTGATGATGTTGTTGCTAATATTGATGATGTTGTTGCTTATACTGATGATGTTGCTGCCTATGCTGATGATGGTTGTTATTATTGTTGTTGTTTTCCAATGCAATTTGATGATTCATATATTTATATATTACTGTTGATTTGTGAACTCACCCCTTCTGCTGGAATTGCCGCCTCGTGGGCAAGTGCAGGTAGCGAAGGCTAGTAGGATGTTGGCTCTTGTGTCTTAGGGCTCTGATACGTAACGGGATGGGGAATCGTTGCAATGTTTTCTTACATTCCTTTATGTATCAACTTTTGTAGAACATGTTGCTTAGACTTTTATTGATGTTGAAGATTTAAATCATCGTTGAATAATATTTTTATTATGTTGAGGCCTTGTGCCAAGGATGTTGATTTTAGTTGTTGATTGATTATCAAATAAATATTCCGCTGCAGATTTTTTATAAAATGATGTGCTGAATTAAATAGTTTTTATATTCTATTTAAACTGAATTTTGAAAAGTAGATGTAATACTCCGTTGTTGTTGAAAACTCTGATAATTATACCTGTTTACGTTGTTTTGGGAAAACGGGGTGTTACAGTAGGGACACCATAAAGGTTTCTTTGAACTGCTTCTCTAGACCATGACGTTAGAAATTTTATTTCGATTGAAGCTAGGGGTCAGAAACATCTTCTTCTCCCTATCGAAAGATGAGTCGAAAATGACGTTTCTGGGGGGCGATTTGTTAGCCAATAGTTTTTGGGCTATCATTAAATGCAGTCAAACAAGTTGACCTTGTGATCGAAGGATTTATTCTTTTACTTCTATCGAAGTTGGACTTGCTGCGGATACTCGAAGACACGTGTCTCGGTTTGACAGATGGAAGTTATAGAAAGGCGGTTTTCTTTGGATAAGGTCAAAACAACGGATATTTCCTAGAAACATTTGAAATTCAAATCGAAAGGATAAAGTTAATTTATTGCAGTTATTATTTGTGAATTCGAATTTAGGTAGTTATTTCAAATTTGTATAAATAGCAGTTTTTCCCTTAGGGAAAAGGGTCACAATCCAATCATACACAAAACTTACCCTCAAATTATCCGCATGGAAGTGAGAAACGAGTCACAAGTTGCAATGTATGAACATGTGTACCAATTTACATTCAATTAATGCAATTTAAGTTTGTTTTGTTAAATGTCTTTCCAATTTATTTGTTTCCTTTTGAGCAATTCATTTCCCTTTATTTACACCAATTTCGATAGAATTCAACAGGGTTGAATTCGATTGCTTTCTTTTACTTTCGCTTATCAAATTCTTCAAGAACAATATCAAGCTACTGGAAATAACAAATGTAACGCCCTCTTTATTTATTTAATTATTTTATTAGAGAATATAGTATATTATTATATATTATATGATTTTTGATGATTATATGACGTAATTATGATGTGTGACGTGATGATTATTTTATTGTTTAATAAAATAATATATGTGATGTTTTTATATATATTTATATGAAAAATAGAGATTTGTTATAAAAATATATTATTTTGAGGAGTGGGGTTATATTTATAAATAGGAAGAGTTATGAGGGTTGAGATAGAATTAGATAAGTTGGGAGGTGGTATAAAAGGAAATTAGGTTAAGGAAATAATCAGAAACGCGTATCAGACTTTTGGAATAGAGAGTTAGAACGGTTGAAGGAAGAGGAGAAGCTAGGCTGCAATTTCTGCGATTTTTCCAGGTAAGGGTGAGCCTAACTTCAGTAATGTTAATTGTATTTCATCTGTCTATGATTAGCTAAGAGATTAGGAAGAATTGGGCGGAGTTTCATGAACTAGGGTTGTGCAGATTTTGATGAATTGGATGTGAGAATTGATGTAATTGCTGTAGGAACGTGTTACAGAACCTAGATTATCCCCTAGGACAACATTGCTGATGAATTAGAGGCTTAACATGAGAGATTTGAGATGAATTGGTGAGAATTGGAGTGAACCCATAGTGGTTCTGAGATCGCTCGCCTGTGGCGAGTGACTACTCGCCGTGGCGAGTACAACCTTATCGCTCGCGAGGCGAGCAGCAGAGCTCGCCGTGGCGAGCATGACCCTTGAACTTAGGATTTTTGCCAAACCTTAGGTGGTTTTGAGTGCCTTATTATTTACAGGAAAGACTTGTGAAGTTGTTTGGACCAATTTGGATTTAGGGAACCTTAAAACGAAGTTTTTAGGCGAAAATGTCAAAAAGGCCGAGAGCACCCAGTTTTGCTCGCCTGTAGCTCGCCCCCAGCTCGCATTTGGCGAGTAGCTTCCTGAGAGAGCTCGCCGTAGCGAGCAAATCACTCGCCGTGGCGAGTTAGTTCAGTTCTGGATTGTTGTCTCGTTTTGCGATCTGTTTCGCATGGGACTTCGAGAGGAAACCTTTGGGTAGTGTTAGAGATGTTTTATGACTTAAGATGCATTCTGTAATGATGATTAATGATGGTTCTCTTATGTTAATAATAATGCGATGTATTGCTTATATTTTAATGATTTATAAGCATGATGTTAAGTGATGTTGATGATGTTATGTGCCTTTGTATATGTGTTAAATGAGTTGAACTTCTGCCATGTATTTATTATAATTGCATGTGTCAGCTTGAGTTGTTAACGATGTTTGAGAAGTTGTAATTAACTTGTTTAAGACGTAAAGAGTCGTGTCCATGCATTTGCATATTATGAGACGGTGGAGCTTTTGCTCAAAGCGACGGTGGAGCATTTGCTCAAAGCCACGGTGAAGCATATTAATGCTTATATATGGTACCACATGCATGATGTCAAGATGTAAGAGTTGCATTTAGTGAGTCAAATTGTTGACATAATATGAGACAATGTTTTGAGACGATGATGTGTTATTGAGATGTTTTATGACGATGATGTTATCCTTGTATTTTAATATGTGATATATGTGATGAGTTTATGATGTTGTCATACCCTCATTTTGGACCTAAAAATACTCGTTCAAATTTCTTTTCTATTTTTTGATACTTTCAAATTCACCGGGTTTTCTACTGTGCTTCAGGCGCATATTGTACCGTTACTATCTCCAATTTTCTTGCATTTAAAACCATCCTAAGTGTTTTCTTGCATTACAAGTCATTAAAATGGGTTTCTAAAACCGTTGCATGTTTTCCTGCATTTTACTTTGAGTTTTTGCATAAAATCATACAGAAAGGGTATTTTGGTCATTTCCTACAGAGGAACCCATTTTAGTCCCTACAGTCTGTCCCTGAGTCTTTTCAACTTGTCTGCATGAATCGTCAATCAATTTCTGTCCAAGAATCATCTCAGCATTGCATCTAATTTAGTCTGAGTCAGTCTGAGTCATTTTGGTCCTCAGGGGCATTTTGGTCTTTGCACGTCAAATAATTTTTGGGCAGAGAGGTATTTTAAAATACCTCATTTTGGTAGTTTGTCCATTTTAGTCCGTTTTGTCGTTTTTAACTGTTTCACTTTACGTTATTTTCAGATTTCATCTTTTTTACCAGTTTTATATTTTATGCTTTTTGCAAATGAGTCCTTTTTTGTTTAATTGCAAATAAGTCCAATTTCAGTCCAATTCTTTTTAATTCCAAAACAGTCCAATTCTTTTTAATTTTAAAGCAGTCCAAAATTCTTTTTAAAAATTGCAGTTTAGTCCCAAATTCTTTTAAAATTGCATTTTAGTCCTTAGGTCTTTTTTTTGCAGTTTAGTCCAATTGCCACGCAGGCCGGTCCAGGTCCAAGTGTCAAAATTTCATTGGCTCAGCGCACACATGGCAGCCTATAAAAGGCCACCACTGTACAAGTCAGAAAGGCCACCACAGAATCAGTGCGAAGTCACGAACAACTTACAAGTTTCTCTCTCCATTCAGTTAGATCAAAGTCACAACAAATTCAGAAAAATTGAAGAACATTTCACAAACCCTAACCGTTTTCAGAAGCAAATTCGAGCCAAATCAATGGAGTTTTCACCAGCTCTCAGAGATCCATGGCGGAATCTTCATCATTGAGCTAGCATCTCTGCAATTCTAGCATCAAATTCGTCACCAGAAGCGACGAACCTGATACGATCACAAAGGTGCTGATTTTGAGAAGAAGAAGGAAAGAAATTCGAAGATTTTGAGCCAACGAAGAAGAAGAAGAATATCACCGGTTCAGTTCCGGATTTCAAGCAAGAATCAGTGAAAACGGAATCAAATCAAGGAATTCCGAAGATTCGAATCTAAATCTCCGAATAAAACCAAGTGAAAATCAAAAGCTTACCTCTTTCGTGCTTAAAAACATCAGCGAATCCAAATCAACGTGAATCCGTAGAAGATTCGAAGCGTTTTGGTTCAAAATCAATAAACCCTAAAAATCTTTAAAAAAAACGTAAAAGATTCCAAGGTTTACAACGAGTAACAACCGTTGTAAACCAACGAATCCATAAACAAATCCATTCAGAAAAGATTGAACCAAAACGCGAAGAACCAAAACAGTTCGAAGCTACGATTGAAATTCAAGATCCACGTTGATTCAACGGATGAATGTGATTTCCAGTGACTGATTCATGCTTAGAATAACAACACGAAGCAATTAAGACATGTATGAATGATTTCTGGGTAGCCTATGACGAACTAGGGTTAGGGTTCCATAGAAGGCGAAGAGAGAATGAAGAGGGAATGGAGAGAAGAAAGAGAAAGAAAGAAAAGAAATGAGTGAACCGGGTTTTGATGCTTTTATATAGACGCGTGGATCGGGTCGGTTCAGACCCGATCCAGCTCTCCTGTGTTCTAGGCCGTTGGATCTAGGTTTTAGGGCATCCGGATCAATCCAACGCCTCTGAGGCATTTTGGAGATCCGGATCCACCAAGTGGCGCGGGTCTGGGCTCCATGACCGTGGGCTTTAGGTTCCTTTCATTTTTTCTTAATTTTGTTGCTATGCACACCTTCATTCCTGCTATTTGGACCCCCTGTGCACTCTATTTTTATTTTTTTTTACACAAAGGTCCCAAAAAATTACTATGTGTTTTTGATATGTTTTTGACTGTTTTTGTGATATTTTTACATGTTTAAATTGATAAAAATAATACGTGTTAATGTCTCATTTGATTGGTGTATTTTGTGTTTTTGTGTGAAGTTTCTAGCATGATTTTTGATCCAAATATTTGTCACTTGATATTGATGGTTGGCATTTGATTTTATGATGTGATCCCCTCTGATTTCATGCTAATTCATTCAATCTTGTTAAGTTTGTTTTTGTAATATCCTCAATTTTGTTAAATTTGAATTTTGCAATATTTCCAACTTTGTTTAGTTTGATTCTTGGTTACAATTTTGCAATATTTTCAAATCTTGTTAGTTTGATTCTCGTTTACAATTTTGCAATGATTCAATCTTGTTAGGCGTGATTTTTGTTCACTATGTTGCATGGTAATCGTCAATTTCCAATGATGTTGGCTTAATTTCATTTAGTTTGTCATCTTGCAATGATAATTGTTAGCTTTTAATCTTGTTGCTTTAACTCTCGGTTTGCTATTTTACAAGCTTATAGGTTAGCTCCTAATTTTTGCCATGTTTTACTTGTTAGTTTCTTGCTTTGTAGGTAATATTAGTTCACATGCATTTTTCTTTCCACTTTTTACATTTTGCTATTATTTTTCTATGCCAATCAGTTTAACATTCCCACTATCATTTCATCTTGCTTTACTAACCATTTTGTTCTATGTTTCATACATACATTGAGCATTCCACCTCATCCTCATCCTTTAGTCTAGGTTTTATTCACTTTTCTAATTCTTAGGTAGTGATTCCTTTATTTTAATTTCTTGCAAGACCATAGAATGTAAACTAGGGCCAATGTAAAGGACAATGGACACTATAATGATGTACACCGACACACGCACCGACACGCACACACGTTGTATGACCTAACGCTAGATGTATGTTTAGGAAGCGCGAAACTTAGAGAAAATCATTTTCCAAAAAGTGTTAACAATTCCATCACTTGAAAACATTTTTTCAATAAACCTTGGAGTCAAAACTCCATTGTATTTTCTTTCCTTTTCTTAATCAAATTCAAATGGAAATAACTCTTACTTAGACTCTTTTGTAAACAATTGAACTAACCACACATTTTTCTTTCTCAAGCCTTTACGGCCTCTTTCTCTTCCTCAAAACCATTTTCGAAAATTAAAATCAATCAAAACTCACAAAACTTTTCGAGAGAGAACTACATGGAGTTTGATCCCTTAAAAGGGTATGTAGGCAAGAGGTCAAAACCTCTCCAAGTCCAATAAAAATAAATCCCAAACGCTTCTTTCCCCCCATTCTTAAAAACAACCTTTTCAATAAATAGCATTAAAAATAAAGCGTAAAAGATAAATCTAGAAAAACGGCTCCTATAGAGTACTATAGTCGTTACGGGTGCCTAACACCTTCCCGTAGCGAAAATTGCCCCGAACTTAGAATTTCTAAGGGTTTTCTCAATTTTACCCTTCCCCAAAAAAATAGAGACATCAGTGATTGAAAGGTTCAAGCCTAATTAATGACTTGACACCCAAAAATCGCGATGACAGAAATGGCGACTTCACTGGGGACTTTAGGGCTACGCCTAGTTTTTCATGCTTTACGTTTTACGCTTTACTTTATTGTTATATGTAAATATTTTCATGCGACGTGTGGGGTGAGAATATCAAAAGTCCTATACCCGGGCTGAGCGAACTTAGGAATAGGTGGAGATATAATCGACAATCCAATCCGAGGGTTGCCTCGTGTATTGGATTACGCGATCAATCTCACGTAGCTGAGGCATTTTGGGGGTGATGTTGTCGGCGTGTGTTGTCATGCTTAGGCACTTTACTTCCAATTGACCGGTGATGCTATGGACTGTAGTTACCAAACCCATCTTTTGCCTTTTCTTAAGACGTAGTGCGGTGGCTAAACCGAGCGTTGTCTCGAAATTTAGTCGTCACGCGATACTACACTCAAACTAGACCTTCTTACAAATAATCATGGAGCGGGCGTCACCTTGTGCTACTATGATATGCGTAAGAGAGGTTGCAGTTTGGGAACCTTATTAGAACCATGGTTACTACTATCAAAGCCCTAGTCTCACCGGACACCGTGTCCATCCGCAGCTCCGCAACTGTGAACTTCAACCCACCGTGATTTCTTTAACCAAAATCATGCATACATGCATTCATGCATAAACCTGTTTTTTCATGCATTTATCGAAAGGTCTAGACAAATTGAAAACTTTGTAAACATTCCAGGTATGAAGAAGACTAAGTCTTACAAGTTCAAGGAAGTCGATTTGGCTAGCTTAAGGGAGTTGGCACTCAAGGTCGAGAATCCGACTGGGTTTCGTCTCCGATACGGTGGTTTGCTTACTATTCTCCGGACTAATGTGGAAGAGAAGTTGGTGCACACTCTGGTGCAATTCTATGATCCGGTCTTCCGTTGCTTCACTTTCCCGGATTTCCAGTTAGTTCCTACACTTGAGGCTTATTCTAGTTTGTTGGGCTTACCTGTAGCCGAGAAGGCACCTTTCACGGGTCCCGGAGCTCCTCTTACTCCTTTGGTGATTGCTAAGGATCTTTATCTCAAGACTTCCGATGTGTCCAAAAATCTCATTACCAAATCTCACATCCAGGGTTTCACTTCGAAGTACTTACTTGAGCAGGCTAATCTCGGATCTACTTGTCATGACACTCTTGAGGCTATTCTTGCACTACTTATCTACGGGCTCATCCTCTTCCCGAATCTTGACAACTTTGTGGACATGAATGCTATTGAGATCTTCCACTCCAAGAATCCGGTTCCTACTTTGTTAGCTGACACGTACCACGCCATCCATGATCGGACTCTCAAAGGTCGTGGATATACTCTTTGTTGTGTGCCTCTCCTATATAGGTGGTTTATTTCTCACCTTCCAAGTTCTTTCCATGCCAACTCGGAGAATTGGTCTTATTCACAGCGGATTATGGCTCTCCCTCCCGATGAGGTGGTTTGGATTACTCCGGCAGCTCGAGTCAAGGAGATTATCACTGGTTGTGGGGACTTCCTCAACATACCTCTTCTCGGTACCCGGGGAGGAATCAACTACAATCCTGAGCTAGCCATGAGACAGTTCGGTTTCCCTATGAGAACAAAGCCCATCAATCTTGCTACATCCCAGGAGTTCTTTTACTATTCCAATGCCCCTGCTGGGCAAAGGAAAACTTTTACAGATGCTTGGTCTAAGGTTCGAAGGAAAGATGTGAAGCATTTGGGCGTGAGATCCGGTATCGCTCATGAGGCCTATACTCAGTGGGTGATAGATCGAGCCGAAGAGATTGGCATGCCTTATCCTGCTGTGAGACATGTGTCAGCATCTGTTCCGTCCAGGCCATTACCTTTGCTTCCCGCAACCCAGGAGATGTATCAGGAGCATCTAGCTATGGAGAGTCAGGAAAAGCGAGCATGGAAGGCCCGATACAGTGAAGCCGAGAACTTGATTATGACTTTGGATGGCAGAGATGAGCAAAAGGATCATGAGAACCGGATGTTGAAGAAGGAGCTAGCCAGAGTTAGGAAAGAGCTTGAGGAAAAAGACGATTTGCTTATGAGAGACTCCAAGAGAGCCAGATGTCGTCGAGATTTCTATGCGAGATATTGCGGTTCAGTTTCGGAATCTGACTCTGAGGATTATCCTATCTCTCCATAGGCTTAGATGATTATGTTGTTTATGTTGATTGTGTTTCAAAGCCTACCTCCTTTGGCTTAGCATTTCAAAACGATTTGTCTTGACAGTTTCTTAGTTTCTTCTTTTTTCTAATAATGTTTGCAAAGTTTCTAATTTGTCTAAAAAACCCTTTCGATAACCAAAAGGAGTCATTTTTGCATCTGCATTTGTACATATCATGCATCATATGCATCATTCATCGGCCACGAAAAACTTCCAAGTGCTCATTGCCTCCTGGTTCTTCTGCCGCAGTGTGAAAAGTGGCTCGTGCTCGAAAGATTGATCAACCTACCAGAGTACATCAGACTAGACAATACAGAAGAAGGAATCAGGTAGCTATGGAAGAAGAAAACGCACAGCTCCGTACCGAATTGGCTTCTTTGAGGGAAGAGTTGGCTAAGGCTCATGATGTTATGACTGCTCTATTGGCTGCCCAGGAACAACCAGCTTCATCTGCTCCAGAAGCAATTCCAACAGCATCTCTGGATGACCACTTCGCTATGCCGAGGGGACGCCCTTATGGACTCCCACCTTTCTACGCTCCCAATACTGCAACCGGTATTTCTGGTGCTGGTACTTCTGGTGCTGCCAATGGCGATCAAATCCCCATACCAGATCCTGTCTCTCTCCACACTACCTTGCCTCAATCAATGGTCTTCACTGAACCGATCATACATTCTATGCCTCAGGACACCAACACCGATGCTTACCGTGGGAAGTCTCCCATGATCGGGACTATGGAAGAAAGGATGGAGGAACTTGCTAAAGAACTCCGTCGTGAAATCAAAGCTAACCGAGGAAATGGTGATCTCATCAAGACTCATGACCTCTGCTTAGTGTCAAGGGTCGATGTCCCTAAGAAATTCAAAGTCCCAGAGTTTGACCGATACAACGGGCTGACCTGTCCTCAGAATCACATTATCAAATATGCCAGGAAGATGGCTAATTACTCAGACAACGATTCGCTTATGATTCACTGCTTCCAGGACAGTCTAATGGAAGACGCTGCAGAATGGTATACTGGCCTGAGTAAAGATGACATTCGTACCTTCGATGATTTGGCTGCTGCTTTCAAGAGTCATTACGGGTTCAACACCAGGTTGAAGCCAAACAGGGAATTTCTCAGATCCCTCTTCCAAAAGAAAGATGAAAGTTTCCGTGAGTACGCGCAAAGATGGAGGGGGGCAGTTGCCCGTATTACCCCTGCACTAGATGAAGAGGAAATGACTCAGACGTTTTTGAAAACTCTGAAGAAAGATTATGTTGAAAGAATGATCATTGCTGCTCCGAGTAACTTCTCCGAGATGGTCACCAGAGGAACCCGCTTAGAAGAAGCTGTCAGAGAGGGTATCATTGTATTCGAAAAAGGTGAATCCTCCACAAATGCACCAAAGAAATACGGCAATGGCCATCACAAGAAGAAGGAGACAGAAGTCGGGATGGTATCTACCGAGACCAATCAATCCATGGCCACCGTTGCCCCGATCAATGCTACTCAACTACCTCTGCCGTACCAATACATGCAATACGCCCAACATCCGTTCTTCCCGCCATTCTACCATCAGTATCCTCTACCATCGGGCCAGCCTCAGGTCCCTGTAAACGCCATCGCTCAGCAAGTGCAACAGCAGCCACCGGTTCAACAACAACCACAACAACAGCAAGGTCCTCAGGCCAGACCATCTTTCCCTCCGATACCGATGCCCTATGCCGAATTGCTTCTAACTCTGCTGCACAAAGGGTACTGCACAACCAGGCCCGGCAAGCCTCCGCCCAACCCGTTACCTCCCCGGTTTCGTTCTGACCTCAGGTGCAATTTTCATCAAGGCGCTCTGGGCCACGATATGGAAGGATGTTACGCTTTGAAGTATATTGTGAAGAAACTGATAGACCAAGGAAAGTTGTCCTTCGAGAACAATGTCCCGCATGTGCTCGATAATCCGCTCCCAAATCATGCTGCTGTGAACATGATCGAAGCATATGAAGAAACTCCCCGCCTTGATGTTCGTAATGTTGCAACTCCTCTAGTACCGCTGCATGTCAAGATGTGCCAAGCTTCTTTGTTTAACCATGACCATGCTACTTGTAACGAATGTCTTCAGAATCCTATGGGTTGTGCCGTGGTTCAGAACGACATCCAGAGTCTGATGAATGATAACTATCTGATGGCCAGCGACGTTTGTGTGATTATGCCAGTCTTCCATGATACCCCCATTAAGAACACGCCTCCGAAAGAGAATGTTGAACCTCTAGTGATAAGGCTACCTGGGCCAGTGCCCTTTGTTTCCACAAAAGTCGTTCCCTACAAGTACAATGCAACCATGATTGAGAACGGGGTAGAAATACCTCTGGTATCCCCAGCTGTAGTAAGCATCATCGCCGAAGAGACGACGACTCTGAGAAGCGGTAGAGTCCGTCCCCCTTTGTTTCAAAAGAAGACAGCCGCGCCCACCATGGCTCCGGTTGACAAAACAACTCCACTTCCAGTTCCTCCCGTTGCTAAAGATGTTAGCCGGCCGAGTCAGTCTATTGAAGATTCTAATTTGGACGAAATCCTGAAGATAATCAAGAGAAGTGACTACAAGATCGTGGATCAGCTGTTGCAAACCCCGTCAAAGATATCTATCTTATCCTTGCTCCTGAGCTCTGAAGCCCACAGGAATATCTTGCTAAAAGTATTGGAGCAGGCGTATGTTGATCATGAGGTCACAGTGGATCAGTTTGATGGTATAGTGGGAAATATCACCGCTTGCAGTAATCTCTGGTTTAGCGAAGACGAGCTCCCCGAAGCAGGGAAGCATCACAATTTGGCCCTACACATCTCTATGAATTGCAAGACTAACATGTTGTCCAACGTACTAGTAGATACCGGCTCGTCTCTGAATGTAATGCCCAAGTCGACTCTGGACCAGCTAAGCTATCGAGAGGTCCCTTTGAGGAGAAGCATTTTTTTGGTCAAAGCCTTTGACGGATCCCGCAAGAACGTTCTCGGAGAAGTGGATCTTCCAATGACTATTGGCCCTGAAACATTCCTAATCACTTTCCAAGTCATGGACATCGATGCTTCCTATAGTTGTCTCCTCGGAAGGCCGTGGATACATGAGGCCGGCGTGGTCACTTCCACTCTTCATCAAAAGCTGAAATTTGTGAGGAATGGTAAGCTTGTTACTGTACATCGAGAAGAAGCATACTTGGTCAGTCAATTGTCATCGTTCTCTTGTATTGAAGCAGGGTCTGCTGAAGGGACCGCATTTCAAGGTTTGACTGTTGAAGGTACGGAGCCCAAGAAGGTCGATGCCGCTATGGCTTCTTTGAAGGACGCGCAGAAGGCTGTCCAAGAGGGACAGGCTGCCGGTTGGGTCCAGTTAATACAACTACTTGAGAATAAGCGCAAAGAAGGTCTTGGTTTCTCCCCAACATCAGGAGTATCTACTGGGACGTTCTATAGTGCATGGTTCACCAATGCAATTACTGAGGGTGCAACTGGAAGTGGGTCTAGGCCCGTGTTTGTTATATCAGGAGGCACTGCGAAGAATTGGAATGTCATTGACCTTCCGTTGATCATGCATGATTCCGAGTAATGTGTCTTGTTGCTTAGGTCTTTGTTTTTGCAAAATAACCATCTTTTCGCTCTGCCCAAAGCGAAAGAGATATTTTTGTAAGGGCATGTTTGTTTCGGCATTGCCATTATTAATAAAAATTGTCGTTTCTTTCACGACTGTTGTTTTTTTCAATGCTTTTTCCCTCGGAAATGATGGTAATGCCAGAAAAAACCAAAACATCTTTATTTTCTTATTAATTTCAAAGATCTGCATGAAAAATCTTTTCTAAAAATCATCCAACCATATCACGCAGATTGAACCATAATAAACCCGTTGAACACAGTGACCCTATAGTCCCTCCAACTTTTGAATTCCCGGTATTCGAAGCCGAAGATGAGAGTGAGGATGATATACCAGATGAGATTGTTGGAACAAAATGTGTTTAACAATAAACCCTAAAGAGTTTTGATGATAACAAAGTATTAAAAATTGACAATTGGTATTGCTAACATTTGTTCAAGTGTACAGGACCATAAACAAAGTGATATATCTTATCAAGGTTCTAAACGAACAAATAAAGAGCAAAGGAAGTATCTATTTGAAGCTTAAAGCGCTCCTGAAGAGTGGCACTCCTGAAGACTGGCATTTCTGAAGACTAGCGCTCCTGAAGACAAGAGCTCCTGAAGAGTATGACGTCATCAGAAGCTGAAGATCCTCAGAAGCTGTTTTTTCAGAAGCAACAGTATTTCACCAGAAGCAGTTTATCTCAAGATTTCAAGATTCAAGTGTTGTATTTTGGAGCGAAAATTGTACAGCATTGGCAGAAGATTAGTGGATTAAAGCAACGGTCATTTCAAAAGGATTTGAAGTCATTTTGTTGCAAATAGACAAGAAGCGTTGACATTGTACTTTGTACGAACTGTACAACCACCTTCTCCACTACTCTGTTCTTTGTCTCTGCTAACAGACAAGAATAACAGCTCTCATGTACAACCAAGCCTGCATTCTTGTTCCCTCTCAACTGGAATGGATTTGAAATTAATTCTTTATAGGACAATAACTAAATCAGGCAAAGAATCACTGGTGAAAGATCAAGCTTCAGTAACGACTCTTTTTGAATGTGTTGGCACTTACAACGTTCACTTCACACCTCTATATAAAGGAGTGAAGACTTGAAGAACAAAAAGACTCTACAATTTTTTGAAAGCGCCAAAACTCTGTCAAATTGTTCAAGCATCCAAAAGTTCACTTAGAATTTCAGTTTTCAAGTTCATATCTTCGAAATTCTTAAGTCTTAAGAGTCTGTATCTGATTTGTATTGTGAACACCACTGATTGTATATCAAGTGTTCAATCTCAGACATTTTCTGTGTAATTTTGTTTGATAGAAGTCTCTTGCTTGTGTGCTTGAGCATTAGAAGTCTCTTGATTGTGTTCTTGAGCATTTGAAGTCTCTTGCTTGTGTGCTTGAGCATTTGTAATCAGATATTACTTTAGTGAACTCTCCTTGGAAGTGCAAGGGGGACAGGACTACTTCCGGGTTGTGGAAGGAACCTGTATAAATCTTTTGTGTCCTGCTTCTTCTCTTTTCTCTCTGTTTTTCATTCCGCTGCATACGCTCCTGAACAGTATCTTCAAAAGCTGTCTAACTAGCTTCTGATCATTCTAGTTCTGAGTTTTGAAAAGAGAAAACGATTATTTGATAACACAATTCAACCCCCCCTTCTTGTGTTTTTCTCCCCTTCAATTGGTATCTAGAGCCTTGGTTCTGTTGTCAAACACCTAACAGTGTAACAGTCCAAGATCTGAGAAAAACATGTCTGCTGATTCATCTGTTTCTGGTTCTGCTGGCTCTAGTGGTAATCATCATGCTGTAGCATATGATTATAGTGAAAAGAAAACTGACTCAGGGAAGGTTCCAAAGTTTAATGGAGATCCTGAAGAGTTTTCTTGGTGGAAAACCAACTTCTACAGTTATATCATGGGCTTAGATGAAGAACTATGGGATATACTGGAAGATGGAGTTGGTGACTTAATCCTTGATGAAGAAGGAGCTGCTGTTGATAGAAAGATACATACTCCTGCTCAGAAGAAGATGTACAAGAAACATCACAAGATCAGAGGCTCTCTGGTTTCTGCTATACCACGAGCAGAGTACATGAAGATGAGTGATAAATCAACTGCTAAAGCTATGTTTGCATCTTTATGTGCTAACTATGAAGGAAGCAAGAAAGTTAGAGAAGCCAAAGCACTGATGCTTGTTCATCAGTATGAGCTGTTCAAGATGAAGGATGATGAAAGTATTGAGGAGATGTACTCAAGATTTCAAACCCTAGCTCTGGACTCCAAATACTGAAGAAAAGCTATGTTGCTTCTGATCACGTGAGTAAGATTCTCAGAAGCCTTCCTGCCAGATGGAGACCAAAGGTGACTGCCATTGAGGAAGCTAAAGATTTAAACACTTTAAGTGTTGAAGATCTTGTTAGTTCTCTCAAAGTTCATGAGTTAAGTCTAAATGAACATGAGTCTACTAAAAAGAGTAAATCAATAGCTCTTCCATCAAAAGGCAAGTCATCCAAAGCTCTTAAAGTGGCTGAGTCTGATGAAGAAGATTCACCAACTGGAGATTCTGATGAAGAGGTTACTGAGATGATGGCTATGCTCTCAAACAGACTTCAGTATCTAGCCAAAAAGAACAAAAAGTTTGTGTCCAGAAGAGGTAGTTTCAGAAGCTCAAAGAAGGAAGATCAGAAGGGATGCTTCAACTGCAAGAAGCCTGGTCATTTCATTGCTGATTGCCCTGATCTTCAGAAGGAAAAAGCAAAAGAAAAGTCAAAGAAACCAACATTCAAGTCAAGCAAGTTCAAGAATCAGTTAAAGCAGAGTTTGATGGCTACATGGGATAACTTGGATAGTGAATCTGAATCTGACAAAGAAGAGTCTGATGAAGGTGCAAAGATAGTTGTTGGGTTAGTAGCTACAGCAACTTCAGAAGCTGAAACTGAATCAGATTCAGAAGATGAAAACGAGGTATATTCCAAAATCCCTAGAGAAGAACTGATAGAGTCACTTAAAGAACTCCTCACTCACTTTGAATTGAGAACCAATGAGTTGAAAGTTTTGAAAGAAAAATATGTTGCTTTGATGAAGCAACAAGAATCAACTCTATTGGATCTAAAAGCTTCTGAAGAAGGACTCAGAGGTTTTGACTTCATATGCAAGACATATGAAGACAAACTTAAGTTCTTATGTCAGAAGCTGCAAGAAAATTGTGATGGAAAGTCTTTAAGTAACCATGAGATTGCTCTTGAAGATTTCATTATGTCTGGTATTGACAGAAGCAGAATTGCTTCTATGATTTATAGCATTTACAAAAACAATGGTAAAGGGATTGGATTTTCAGAAGCTAAGTCTAATGAAACCAATCTCAAAGCATATTGTGAATGCATAAAGGAAGGATTGAAAACCTTCTTTGTTCCTGAAGGTGCAAAAATGGGAACTGCTGCTTAGTCAGAACCTGAAGCTTCCAGTTCTAAGGCTAAGATTACATCAAAGCCAAAGAACTTCAAGCCTAAGGATATGATAAATTCTGAATCTAAGTCCACAAAGATTAAGATTCTGAAGAGATCAGAACCTGTTCCTCAGAGTCTGATAAAATCAGAATCTGATGTCCTAAAGTCTAAGGTTCAGAAGGGCAAAGCAGTTGGTGCTCCTGAAGTATCAAAACCAAAAGTTGAAAAACCTAAGGTAATGATTAATCAGAAGCTACCCAAAAAGGATCTAAAGGATCAGGAAATGGTGAGTAAATTCTCCAGCTCTAACCCCAAAGGACCCATAAAACAATGGGTACCTAAATCTGAAATTGTCAATACTGCAGATTTGTCTAAAAGCAAGAACAAAGCAAAAATCATGGTACCTGGACAGCGGTTGCTCAAGGCACATGACAGGAGAGAAGTCAATGTTCCTATCCCTCACAATGAAAGAAGGAGGAAATGTAAAGTTTGGAGGCAACCAGTCTGGGAAGATTATTGGTACGGGGACTATTGGTAACTCCTCTACCTCTATTAATAATGTATGGTTGGTAGATGGGCTTGAACATAACCTATTGAGCATCAGTCAATTCTGTGACAATGGTTATGATGTATTATTTGAAAAAGCCAACTGTACAGTAATCAACAAGAATGACAAGTCCATTGTGTTCAAGGGAAAGAGAGTGGAAAATGTCTACAAAATCAATTTCTCTCAACTGGCTGATCAGAAGGTAATTTGCCTTCTATCAATGAATGATAAGAAATGGATGTGGCATAAAAGGCTGGGACATGCTAACTGGAGATTAATCTCTAAGCTTAGCAAGTTACAGCTTGTCAAAGGCCTTCCTGACATTGATTATCATTCAGATGCACTCTGCGGTGCATGCCAGAAAGGAAAAATTGTTAAATCATCTTTCAAAGCAAAAGACAATGTTTCCACCTCAAGACCCTTAGAACTGCTTCATATTGACCTATTTGGACCAGTTAGCACTGCATCCTTATATGGAAGCAAGTATGGATTAGTTATTGTTGATGATTATAGCAGATGGACTTGGGTGAAATTTCTGAAAAGCAAAGATCATGCATACGATGTATTCAGTAACTTCTGCACCCTTATTCAATCTGAAAAAGAAGCCAAAATTTTGAAAATCAGAAGTGATCATGGTGGTGAATTTGAAAATGAGCCATTTAAAGCTTTTTGTGAAAAACATGGAATCTTCCATGAATTCTCTTCTCCTAGAACTCCACAACAGAATGGAGTTGTAGAAAGAAAGAATAGAACCTTACAAGAAATGGCCAGAACCATGATCCATGAGAACAATTTGGCAAAACATTTTTGGGCAGAAGCTGTGAATACAGCGTGTTATGTCCAGAATAGGATCTACATAAGACCTATCTTGGAGAAAACAGCATATGAACTGTTTAAAGGAAGAAAACCCAATATCTCTTACTTTCATCAATTTGGATGTACATGTTACATTCTGAATAACAAGCTCTACCTAAAGAAATTTGATGCCAAGGCCCAAAGAGGAATCTTTTTAGGTTACTCTGAAAGGTCAAAGGCATATAGAGTGTATAATTCAGAGACACTCTGTGTTGAAGAATCTATGCATGTTAAATTTGATGACAAAGAGCTTGAAGATAAAACTTCAAAGCAAGATGAAGGTTTTGCAGAGATACAGGTTCCTGAAGACATTCCAGAACCTGGTCAGTCAGTTGAATCTGAAGATAGTCCAGAAGCAGCACCCACATCAGTTGCTCCTGATGAAGTCACTCCTGATGAAGTTGCTCCTGATGAAGTAGCTCCTGATGAAGTTGCTTTTGATGAAGCACAAAATGGCTCACAGCAAGCAGATTCATCCAACAATACTTTCAAATACAAGTCTTCTCACCCTCAAGATCAAATCATTGGAAGTAAAGAAAGTCCCAGAAGAACAAGATCACACTTCAGACAAGAAGAATCTATGATAGGACTAATTTCAATGATTGAGCCAACAAAAGTTGAAGAAGCACTTTCAGATGATGGATGGATCATAGCTATGCAAGAAGAGCTGAATCAATTCCAACGGAATGATGTGTGGGATCTGGTACCCAAACCTTCTCAGAAGAACATTATTGGAACAAAATGGGTATTCAGAAACAAGCTAAATGAAAAAGGTGAAGTAACCAGAAACAAAGCCAGACTTGTTTCTCAGGGGTATAGTCAACAAGAAGGCATTGATTACACCGAAACATTTGCTCCAGTCGCAAGATTGGAAGCAATCAGGTTACTTTTATCTTATGCAATTAATCATGGAATAATATTTTATCAAATGGATGTCAAGAGTGCATTTCTTAATGGTGTCATAGAAGAAGAAGTGTATGTCAAACAACCTCCTGGTTTTGAGGATCTGAAGCATCCTGACCATGTTTACAAACTTAAGAAATCACTGTATGGCTTGAAACAAGCTCCAAGAGCTTGGTATGATAGACTGAGTAATTTCTTGATTAAAAATGATTTTAAACGAGGTCAGGTTGACACAACACTCTTCAGAAGGACTCTTGAGAAAGACATTCTTGTTGTGAAGATATATGTTGATGATATAATATTTGGCTCTACTAATTCATCTCTTTGCAAGGAGTTTTCTAAGTTAATGCAGGATGAATTTGAAATGAGCATGATGGGAGAGCTGAAATTCTTCCTGGGCATTCAAATTAATCAAAGCAAAGATGGAGTATATGTTCATCAGACGAAATATACAAAAGAGCTTCTGAAGAAGTTCAAGCTTGAAGATTGCAAACTGATGAACACTCCAATGCATCCTACATGTACCTTATGCAAAGAAGATGAAGGATCAAAAGTGGATCAGAAGCTATACAGAGGTATGATTGGTTCTCTGTTATACCTCACTGCATCTAGGCCAGATATTTTATTCAGTGTATGCTTATGTGCAAGGTTTCAGTCAGATCCTAGAGAATCTCATTTAACTGCTGTTAAGAGAATCTTCAGGTATCTGAAAGGAACAACTAATCTGGGACTCCTTTATAGAAAATCCCCAGATTATAAGCTAATTGGATTCTGTGATGCTGATTATGCTGGTGACAGGATTGAAAGAAAGTCAACCAGTGGCAATTGTCAATTTCTGGGTGATAATCTGATATCCTAGGCTAGCAAGAGACAAGCAACTATTGCTATGTCTACAGCAGAAGCAGAATACATTTCAGCTGCAAGTTGTTGCACACAACTACTCTGGATGAAACATCAGCTGGAAGATTATCAGATACATGCTAACAGTATTCCTATCTTTTGTGATAATACTGCTGCTATTTGCTTGTCAAAGAATCCAATTCTGCATTCAAGAGCCAAGCATATTGAGATCAAACACCATTTTATCAGAGATTATGTTCAAAAAGGAATTTTAGATATACAATTCATTGATACTGAAAATCAATGGGCTGATATATTTACTAAGCCTTTAACTGTTGAAAGATTTGATTTTATTAAGAAAAATTTGAACATGCACTACGTGTCTGATTAAAATTGCTTGCTCCTGAATAAGAAGTTCAGATTCTGAAGTCACTTCAGAAGCCATTGTCCTTCAGAAGCTCCTGAGTGAGGTCCTGAAGAAAATGTGCTCCTGATGAGTTATCAGAATCTCAACCTTCAGAAGAGAATCTTTGTGCTCCTGAATAGCAGAAGTTAGTGGAAGTTCTGGAGTTGCTCCTGGCAACACCTGTCCCACTAACTTATACAGCTCATCTGAAATCTGACAGCGTGGCATAAATGTATTGGCGTATAACTCAAAGGGCAATGATGTTAATTTTACTTTTCGTAGTACTATCTCGCGCCCCCAACTGTCATTAATGCTATGTTTGTTTGTCCCCTGTTATTCAAACGTTTTTCGCTAAAAAGCACTTAATCAAAAACACACACTACTCACTTCACATCCTACACTTTCTGTTTTTGATTTCGTATCTGCTAAGAAAAGTTCTCTCTCTCTCAAAACCCTAAGAACCCAAATCTCAAACTTCTTCAAACATCAACGGCTTCATCAAGTTCTGTTCAAGAATCCAACGCTCAACTCGCAGTTCAGCAAGCTGAAGGTCAGCAAGAAAGGGCTGCTTACGAGATCAAAGGAGTCACCATGAGCCTAAAAGAATGGCAACTTAAGATTCAAACAGAGAATCCGGTGGATTTTGAATCTCTTGCGTATCATGGCTGTGACATCAAGAGGTTTTATGAAGCTCAAGGGCTGATGAACTATTTCAATATGCTTAATGGCCCTACTTACAAGACGCTCGTCAGGCATTTCTGGGTCAGAGCTTCAGTGTATGATAAGGAAGCATCAGAACTGGAGGAACAAGAAAAAGTTCTAATCGATCCCTCTCTCGAAGGGAAAACCAGAGAAGAAATGGGTCTAGAACCATTCAGAGAAGTTCAGATCAGGTCGAGCCTGATGGGTATCCCAGTCTACATTTCTGAAGCTATAATTGCTTTTGTCATTGGAGCAGAAGCATCTGGAATGTACTCCGGTGTAGATATACCAAACTGTCAGTCAAGCACCTGGAGTGATTTGGTGAATAAAACTCTCTTCAATTCTACAACAGCCGGTAAATACTGTGACTTGAACATGATCAACAAGATGCTCCTGAAGATTCTCAATGAGAACATGCTACCTAAAGGAGGTGGTGGAGATCAACCCTCTTTGGCTCACAAAGTTTTTCTCCATCACATTATCAAGGGTGAGAAGGTGAATCTGTAACACCCCGTTTTCCCAACATAAAAATTCACGTAAAAACATTTATCAGAGTATGCAACACAACGACGGGATATCACATAAAAACTTAATCCGAAACAGTTAAATAATAATTTAACCCAATAACTTCAAACTTTGCAGCGGAAATCATACTTAAAATTCATAAAACATTTGGCACGCAGGCCCCATAAAAATTATCTCAAAGTTAGTTTCATTATTGCAACATAACATAAAATAATCACGTAAAAGAATGAAGCATGCATATATGATGACCCCATCCCGTTACGTATCAGAGCGACCTAAACGACACAGTGAGGCAAGGCCACTCACGAAGCAACTGCACACTAAGCACGATCACCTGCACTTGCCCACAAGGCGGCAATTCCAGCAGAAGGGGTGAGATTTCATAACAAAATAATATTAATCAACATAATTTAGAATAACAATTAACATCAACACATCAATAGCATTCTTGCATAACAATTAGCACGTAATCACATAATCAACTTCATATCATCTTTAAGCAAGTAGCATAGATAGATAACACTTATCACGTAATCATATATTCATTCTTTATCAACAACATGACATCATAAATATGACCATGCGACAATGCTCTTAGACTCCTTATATGCATGTGGTACCAAACTTCATCATAAGTATTAATATACTTTTAAAACGTGCGGAGGACAAAGCTCCTATTAAACGTGCGGAGGACAAAGCTCCTATCATGGTGAGGACTAAGCTCAATGTATGCTATGCATGGACTCAATTCAAAACAACATTTACCCTTAATCATCTTACCATCATGCATCCAAGAAATTGGAGCTAAACAACAACTTATCATCGCATATATAATATATACACATATCATAACGGTTCAGTTTAATAACATCAGCAGTATAATATAGACATCAAGGCAGAATGATATCATCACAACAATTACTAATCAAGCAACATAGGCTTTAACATTTTAGCATAAGGTTTAATACTTAATTTCTTGCTCACTAAACAATCCATACCTAGATCAGCTCTGCACAGGTCTCTCAACATTACCACTAGGCCTAAATAACACTCAGGGATCATCTCCAAATCAATCACACGGAACAGATCACACTAACCCTCACAACTCCCAATCTGGTAGTGTTCGCGAGGCGAGTGAGTTAGCTCGCCGTGGCGAGCTGCCAGAAGCAACTCGCGAGGCGAAGAAAAGTGCTCGCTATGGCGAGCTGCCAGAAGCAACTCGCGAGGCGGGGATAAGTACTCGCTATGGCGAGCTGCCAGAAGCAACTCGCGAGGCGGGGATAAGTACTCGCTATGGCGAGCGATGAAGCTCATCACTCGCGAGGCGAGGATCACTGCTCGTCGTGGCGAGCGATGAATCTCGATGCGGCCAGAACTGCTATTTTCTCTAAATTCTCACGATTCTCATGGTTCCAGGCCTTCTACTGATTCCAGAATTCATCCTAAACATATTCTAAGGTCTAGGAACACTTTCTACACGAAATAAACCTAAACTAACCGTTAGATCATCAATTTCTAAGGTTTTGACCTAGTTTTCTCATTCTCTCAATTCAATCCTATTACTGTTAATTATTCATCAGGATTATGCCAATTAACATTACAGAATTATGAGTCTCACCCTTACCTGGTTATGAAGAAATCGCAGCTCACTCTCCTTCTCTTCCCTCACGCGTGCGTTTTCTTTCTTTCTGTTTCCAAAGTCTGAAAGCGTTACTGACTCCTAACCCTAGTTGCCTTATTTATACTGCCAACAAATCTTATCTTATTTACTCTTTCTCCCACATAACTCTCTAAAATCCAAAACTAACCCACAACTAAATATTTTATTTTCTTTTCAAATCTTATTTTATTTAACAATAAAATAAGTCTCTTAACCTTATCCTTAGCATTATATCTTACCACAAAATCATCCCAAGCATATCAAAACACATCAAAACATATCCAAACATATCAAAACATATCAAAACATATCAAAACACTTATATATTATATAAATATAATATAATCACCTAAACTCGATTTAAATAAATAATAAAACGAACGTGGGCGTTACAACTCTCCCCCTCTTAAAAGATTTTCGTCCTCGAAAATTACCTCAAGCGAATAACTCTGGATAAGACTCCAGCATCTTACTCTCAAGCTCCCAAGTCAAGCTTTCACCAGTCGCTCCCGACCAAACGACTCTAACGAGAGGTATATCCTTGCCTCTCAACGTCTTCACTTTCCGATCATCAATCCTTACCGGTAAAGTCTCCACCGTAAGGTTGTCTCTAACTTGCACATCATCGCTCTGGATCACATGAGATGGATCCGGAACATACTTCCGAAGCTGCGACACATGGAAAACATCATGTAAATTCGAAAGATGCGGTGGTAACCCAACTCGGTATGCCACCGTTCCAACCCTCTCAGATATCTGATACGGGCCAATAAATCTCGGAGTCAACTTCTTTGACTTCAACGCACGTCCAACACCAGTCATAGGTGTGACCCTTAAAAACACGTGGTCTCCTTCCTGAAACTCAAGATCTTTCCTTCGCTTATCATGGTAACTCTTTTGTCGACTCTGCGACGCTTTCATCTTCTCTTGAATCATCTTAACCTTCTCAGTAGTTTGCTGAACAATCTCTGGCCCTAAAACCACTCTTTCACCTGACTCAAACCAACACAACGGAGTTCTGCACCTCCGACCGTACAAAGCCTCAAAAGGTGCCATTCCAACACTAGAATGATAACTATTATTGTATGTGAACTCGATTAAGGGAAGATGACTATCCCAAGTTCCTCCTTGCTCAAGAACACAAACTCTCAACAAATCCTCTAGCGACTGAATTGTCCTTTCCGACTGACCATCAGTCTGCGGATGATACGCCGAACTCAATCTCAACTTAGAACCCAAAGCCTCTTGCAAACTTTTCCAAAATCTAGAAGTAAATCTTGGATCTCTATCTGATACAATGCTCGAAGGAACACCATGCAACCTTACGATCTCCTTGATATAAATCTCTGCCAACTGGGCAACAGGAAAACTAATATTAATCGGTAGAAAATGAGCCGACTTCGTCAATCTGTCAACTATTACCCAAATGGCGTCATTCCCTCTTGGAGTATTCGGCAAACTAGTCACAAAATCCATGGATATACTATCCCATTTCCACTCTGGAACATCTAAAGATACCATCATGCCAGCCGGTTTCTGATGCTCAATTTTCGACTTCTGGCAAACTAAACAAGCATACACAAACTGTGCCACATCACGTTTCAATCCAGACCACCAAAACAACCTCTTCAAATCATGATACATCTTCGTAGCTCCCGGGTGAATACTCAAGCTACTTCTGTGACTCTCTTCCAGAATCATCTTCTTAATCTCTTCATTGTCAGGAATGCAAATCCTACCTCGGAATCTCAACACTCCCTGATCGTCGACTTGAAAATCACTATCTTCAGTCTGATTACCAGTAACCATTAAATCCACAAACTTGACATCTTCTTTCTGCGCCTCTCTTATATTCATCAAGAAGTCACTATCAATCTTCAGCATCCCTAGCTTCACACTCTGAGGCGTCCTTTCACAAACCAAACTCAAATCTCTAAATTGCTCAAGTAATTCGAACTCCTTAACCATCATAGCAGACATATGCAAAGTCTTCCTACTCAAGGCATCTGCTACCACATTCGCTTTACCCGGATGATAATTCAACCCAAAGTCGAAGTCCTTCAAAAGTTCTAGCCATCTTCTCTGCCTCATATTCAATTCCTTCTGATCGAAAAGATACTTCAAGCTCTTGTGATCACTGAACACTTCGAATCTCGCACCATATAAGTAGTGTCTCCACATCTTCAATACAAAAACCACAGCTGCTAATTCCAAATCATGCGTCGGGTAATTCTTCTCATGAATCCTCAACTGTCTTGAAGCATAAGCTACCACTTTACCTTCTTGCATAAGCACACCTCCCAAACCCAACTTAGACGCATCACAATACACTACAAAAGGCGCATCAGACTTTGGCAAAATCAAAACTGGAGCAGTCGTCAAACGCTTCTTCAACTCGTTGAAACTGTTCTCACAATGCACATCCCAAACAAAAGCTCTACCTTTACAAGTCAACTGGGTCAACGGAAGAGCTAACTTGGAGAATCCTTCACTAAACCTTCTGTAGTAACCAGCTAAACCCAAAAAGCTCCTAATCTCAGTAACTGACTTCGGAGTCTCCCATTGCGATATGGCTTCAATCTTAGACAGATCTACTGCAATACCATCACCAGAGATAACATGACCAAAGAAACTCACTTCTTTCAACCAGAATTCACACTTAGACAATTTGGCATAAAGTTTCTTCTCTTTCAATACTTGCAAGACAATCTTCAGATGTTCAGCATGCTCTTCCTCAGTCTTGGAGTAAATCAGAATATCATCAATAAATACAACTACGAACTGATCCAAAAATGCATGGAAGATGCGATTCATATACTCCATAAATACTCCCGGTGCATTAGTAACTCCAAAAGGCATAACCTTGTACTCATAATGGCCATAACGCGTTCTGAAAGCTGTCTTCTGCATATCCTCATCCTTTACTTTAATCTGGTGATAACCGGACCTCAAGTCAATCTTGCTGAAAACACGTGCACCCACTAACTGATCCATCAAATCGTCAATTCTCGGTAGTGGATACCTATTCTTGATAGTTACCTTGTTCAACTGCCGATAATCAATACATAGCCTCATACTACCATCTTTCTTCTTTACTAGCAACACTGGCGCTCCCCAAGGTGAAACACTTGGTCTAACAAATTTCTTCTCGAGTAAATCTTCCAACTGTTTCTTCAATTCAGCTAATTCGGAAGCAGACATACGATAAGGTGCCATCGACACCGGCTTAGTTCCAGGAACAAGATCAATAGAAAACTCGACTTCCCTCTCTGGAGGTACATCAGGAATTTCATCTGGGAAAACTTCAGGAAAGTCGCATACCACTTGTAATTTATCGATCACTGCTTGATTCTCTAAAGATAAAGAAGCCATCAACGAAAACATCAACATACCATCACGTTCTAGTTGCTTCAGCTGCTTAGTAGATAAGAACTCAGCACCACTTTCCTCTTCAGCGGACGAGAAATGCACCGTCTTGCGAAAACAATTAATAAGAACGTGGTTGTACTCTAACCAATTCATACCCAGTATTACATCCATACCGCTTAAAGGTAGACAAACTAGATCCATCTCAAAATCGCGACCAAACATAGACAAAGGACAACTCAAGCATACGAGAGAAGTAGTCACCGAACCCTTAGCTGGAGTTTCGACAACCATCTCTCCATTCATATCAGACATAGCAAGACTCAAAGCAGAAACACAGTCTAAAGCAATAAAGCAATGTGTAGCACCAGTATCAATAATAGCAACTAAAGGAGTATTATTAATATAGCAAGTACCTCTGATCAAACGATCATCACTGTCTGTCTGAGTACCGGTCAGGGCAAAAACTCGACCCGTAGTAGGCGCCCTCTTCGGCTGCTTGCACTGGGAACCAATATGACCCTCTTCGTTGCAATTGAAGCACACGATATCATTACGCTTGCAATCAGCTACTAAATGACCCTTCTTGCCACACCGGACACACTTCTTGATCTCTTCTGGACAAGCATTGCTCTTGTGGCCTTTCACACCACAGTTGAAACACACGATCTCAGCAGGGGTACCCTTCTTCGCAGTCTGCCTATCCACGACCATCCTCTGTTTCCCTTTATCAGCGGGAGCACTGTACGGCTTAGGACGACTCTGCTGACCCTTGGCCTTCCTCTCATTCACTACCTTGTAGTGAGCCTTTGTATCTTCCTCATAAATCCGGCAGCTGTTCACCAAATCCGGAAAAACTCTGATCTGTTGGTACCCAATCGCCCTCTTAATGTCGGGCCTCAAACCGTTCTCGAACTTGATACACTTCGAAAACTCAGTAGTCTCAGCAGCATAGTGCGGGTAGAACTTTGCCAACTCTACAAACTTGGCAGCATACTCGGTCACTGACATATTTCCTTGCTTCAGCTCAAGGAACTCGATCTCTTTCTTCCCGCGAACATCTTCCGGAAAGTACCTCCTCAGAAACTCTCTTCTGAACACGGCCCAAGTCACAACAGCCCCATCTTGCTCGAGGCTAGGTAACACGCTGACCCACCAATCATCAGCTTCCTCTGACAGCTGATGTGTACCAAATCGCACCTGCTGGACTTCGGTGCACTGCATCACTCTGAAAATCCTTTCTATCTCCTTAAGCCACGTCTGGGCTCCATCGGGGTCATACCTTCCCTTGAACGTTGGAGGATGATTCCTCATGAAAGTCTCCAACATCCTCGTCTCAGCATTCACGCCAGCATTTGCATTAGGTTGTTGTCCCACAGCTTGGGCAACAGCTTGAAGAGCAGCAGCTAATGCGGTATCGTTCCTCCCAGCCATTCTGATATTCTACAACAACAGTAACAGCAACATAAGATTTAGTAATACAAATATTACTAAGACTCAACAAGACTCTCTAATTGGCCGGACAGACCGACTTGCTCTGATACCAATTGTAACACCCCGTTTTCCCAACATAAAAATTCACGTAAAAACATTTATCAGAGTATGCAACACAACGACGGGATATCACATAAAAACTTAATCCGAAACAGTTAAATAATAATTTAACCCAATAACTTCAAACTTTGCAGCGGAAATCATACTTAAAATTCATAAAACATTTGGCACGCAGGCCCCATAAAAATTATCTCAAAGTTAGTTTCATTATTGCAACATAACATAAAATAATCACGTAAAAGAATGAAGCATGCATATATGATGACCCCATCCCGTTACGTATCAGAGCGACCTAAACGACACAGTGAGGCAAGGCCACTCACGAAGCAACTGCACACTAAGCACGATCACCTGCACTTGCCCACAAGGCGGCAATTCCAGCAGAAGGGGTGAGATTTCATAACAAAATAATATTAATCAACATAATTTAGAATAACAATTAACATCAACACATCAATAGCATTCTTGCATAACAATTAGCACGTAATCACATAATCAACTTCATATCATCTTTAAGCAAGTAGCATAGATAGATAACACTTATCACGTAATCATATATTCATTCTTTATCAACAACATGACATCATAAATATGACCATGCGACAATGCTCTTAGACTCCTTATATGCATGTGGTACCAAACTTCATCATAAGTATTAATATACTTTTAAAACGTGCGGAGGACAAAGCTCCTATTAAACGTGCGGAGGACAAAGCTCCTATCATGGTGAGGACTAAGCTCAATGTATGCTATGCATGGACTCAATTCAAAACAACATTTACCCTTAATCATCTTACCATCATGCATCCAAGAAATTGGAGCTAAACAACAACTTATCATCGCATAAATAATATATACACATATCATAACGGTTCAGTTTAATAACATCAGCAGTATAATATAGACATCAAGGCAGAATGATATCATCACAACAATTACTAATCAAGCAACATAGGCTTTAACATTTTAGCATAAGGTTTAATACTTAATTTCTTGCTCACTAAACAATCCATACCTAGATCAGCTCTGCACAGGTCTCTCAACATTACCACTAGGCCTAAATAACACTCAGGGATCATCTCCAAATCAATCACACGGAACAGATCACACTAACCCTCACAACTCCCAATCTGGTAGTGTTCGCGAGGCGAGTGAGTTAGCTCGCCGTGGCGAGCTGCCAGAAGCAACTCGCGAGGCGAAGAAAAGTGCTCGCTATGGCGAGCTGCCAGAAGCAACTCGCGAGGCGGGGATAAGTACTCGCTATGGCGAGCTGCCAGAAGCAACTCGCGAGGGGGGGATAAGTACTCGCTATGGCGAGCGATGAAGCTCATCACTCGCGAGGCGAGGATCACTGCTCGCCGTGGCGAGCGATGAATCTCGATGCGGCCAGAACTGCTATTTTCTCTAAATTCTCACGATTCTCATGGTTCCAGGCCTTCTACTGATTCCAGAATTCATCCTAAACATATTCTAAGGTCTAGGAACACTTTCTACACGAAATAAACCTAAACTAACCGTTAGATCATCAATTTCTAAGGTTTTGACCTAGTTTTCTCATTCTCTCAATTCAATCCTATTACTGTTAATTATTCATCAGGATTATGCCAATTAACATTACAGAATTATGAGTCTCACCCTTACCTGGTTATGAAGAAATCGCAGCTCACTCTCCTTCTCTTCCCTCACGCGTGCGTTTTCTTTCTTTCTGTTTCCAAAGTCTGAAAGCGTTACTGACTCCTAACCCTAGTTGCCTTATTTATACTGCCAACAAATCTTATTTTATTTACTCTTTCTCCCACATAACTCTCTAAAATCCAAAACTAACCCACAACTAAATATTTTATTTTCTTTTCAAATCTTATTTTATTTAACAATAAAATAAGTCTCTTAACCTTATCCTTAGCATTATATCTTACCACAAAATCATCCCAAGCATATCAAAACACATCAAAACATATCAAAACACTTATATATTATATAAATATAATATAATCACCTAAACTCGATTTAAATAAATAATAAAACGAACGTGGGCGTTACAGAATCTACCCAAATACATCTTCAAACACATGATAAAAGAGCTCAGGGAAAGCCAGAACAAGTGCAGAGTCTGGGTTCCCTATGGAAGACTGATCTCAGAAATCTTCCATCAAGGAGGCATTATTAGAGCTCTGAATGAAGTAAACTACTTCACTGATGAACAGCTGGAAACTGAGACCGGAAAGGTGATGAATGCATTCACCTTGAAGCATATGAAGCTAATTCCTGAAGTGACCAAACTAAAGACAGACATCTGTGAATCAAGGGTGGTATCGAATCTGATGGAGGACTTCCCTCCCATCTGCAAGAAAGACACCCTGGCTATTCAAATGGCTCTCATTGCTGATCACTATGAGACTCATGGGAAGCTGATCAGTCTGGATGAAGTTCCAGAAGAAATGTATGGACAAGAACTTCCTGTTGCTAAAGGAAGAAAAGCAAAGAGGAAGGTTCTCACTAAAGAATAGTATCTGGAGGGTGAAAATCCATCTAAGAAGACCAAGAAAGAAAAGGCTCCTGAGAAGTCTTTGTCTGGTGCTCCTGGAGGATCATCAATTCAGGAAGAGGTTCAGGATCTGAACCCAGGAGCTATTATTCCTCAGAAGACCAGAAGTGGCAAGCAAATGGCTTCGGCATCTACAACAACAACTAAAGTGAAACAGATTCCTCAAAAGAAGAAAAGGACTCAGAGGATAAGAAAATTGAAGGAATCTGTGTACACAGCTGAAGATTGTGCAGCTACAGAGGCACAAGAAAGTAGAAGAAGTAAGAAAGAAGAAGAAGGCTGAATCTGAAGCTGTTCAGAAGGCCTTGGAGCTAGCTAAGGAAATAGAAGTACCTACTGAGGTCTTGCTCAAGAAAGGTGCTGCTGAGGTTGCTGAGCAAGCTCTGATGAGCTCAATAGAACTGCAAGCTGAAGTTGCTACTGAAGCTGCAAGTATTCTAGCTACTCCTGGATCAGAATCTGTATCAGGTACATCTTCTACACAACCTTTGATACACATAGAATCTGGCTCCTCTCCCTCATCTTCCCCCCAATCCAAAACCTCATCATCCTCATCTTCTGATATGGATGATATTCCTATAAGCATCCTCAGAAAAGGCCTATCACCATCCTCCAAACTCCACAAAAATTCTTCTAAACCTAATTCTCCTTTCAAACAATCTGAACCATCTATTCAAGCTAGGGTCAGTAGCTTGCTTGAATTAAAATGCAGCAAACTACCCCCTAATCATCCTCTTCAACCACCAACCATTCAACCCGTCAACATGATTTTACCTGACAAGCCAGAAGATGACTTTGTTATAAATAATCTCAGCAGTCATCTATCCGGTGAACTTCCAAACTTTAACCTAACACCACAAAAAGCCTCTGAAGTAACAACTTCAAGAGTTGCTTCAGAAAGCCCACAACAACAACAATCACCTGAACAACAAATGCCCTCAACCGGTCCTGAACAATCTGTTCCTGAACAAACTGTTCCTGAACTAGATGTTCCTGAACCAACCAATTCTGACCATACTCCTGAATTTCTTTACACTGAAAATGTTATGGAGATTGATGATTCTGTCATTGATCCTGATGCACAAACTGCTCAATCTTCACCTATGGAGGTTGACCAGTCTGCTTCTGATCAGGCACAATCACAATCTGAAAGCAATACTCAATCATCAACCTTAAATAATCTACAAATTCAACCCTGTGCTCCTCCCAAGCCTAGAAAACAACCTTCACCACCCACCAGATTCTTAGATTCTAATGTATTAAAGGGCGTGTGTGAGGACATAGCTGACAAAATGATCAAGCTCATTTCATCTAGAAGTGACTTGAGTCACAAAGAAAGCTGTGAGAAACAATGGAGTAGGCTCAAGGAGAGAGTTGAGTATGTCATGCAAGCACTGTCCTCAACGTGTGTAGAAGCTCAAGAGCAAGCTAAGCAGAAGCTTCAGGACTGGCTGAATGGCATCAATGAAGACCTTGAAGAGGTTAAGATAACAGGAACCTGGGCAAGATCATCTTTAAGTATCAGAGGAAGAGAACCAACTGATTTTCTGCCTCAGTACATTCATCCCAAGGACCTGGACTTATCCTTCCTTACAAAGATCAATCTAAAGGCATCAGCTCCTAATCCGGCTTTAGCTCAGGAGAACAAGATCTTAAAAGAGAAGAATCAGAAGCTAGAAAAAGATCTCTTTGAGCAAAGGCTGCTTCTCCTAGAACACAAAGCTGAAACTGATGCTAAGTTGGAAGAAGCCAGGATCAGAGAAGAAAATATGGCCAGAAGCCTAGCTGAGATGAAGCAGAAGCAAGAGGAAACCAATGACCTCCTGAAGAAGATTCTTGAAAACACTCTCAAACAAACCAACCCCTAGTTGCACACCCTTTATTGTTTGTTGTGTTTTTCAGTTTGTTCTACTATTAACTTTGTATGCTTCTGAATTCAAACACTTCTATATATTTCTTTGCTCCTGATCTTATTAATTGCTTCTGACTATTTTTAACGCATTTCACTTGTGATATTGATTATGCTCTGTGTAACGCCCTAGTTGTTGTTTATTTATCTTAGTTGATTTTTGTGTATTTTATGTGCTTTAAAGTTGTTTTTGTTAAATTATGTGAATAAGTGGTGTGCCTATTTGTTTATAATTATTTAGGTGATTTTATGTTATTTATGAAAAATAAGTAGAATAATTATTAATTATTAGAATTGTGGGTTAATGGGAATTAAAGAAAATTAAGTGAGGGAGTAAAGAGAAAAAGGGAGGTTATGTTTTGGTAAGGTGAGTAAGAGTAAAACCAGTAAGAAAAGAAAAGAAAAAGGCACGTATCAGTAAAACAAAAGAAACAGAGTTTTGGGAGAAAAGAGCCAAGAACAAGGGGAGAACTAGGAAGGGGGAAATTCATCCAATTGCTGTAGATTTTCGCTGAATTAAGGTAAGGGTGGGTTTACTCTTCAATTGTCAATATACATGTATGTGTTTTCATGAAAATGGATTGAAATTGGTAGTTTTGGAATTAGGTTTATGAACATGATGAATTGCTCATTTTCTGATGAATTGTGTGGTAATGTTGTTGTTATGATATGTTATGCTGTTTTGTTGTGTCTTGAACCCATAAACATTGTTTCTAAACCGTTTTGGGTGATTGGGGGATTAAAAATGGGATTTTTGGATGAAAATGGAGTTAGAATCGTAGGTTAGAATTCTGCCCAGACGAACACTCGCTTAAGCGAGATTCCCTTCGCTCAAGCGAGCAACACTTTGCTACGCCCAGTCTGAACTTTTAGTCGCTCGCTTAAGCGAGCCACGAGCGAACCCCAAGCGAGCAAAATGCTAACCTTCGTCATTTGCGTCGCTTAAGCGAGATTCCCGTCGCTTAAGCGAGAGACGCCCAGGATAGTGTATTTTACCCGTTCGCTTAAGCGAACCAGAAGCGAGCTTCAAGCGAACTAAAACCCAACCTTCGTCATTTGACTCGCTCAAGCGAGATGCTGCTCGCTCAAGCGAGCTGGGTCCTGTGCGACCCAAAATGTGATTTTCCCAAGATGTTCTAAACCCAAACCTAAGCTTTCTAAGATGTTTATTAGATTTATTAAGAATTGTTTAGATGATAAAAACTATATTATGATGATGATTTAAGATGAAATTATGAATGTTGATGTGCAAATAATGATACTTTGTTAATTGAGTTGCCTTGTTGATGTTGAGTGGTCTTGTCCAGTTGGGGAGGGTATCCTAAGTTGTTGTTGTTGTTGGTTGCATGCTGATATGCTCCATTAAGATGTTGGGTTGTATGCTGATATACACCATAGAGTCATTTCATACTCATTTGCATTTGTTGGGGGCTTATTGCCCTGGAATGTTTATCATTCACCTGTTGGGGGCTTATTGCCCTGGAACGCTTTATCGTTCACCTGTTGGGGGCTTATTGCCCTGGGATGCTTTAACCATCCAAAATGTTGGGGGCTTATTGCCCTGGAATGCTTAGCATTCAACGCGCGTAGTTGGTACCACATGCATAATGCATTAAATGTTATGGAGTCTTGCATTAGTGGTAGGTGTGAGTTGTCCTTTTGGGATTGTTGTTGGTGAGAAGTCGCCACAAGTGTTGTTGTTGTTGTTGATATGAATCAAAGATGAATCAATATGATAATGTTGAGTTGATGATGTTGATGATGATGCTGCTGATTGTGAATATTGTTGTTGTTTTCAATGTATTTTGATGAATTCATATATTTATATATTGCTTTGTTTTGTGAACTCACCCCTTCTGCTGGAATTGCCGCCTTGTGGGCAAGTGCAGGTAGCGAAGACTAGCGGTGTTGGCTCTTGAGTCTAGGGCTCTGATACATAGTAGGGATGGGGAAACGTTATCTTTCTTGTATTCCTTATGTATCATTTCTTTGAAGAAAATGTTGTTGAGATTCTATTGTTGAATAATTTTATTATGTTGACGGCCTTTGTGCCAAGATTTATGATGTAGTTGTTGAATATGATTTTATATAAAGACTTTCCGCTGCAGAATTTTATATGATGATATTACATGTTGGTTTTAAATAGTTTTATATTCTATTTAAATAATTTTGAAAAAGAAATGTGATACTCCGTTGTTTTGTTGAATAACTCTGATTATGATTATTAGTAATATTAGTATTACGTTATTTCGGGAACGGGGTGTTACAATTGGTATCAGAGCAGGTCGGTCCGTCCGGCCAATTAGTAGAGTCGTGTCGAGCCTAGTAGTGTTGTGTGACAGCTTTAAACTGTCTTTTGTTGCCTTGTTTTGTTGTCTGTTGCGTAGAGAACTGGTTAGAGTATAACCATGTTCGTAGTAGTTGCTTTACGAAGACGGTGCGGTTTTCTTCTGCTGAAGAAGAGAGTGGAACAGAATTTTTATCCACCAAGGAGATGAAGCGGTTAGAGCAAGACGGTATGTTGATGTTTTCTTTGTTGGCATTCTTGTCGGTGGAGAACCAAGCTGTGATTGATGGGCTGCCCGTTGTGAAGGAATTTCCTGAAGTTTTCCCTGATGAGATTCCAGATGTGCCACCGGAGAGAGAAGTGGAATTTTCAATTGACCTTGTGCCGGGTACGAAGCCTGTGTCAATGGCTCCTTACCGTATGTCAGCTTCGGAGTTAGCTGAGTTAAAGAAGCAATTAGAAGACTTGCTTGATAAGAAGTTTGTGAGACCGAGTGTTTCACCGTGGGGAGCGCCGGTGTTGTTGGTAAAGAAGAAGGATGGTAGCATGCGGTTGTGTATTGATTACCGTCAGTTGAATAAAGTGACGATCAAGAATAGGTATCCACTTCCGAGAATAGATGATTTGATGGATCAACTAGTGGGTGCCCGCGTTTTTAGCAAGATTGACTTGAGGTCAGGTTACCATCAGATAAAGGTGAAGGATGAGGACATGCAGAAGACGGCGTTTAGGACGCGTTATGGTCATTATGAATATAAGGTGATGCCTTTCGGTGTGACGAATGCACCTGGTGTGTTTATGGAGTATATGAACAGAATTTTCCATGAGTATCTGGATCAGTTTGTAGTAGTCTTTATTGATGATATTTTAATCTATTCTAAGACTGAAGCTGAGCATGCAGAGCATTTGAAGATTGTATTGCAAGTGCTAAAAGAAAAGAAGCTGTATGCCAAGTTATCCAAGTGCGAGTTCTGGCTGAATGAAGTAAGTTTTCTTGGCCACATTATTTCTGGTAATGGTATTGCTGTAGATCCTTCGAAGGTTGAAGCTGTGTCGCAGTGGGAGACACCAAAGTCGGTTACTGAGGTAAGAAGTTTTCTAGGGTTGGCTGGTTATTACCGCAGATTTATTGAAGGATTTTCGAAGTTAGCACTTCCTCTGACGCAGTTGACTTGTAAGGGGAAAGTATTTGTGTGGGATGCTCAATGTGAAAGTAGTTTCAACGAGTTAAAGCAAAGGTTGACGACTGCTCCTATTTTGATTTTGCCAAAGCCAGAAGAACCTTTTGTTGTTTATTGTGATGCATCTAAGCTGGGCTTGGGTGGTGTTTTGATGCAAGATGGCAAGGTGGTAGCATATGCTTCTAGGCAGCTGAGAGTGCATGGGAAGAATTATCCTACGCACGATCTAGAATTGGCAGCCGTGGTATTTGTTTTGAAAATTTGGAGGCATTATCTGTATGGTTCCAGATTCGAGGTGTTTAGTGACCATAAAAGTTTAAAGTATTTATTTGATCAGAAGGAGTTGAACATGAGGCAGAGAAGGTGGCTTGAGTTGCTTAAGGACTACGATTTTGGTTTGAATTACCATCCTGGTAAAGCTAATGTTGTGGCTGATGCGTTGAGTAGAAAGACATTGCATATGTCAGCAATGATGGTGAAAGAGTTCGAGTTACTTGAGCAATTTAGAGATTTGAGTCTTGTTTGTGAAAGATCACCTCAGAGTGTGAAGTTGGGTATGTTGAAGATTAATAGTGACTTCTTGAATAATATTAAAGAGGCTCAGAAGCTTGATGTTAAGTTTGTGGATTTGATGGCTGCTAATGATCCGAATGTAGATGGTGACTTCAAGGTCGACGACCAAGGTGTGTTGAGGTTTAGAGGAAGGATTTGTATTCCGGAAGATGAAGATTTGAAGAAGTTGATCTTAGAAGAAAGTCATAAGAGTAATTTGAGTATTCATCCTAGAGCTACTAAAATGTATCATGACTTGAAGAGAATATTCTGGTGGTCCGGTTTGAAAAGAGATGTTGCTCAGTTTGTGTATGCATGTTTGACTTGCCAGAAGTCTAAGGTTGAGCACCAGAAGCCTACAGGGCTGTTGACTCCGCTAGATGTACCTGAATGGAAGTGGGATAGCATTTCGATGGATTTTGTAACAAGTTTACCGAATACTTCAAGAGGGCATGATGCCATTTGGGTCGTGGTCGATAGATTGACCAAGTCGGCGCATTTTATTCCAATCAATATCAGTTATCCGGTAGCTCAGTTGGCAGAAATCTATATCCGGGACATTGTGAAGTTGCATGGTGTTCCATCTAGTATTGTGTCGGATAGAGATCCGAGGTTTACTTCGAGATTTTGGAAGAGTTTGCAAGATGCCTTAGGTTCGAAGTTAAGATTGAGTTCGGCTTATCATCCGCAGACAGATGGTCAGTCGGAGAGGACTATCCAATCATTGGAGGATTTGTTGAGAGTGTGTGTACTCGAGCAGGGTGGAACTTGGGACAGCCACTTGCCGTTGATAGAGTTTACTTATAATAACAGTTACCATTCGAGTATTGGTATGGCACCGTTCGAAGCTTTGTATGGTCGAAGGTGTAGAACTCCTTTATGTTGGTTTGAATCGGGTGAAAGCATTGTGTTAGGACCTGAGTTAGTGCAGCAGACTACAGAAAAGGTCAAGATGATAAGAGAAAAGATGAAAGCATCTCAAGATCGTCAGAAAAGTTATCATGACAAAAGGAGGAAGACCCTTGAGTTTCAAGAGGGTGAGCATGTGTTTTTGAGGGTTACTCCGATGACAGGCGTAGGACGTGCATTGAAGTCGAGGAAGTTGACTCCAAAGTTCATTGGTCCTTATCAGATTTCCGAAAGAGTTGGAACCGTGGCGTATCGGATTGGATTGCCACCACATCTATCGAACTTGCATGATGTGTTTCATGTCTCGCAGTTGAGAAAGTATGTAGCAGATCCTTCGCATGTTATTCCTAGGGATGATGTGCAGGTTAGAGATAATCTTACTGTTGGGACTTTGCCGTTGAGGATTGATGATCGTAAGGTGAAGCAGTTGAGAGGCAAGGAAATACCTCTGGTTAGAGTTGTTTGGGGCGGTGTAACCGGTGAGAGTTTGACTTGGGAATTGGAGAGCAAGATGCAAGAATCCTATCGTGAGTTGTTTGTTGCTTAAGGTATTATTTCGAGGACGAAATTCTCTAAGTTGGGGAGAGTTGTAACGCCCTAGTTGTTGTTTATTTATCTTAGTTGATTTTTGTGTATTTTATGTGCTTTAAAGTTGTTTTTGTTAAATTATGTGAATAAGTGGTGTGCCTATTTGTTTATAATTATTTAGGTGATTTTATGTTATTTATGAAAAATAAGTAGAATAATTATTAATTATTAGAATTGTGGGTTAATGGGAATTAAAGAAAATTAAGTGAGGGAGTAAAGAGAAAAAGGGAGGTTATGTTTTGGTAAGGTGAGTAAGAGTAAAACCAGTAAGAAAAGAAAAGAAAAAGGCACGTATCAGTAAAACAAAAGAAACAGAGTTTTGGGAGAAAAGAGCCAAGAACAAGGGGAGAACTAGGAAGGGGGAAATTCATCCAATTGCTGTAGATTTTCGCTGAATTAAGGTAAGGGTGGGTTTACTCTTCAATTGTCAATATACATGTATGTGTTTTCATGAAAATGGATTGAAATTGGTAGTTTTGGAATTAGGTTTATGAACATGATGAATTGCTCATTTTCTGATGAATTGTGTGGTAATGTTGTTGTTATGATATGTTATGCTGTTTTGTTGTGTCTTGAACCCATAAACATTGTTTCTAAACCGTTTTGGGTGATTGGGGGATTAAAAATGGGATTTTTGGATGAAAATGGAGTTAGAATCGTAGGTTAGAATTCTGCCCAGACGAACACTCGCTTAAGCGAGATTCCCTTCGCTCAAGCGAGCAACACTTTGCTACGCCCAGTCTGAACTTTTAGTCGCTCGCTTAAGCGAGCCACGAGCGAACCCCAAGCGAGCAAAATGCTAACCTTCGTCATTTGCGTCGCTTAAGCGAGATTCCCGTCGCTTAAGCGAGAGACGCCCAGGATAGTGTATTTTACCCGTTCGCTTAAGCGAACCAGAAGCGAGCTTCAAGCGAACTAAAACCCAACCTTCGTCATTTGACTCGCTCAAGCGAGATGCTGCTCGCTCAAGCGAGCTGGGTCCTGTGCGACCCAAAATGTGATTTTCCCAAGATGTTCTAAACCCAAACCTAAGCTTTCTAAGATGTTTATTAGATTTATTAAGAATTGTTTAGATGATAAAAACTATATTATGATGATGATTTAAGATGAAATTATGAATGTTGATGTGCAAATAATGATACTTTGTTAATTGAGTTGCCTTGTTGATGTTGAGTGGTCTTGTCCAGTTGGGGAGGGTATCCTAAGTTGTTGTTGTTGTTGGTTGCATGCTGATATGCTCCATTAAGATGTTGGGTTGTATGCTGATATACACCATAGAGTCATTTCATACTCATTTGCATTTGTTGGGGGCTTATTGCCCTGGAATGTTTATCATTCACCTGTTGGGGGCTTATTGCCCTGGAACGCTTTATCGTTCACCTGTTGGGGGCTTATTGCCCTGGGATGCTTTAACCATCCAAAATGTTGGGGGCTTATTGCCCTGGAATGCTTAGCATTCAACGCGCGTAGTTGGTACCACATGCATAATGCATTAAATGTTATGGAGTCTTGCATTAGTGGTAGGTGTGAGTTGTCCTTTTGGGATTGTTGTTGGTGAGAAGTCGCCACAAGTGTTGTTGTTGTTGTTGATATGAATCAAAGATGAATCAATATGATAATGTTGAGTTGATGATGTTGATGATGATGCTGCTGATTGTGAATATTGTTGTTGTTTTCAATGTATTTTGATGAATTCATATATTTATATATTGCTTTGTTTTGTGAACTCACCCCTTCTGCTGGAATTGCCGCCTTGTGGGCAAGTGCAGGTAGCGAAGACTAGCGGTGTTGGCTCTTGAGTCTAGGGCTCTGATACATAGTAGGGATGGGGAAACGTTATCTTTCTTGTATTCCTTATGTATCATTTCTTTGAAGAAAATGTTGTTGAGATTCTATTGTTGAATAATTTTATTATGTTGACGGCCTTTGTGCCAAGATTTATGATGTAGTTGTTGAATATGATTTTATATAAAGACTTTCCGCTGCAGAATTTTATATGATGATATTACATGTTGGTTTTAAATAGTTTTATATTCTATTTAAATAATTTTGAAAAAGAAATGTGATACTCCGTTGTTTTGTTGAATAACTCTGATTATGATTATTAGTAATATTAGTATTACGTTATTTCGGGAACGGGGTGTTACACTCTGAATCTTTTTACTATGTTTTTCTCTTTCTTTTGTTGATTTCTTTTTGTTAATGACAAAAGGGGGAGTAAGTGTGATAGTATTTAAAGGTCCTGAGCCCCATTAAGTTTTTGAAATTTAATTGTCTCTCAATACTTTTTGTTAGAGGGAGTAACTTTATTTCAAAATAACTTAACTGAACCATTATCTCCCTCTATCACTTCTATTCTCTTTGATTATTTTACTAAGCGTTAAATGAATTTAATTAACAAAGATAGAACTCAGGGGGAGCTTACAAACCTCACCTTAAAGTACTATTAGACTCAGGGGGAGCTTACAAACCTCATACCCTATAAGTCAACTTGTTAATTAGATTAACAACAATTGATCAAATTTTTAAATACTATTGTTTGTCATCATCAAAAAGGGGGAGATTGTTAGAACAAAATGTGTTTAACAATAAACCCTAAAGAGTTTTGATGATAACAAAGTATTAAAAATTGACAATTGGTATTGCTAACATTTGTTCAAGTGTACAGGACCATAAACAAAGTGATATATCTTATCAAGGTTCTAAACGAACAAATAAAGAGCAAAGGAAGTATCTATTTGAAGCTTAAAGCGCTCCTGAAGAGTGGCACTCCTGAAGACTGGCATTTCTGAAGACTAGCGCTCCTGAAGACAAGAGCTCCTGAAGAGTATGACGTCATCAGAAGCTGAAGATCCTCAGAAGCTGTTTTTTCAGAAGCAACAGTATTTCACCAGAAGCAGTTTATCTCAAGATTTCAAGATTCAAGTGTTGTATTTTGGAGCGAAAATTGTACAGCATTGGCAGAAGATTAGTGGATTAAAGCAACGGTCATTTCAAAAGGATTTGAAGTCATTTTGTTGCAAATAGACAAGAAGCGTTGACATTGTACTTTGTACGAACTGTACAACCACCTTCTCCACTACTCTGTTCTTTGTCTCTGCTAACAGACAAGAATAACAGCTCTCATGTACAACCAAGCCTGCATTCTTGTTCCCTCTCAACTGGAATGGATTTGAAATTAATTCTTTATAGGACAATAACTAAATCAGGCAAAGAATCACTGGTGAAAGATCAAGCTTCAGTAACGACTCTTTTTGAATGTGTTGGCACTTACAACGTTCACTTCACACCTCTATATAAAGGAGTGAAGACTTGAAGAACAAAAAGACTCTACAATTTTTTGAAAGCGCCAAAACTCTGTCAAATTGTTCAAGCATCCAAAAGTTCACTTAGAATTTCAGTTTTCAAGTTCATATCTTCGAAATTCTTAAGTCTTAAGAGTCTGTATCTGATTTGTATTGTGAACACCACTGATTGTATATCAAGTGTTCAATCTCAAACATTTTCTGTGTAATTTTGTTTGATAGAAGTCTCTTGCTTGTGTGCTTGAGCATTAGAAGTCTCTTGATTGTGTTCTTGAGCATTTGAAGTCTCTTGCTTGTGTGCTTGAGCATTTGTAATCAGATATTACTTTAGTGAACTATCCTTGGAAGTGCAAGGGGGACAGGACTACTTCCGGGTTGTGGAAGGAACCTGTATAAATCTTTTGTGTCCTGCTTCTTCTCTTTTCTCTCTGTTTTTCATTCCGCTGCATACGCTCCTGAACAGTATCTTCAGAAGCTGTCTAACTAGCTTCTGATCATTCTGGTTCTGAGTTTTGAAAAGAGAAAACGATTATTTGATAACACAATTCAACCCCCCCTTCTTGTGTTTTTCTCCCCTTCAGAGATCACTCGACTGCTTGAGCAAGAGGAGAAAGCCATTCAGCCCCACCAGGAAGAGATTGAGTTGATCAACTTGGGTACCGAGGACAATAAGCGGGAGATCAAGGTTGGTGCCGCACTGGAAGTGGGAGTTAAGAAGAGGATCTTCCAACTTCTCCGAAAGTATTCAGATATTTTTGCATGGTCGTATGAAGATATGCCGGGTTTGGATCCCCAGATCGTAGAGCACCGGATACCAACAAAGCCAGAATGTCCCCCTGTTAGACAAAAGCTGAGAAGAACTCGTCCTGACATGGCTCTCAAGATTAAGGGTGAAGTACAGAAGCAGATTGATGCAGGTTTCCTCATGACAGTTGAGTATCCCGAGTGGGTTGCTAATATTGTGCCTGTACCGAAAAAGGATGGCAAAGTTCGGATGTGTGTTGATTACAGGGATTTGAATAAAGCCAATCTGAAAGATAATTTCCCGCTGCCTCATATTGACGTGCTTGTTGATAATACTGCTCAGTGCAAGGTGTTCTCCTTCATGGATGGTTTCTCTAGATACAATCAAATCAAGATTTCACCCAAAGACAGGGAAAAGACATCGTTCATCACTCCGTGGGGAACTTTCTGTTGCAAAGCGATGTCGTTCGGTCTGATAAATGTTGGTGCCACCTATCAGAGGGGGATGACCACGTTGTTCCACGATATGATTCACAAAGAAGTCGAGGTGTATGTGGACGACATGATTGTCAAGTCAAGCGATGAGGAGCAACATGTTGAATATTTGGCAAAGATGTTCGAAAGATTGAGAAGGTACAAGCTTCGGCTGAATCCCAACAAGTGTACGTTCGGTGTTAGATCCGGGAAGCTGCTAGGTTTCATTGTCAGCCAAAGAGGCATCGAAGTAGATCCTGACAAAGTCCGAGTAATCCGCGAGATGCCGGCCCCGCAGACGGAGAAGCAAGTCAGAGGTTTCCTCGGGCGTCTGAATTATATCTCCCGATTCATATCTCACATGACCGCGACTTGCGGGCCAATCTTCAAGCTACTCAGGAAGAATCAACCCATTGTGTGGAACGATGAATGCCAGGAAGCTTTTGACAGCATCAAAGACTATTTGCTAGAGCCACCCATCCTTGTCCCGCCCGTGGAAGGAAGGCCGTTGATTATGTATCTGTCAGTGTTAGATGAATCCATGGGATGTGTGCTCGGTCAACAGGACGAGACCGGAAAGAAAGAACATGTTATCTACTATCTGAGCAAGAAATTCACTGACTGTGAGACTCGGTACACGATGCTCGAAAAGACTTGTTGTGCTTTAGCCTGGGCTGCCAAACGCCTGCGCCACTACTTGATGAACCATACAACTTGGTTGATATCCAGGATGGACCCGATTAAATACATCTTTGAGAAGCCTGCAGTCACTGGAAAGATTGCGCGCTGGCAAATGCTGCTGTCTGAATATGATATTGTGTTCAAAGCCCAAAAAGCCGTCAGAGGAAGTGTTATAGCTGATCACCTCGCTTACCAGCCACTGAATGACTATCAGCCCATTAAGTTCGATTTCCCCGACGAAGAGGTCATGTACTTGAAGTCAAGAGACTGTGAAGAACCGTTGATTGGTGAAGGCCCAGACCCTAATAGCAGGTGGGGATTGGTCTTCGACGGTGCTGTTAATGCTTACGGCAAAGGAATTGGCGCAGTGATTGTATCTCTGCAGGGGCATCATATTCCTTTTACCGCCCGGATTGTATTTGAATGCACAAACAACATGGCTGAATACGAAGCATGCATATTAGGGATTGAGGAAGCAATCGATATGAGAATCAAGCATCTTGACGTTTATGGAGACTCTGCACTTGTTATTAACCAGATAAAGGGAGAATGGGAGACCCATCATGCCAATCTGATCCCTTACCGTGACTACGCGAGGCGCCTGCTGACGTACTTTACAAAGGTCGAATTGCACCATATTCCCCGTGAGGAAAATCAAATGGCCGATGCTCTTGCTACTTTATCCTCCATGTTTCAAGTGAACCATTGGAACCACGTGCCAGTAATCAAAGTGCAACGCCTTGACCGGCCTTCTCATGTGTTTGCTATCGGTGATGTAATTGTGCAAGCGGATTCGGATGCAGTCGACAACAGGCCCTGGTATCATGATATCAAGCAGTTTCTGCAAAGTCGTGAATACCCGCCAAGTGCTTCCAACAAAGACAAGAAGACCCTGCGCAGATTGGCTAGCAAATTCCTATTAGATGGTGATGTTCTATACAAAAGGAATTTTGATATGATGTTGTTGAGATATGTTGATGAGCGTGAAGCAGAGCAACTAATGCATGATGTGCACGATGGTACTTTTGGGACCCATGCTTCGGGGCATACCATGTCTAGAAAATTGTAAAGGGCAGGCTACTATTGGATGTCCATGGAACATGATTGCTACCAATATGCCAGGAAATGTCATAAGTGTCAAATCTATGCCGATAGAATCCATGTACCTCCGCACGCCCTCAATGTTATTTCTTCCCCGTGGCCTTTCTCTATGTGGGGCATCGACATGATTGGGAGAATCGAACCAAAAGATTCAAGCGGTCATCGTTTTATCTTGGTAGCAATCGACTACTTTACCAAATGGGTTGAAGTTGTATCTTATGCCAATGTAACCAAGCAAGTGGTGGTCAAGTTCATCAAAAACAACATCATCTGTCGATATGGTGTTCCCAGCAAGATTATTACTGACAATGGTACCAATCTGAACAATGACATGGTGCAGGCCCTGTGTGAGAAATTCAAGATTGAGCATCACAATTCCTCTCCTTACAGGCCCCAGATGAATGGCGCAGTTGAGGCGGCCAATAAGAATATCAAGAAGATCGTACAGAAGATGGTAACTACATACAAAGACTGGCATGAGATGCTGCCTTATGCTCTGCACGGCTATCGCACTACAGTACGCAGTTCGACCGGGGCAACGCCTTTCTCCCTTGTATATGGCATGGAAGCAGTTCTCCCCTTGGAAGTAGAGATCCCGTCTCTCCGCGTGATCATGGAAGCAAAATTGTCTGAGGCTGAATGGTGCCAGAGTTGGTATGATCAGTTAAATTTAATTGAAGAGAGACGTCTGGATGCTTTGGCTCGTGGACGGCTGTATCAAACAAGAATGAAAATTGCTTTTGACAAGAAAGTCCGCCCTCGGGAATTCAAGGAAGGTGAGCTTGTTTTGAAAAGAAGAGTAAGCCAGCAACCCGACCCAAAGGGCAAATGGACGCCAAACTATGAAGGACCTTATGTTGTCAAGAAGGCTTTCTCCGGCGGTGCTTTGATTCTTACACACATGGATGGTGTAGGACTTCCAAACCCTGTGAATGCCGATATAGTCAAGAAATACTTTGTCTGAATATATGAAAAGAACAGCGTGGTAGGTCGAAAACCCGAAAGGGCGGCCTAGGCAAAAATGCGTTTCCCGGTGGATTGAAAACCCGAAAGGGCGATCCAGGCAAAATAAGGGACAAAAAAAAATAAATAAATGTGAAAAAGCTCGCTGAGTACACGTAACTCAGGCAAAAATGAGCGTCTCGATGAGCCGAAAACCCGGAAGGGCGGTTCATGCAAAAATGAGATTGAAAAGGCAATGGACTATATCTGGCAAACTACCATCCCCTTGGGGCACCTGCAACTGATAAATGGCCGTTCTCATCAGAAGCTTCTGCACTTGTGAATTCAAAACTTCTGGGAACTGTAGTGATTACTGTGTTCAATGTACCACCAACCCATAAAATTACCATTTTCCAAGCTTTGTAAATCCGTGGAGTCACGCCTTTGGATGACTACCACTCTTATACGTCGATTTGAGCCTATGCTTTTGTTTGAAACTCTATTTCTTCATTCTATTTTCAAGGCCTTATACGAAAACATCTTCTTTCTATTTTGATAATGACAATGTCTGAAACAAACATTTTGGAAATTGAAAACTTTCGTGTACTTTGAAAACAAACCTGAGCAACTAGGTGCATTCAAACGAAACATGCATGAACAAATGAGTGTTGATGGCTATTTCAATGCGAGTTACCAGCAGGCTCTCTCCCCAGTACGGTCTGTGGTCAATGGCAAGAATGAAAAAAAACAGAATGAAAAGCATGAAAATGAATAAGCTCGCTAAGTTGAAAACCCGAAAGGGCGGCCAAGGCAAAAATGAGCACCCTGATGGATTGACAACCTTCGAAGGCAATTCAGGCAAAAACAGGGGCACTTGAAAAGAATTTATTCCCCGGTGGATCGAAAACCCGAAAGGGCGATCCAGGCAAAAATGGGATGATGAAGAAAACAGAAAATAAAAGCAAACATGCAAAAAGGCATTGACCACAGATGCGATACCCAAGATGCGCTCAGCATTAAGGCACCCAATGGTGACGGTACCATCAAAAGGGTTCTACACTCTACAAGTTTATGAATGGGATATGGCTCCCTACCCTCAGAAATGGTCATGATGCGTCCTTCAACGACGACATCTCCAAAGGGAAATTTCACAAGCATATGTTAGAGCACGAGCCATTACGTGCCCAATACTCCAATGTTTTGTCTACCTCTGTGAAATCGTGTCTGCAAGTTGTCAACCATCATGCACTTCAAAGCATTCATACATGCATAATCATGCATCCTATATGCTCATGCATCTGATAAAATTGTCACACTATTCATACATATCTGCATTTTCAATTCCTATGTTAATCGCTGTCAAAATCAATCATGTCAATTTCAAACCTCTACTATCATGTTAATTTCAAACTTCTATTGTCATGTTAATGTCAGGCTTCTATGGTCACATCAATACCAAACTTCGACGGTCCTGTCAAATTCAAGCTCCTGCAGTCATGTCAGCCGATTTCAATTCGTTTTTGCAATACAATTTGTTTCTGTTAACGGCCAAGTGACCAGTTCGCATCCAAGAACAGCTTGTACCTGTCAATTTGCTTTCATTCCTGTTATCGGTCAAGTGACTAGTTCGCATCCAAGAACAGCTTGTGCCTCTCAATTTGCTTTTATTTTCAGCCAAGCGACTAGTTCAAATACAAGAACAGCTTGTGCATCCCACTTAGCTTTTGTCATCAGCCAAGCGGCTAGTTCAAATCCAAGAACAGCTTGTGCCTATCTACTCGTCAGTATTCTCGGTCAAGTTCTCAATTCGAGCCAAAAGAACAACTTGTGCCTGTCAATTTGCTATCTGTTTCCCCAGTGAATTTTGTTATTTGCTATCTTGTTAATGTCTACCAATCCCGCAATGGATACGACATATCCTGTTATCTGCTATCCTGTCAATGTCTACCGGTCCCGCAATGGATACGACATACTTCGTTAAACTCAACTCTCAGTTTGTCTTGCATTCATAATCCAAATGTTGCATGGCATACATAATATTTACGAACGTATTTTTACGCCCAAAATCAGTGCAAATGTCGATATTTAAGTGTCTTCGTCCCGTCAAGCCAAAGACTCCGTCTTTTGACCTCCCAGACGAAGAAACTTAAATAGGGGCAGCTGTCATACCCTCATTTTGGACCTAAAAATACTCGTTCAAATTTCTTTTCTATTTTTTGATACTTTCAAATTCACCAGGTTTTCTACTGTGCTTCAGGCGCATATTGTACCGTTACTATCTCCAATTTTCTTGCATTTAAAACCATCCTAAGTGTTTTCTTGCATTACAAGTCATTAAAAAGGGTTTCTAAAACCGTTGCATGTTTTCCTGCATTTTACTTTGAGTTTTTGCATAAAATCATACAGAAAGGGTATTTTGGTCATTTCCTACAGAGGAACCCATTTTAGTCCCTACAGTCTGTCCCTGAGTCTTTTAAACTTGTCTGCATGAATCGTCAATCAATTTCTGTCCAAGAATCATCTCAGCATTGCATCTAATTTAGTCTGAGTCAGTCTGAGTCATTTTGGTCCTCAGGGGCATTTTGGTCTTTGCACGTCAAATAATTTTTGGGCAGAGAGGTATTTTAAAATACCTCATTTTGGTAGTTTGTCCATTTTAGTCCGTTTTGTCGTTTTTAACTGTTTCACTTTACGTTATTTTCAGATTTCATCTTTTTTGCCAGTTTTATATTTTATGCTTTTTGCAAATGAGTCCTTTTTTGTTTAATTGCAAATAAGTCCAATTTCAGTCCAATTCTTTTTAATTCCAAAACAGTCCAATTCTTTTTAATTTTAAAGCAGTCCAAAATTCTTTTTAAAAATTGCAGTTTAGTCCCAAATTCTTTTAAAATTGCATTTTAGTCCTTAGGTCTTTTTTTTGCAGTTTAGTCCAATTGCCACGCAGGCCGGTCCAGGTCCAAGTGTCAAAATTTCATTGGCTCAGCGCACACATGGCAGCCTATAAAAGGCCACCACTGTACAAGTCAGAAAGGCCACCACAGAATCAGTGCGAAGTCACGAACAACTTACAAGTTTCTCTCTCCATTCAGTTAGATCAAAGTCACAACAAATTCAGAAAAATTGAAGAACATTTCACAAACCCTAACCGTTTTCAGAAGCAAATTCGAGCCAAATCAATGGAGTTTTCACCAGCTCTCAGAGATCCATGGCGGAATCTTCATCATTGAGCTAGCATCTCTACAATTCTAGCATCAAATTAGTCACCAGAAGCGACGAACCTGATACGATCACAAAGGTGCTGATTTTGAGAAGAAGAAGGAAAGAAATTCGAAGATTTTGAGCCAACGAAGAAGAAGAAGAATATCACCGGTTCAGTTCCGGATTTCAAGCAAGAATCGGTGAAAACGGAATCAAATCAAGGAATTCCGAAGATTCGAATCCAAATCTCCGAATAAAACCAGGTGAAAATCAAAAGCTTACCTCTTTCGTGCTTAAAAACATCAGCGAATCCAAATCAACGTGAATCCGTCGAAGATTCGAAGCGTTTTGGTTCAAAATCAATAAACCCTAAAAATCTTTAAAAAAAACGTAAAAGATTCCAAGGTTTACAACGAGTAACAACCGTTGTAAACCAATGAATCCATAAACAAATCCATTCAGAAAAGATTGAACCAAAACGCGAAGAACCAAAACAGTTCGAAGCTACAATTGAAATTCAAGATCCACGTTGATTCAACGGATGAATGTGATTTCCAGTGACTGATTCATGCTTAGAATAACAACACGAAGCAATTAAGACATGTATGAATGATTTCTGGGTAGCCTATGACGAACTAGGGTTAGGGTTCCATAAAAGGCGAAGAGAGAACGAAGAGGGAACGGAGAGAAGAAAGAGAAAGAAAGAAAAGAAATGAGTGAACCGGGTTTTGATGCTTTTATATAGACGCGTGGATCGGGTCGATTCAGACCCGATCCAGCTCTCCTGTGTTCTAGGCCGTTGGATCTAGGTTTTAGGGCATCCGGATCAATCCAACGCCTCTGAGGCATTTTGGAGATCCGGATCCACCAAGTGGCGCGGGTCTGGGCTCCATGACCGTGGGCTTTAGGTTCCTTTCATTTTTTCTTAATTTTGTTGCTATGCACACCTTCATTCCTGCTATTTGGACCCCCTGTGCACTATTTTTTTTTTTTTTACACAAAGGTCCCAAAAAATTACTATGTGTTTTTGATATGTTTTTGACTGTTTTTGTGATATTTTTACATGTTTAAATTGATAAAAATAATACGTGTTAATGTCTCATTTGATTGGTGTATTTTGTGTTTTTGTGTGAAGTTTCTAGCATGATTTTTGATCCAAATATTTGTCACTTGATATTGATGGTTGGCATTTGATTTTATGATGTGATCCCCTCTGATTTCATGCTAATTCATTCAATCTTGTTAAGTTTGTTTTTGTAATATCCTCAATTTTGTTAAATTTGAATTTTGCAATATTTCCAACTTTGTTTAGTTTGATTCTTGGTTACAATTTTGCAATATTTTCAAATCTTGTTAGTTTGATTCTCGTTTACAATTTTGCAATGATTCAATCTTGTTAGGTGTGATTTTTGTTCACTATGTTGCATGGTAATCGTCAATTTCCAATGATGTTGGCTTAATTTCATTTAGTTTGTCATCTTGCAATGATAATTGTTAGCTTTTAATCTTGTTGCTTTAACTCTCGGTTTGCTATTTTACAAGCTTATAGGTTAGCTCCTAATTTTTGCCATGTTTTACTTGTTAGTTTCTTGCTTTGTAGGTAATATTAGTTCACATGCATTTTTCTTTCCACTTTTTACATTTTGCTATTATTTTTCTATGCCAATCAGTTTAACATTCCCACTATCATTTCATCTTGCTTTACTAACCATTTTGTTCTATGTTTCATACATACATTGAGCATTCCACCTCATCCTCATCCTTTAGTCTAGGTTTTATTCACTTTTCTAATTCTTAGGTAGTGATTCCTTTATTTTAATTTCTTGCAAGACCATAGAATGTAAACTAGGGCCAATGTAAAGGACAATGGACACTATAATGATGTACACCGACACACGCACCGACACGCACACACGTTGTATGACCTAACGCTAGATGTATGTTTAGGAAGCGCGAAACTTAGAGAAAATCATTTTCCAAAAAGTGTTAACAATTCCATCACTTGAAAACATTTTTTCAATAAACCTTGGAGTCAAAACTCCATTGTATTTTCTTTCCTTTTCTTAATCAAATTCAAATGGAAATAACTCTTACTTAGACTCTTTTGTAAACAATTGAACTAACCACACATTTTTCTTTCTCAAGCCTTTACGGCCTCTTTCTCTTCCTCAAAACCATTTTCGAAAATTAAAATCAATCAAAACTCACAAAACTTTTCGAGAGAGAACTACATGGAGTTTGATCCCTTAAAAGGGTATGTAGGCAAGAGGTCAAAACCTCTCCAAGTCCAATAAAAATAAATCCCAAACGCTTCTTTCCCCCCATTCTTAAAAACAACCTTTTCAATAAATAGCATTAAAAATAAAGCGTAAAAGATAAATCTAGAAAAACGGCTCCTATAGAGTACTATAGTCGTTACGGGTGCCTAACATCTTCCCGTAGCGAAAATTGCCCCGAACTTAGAATTTCTAAGGGTTTTCTCAATTTTACCCTTCCCCAAAAAAATAGAGACATCAGTGATTGAAAGGTTCAAGCCTAATTAATGACTTGACACCCAAAAATCGCGATGACAGAAATGGCGACTTCACTGGGGACATTAGGGCTACGCCTAGTTTTTCATGCTTTACGTTTTACGCTTTACTTTATTGTTATATGTAAATATTTTCATGCGACGTGTGGGGTGAGAATATCAAAAGTCCTATACCCGGGCTGAGCGAACTTAGGAATAGGTGGAGATATAATCGACAATCCAATCCGAGGGTTGCCTCGTGTATTGGATTACGCGATCAATCTCACGTAGCTGAGGCATTTTGGGGGTGATGTTGTCGGCGTGTGTTGTCATGCTTAGGCACTTTACTTCCAATTGACCGGTGATGCTATGGACTGTAGTTACCAAACCCATCTTTGGCCTTTTCTTAAGACGTAGTGCGGTGGCTAAACCGAGCGTTGTCTCGAAATTTAGTCGTCACGCGATACTACACTCAAACTAGGCCTTCTTACAAATAATCATGGAGCGGGCGTCGCCTTGTGCTACTATGATATGCGTAAGAGAGGTTGCAGTTTGGGAACCTTATTAGAACCATGGTTACTACTATCAAAGCCCTAGTCTCACCGGACACCGTGTCCATCCGCAGCTCCGCAACTGTGAACTTCAACCCACCGTGATTTCTTTAACCAAAATCATGCATACATGCATTCATGCATAAACCTGTTTTTTCATGCATTTATCGAAAGGTCTAGACAAATTGAAAACTTTGTAAACATTCCAGGTATGAAGAAGACTAAGTCTTACAAGTTCAAGGAAGTCGATTTGGCTAGCTTAAGGGAGTTGGCACTCAAGGTCGAGAATCCGACTGGGTTTCGTCTCTGATACGGTGGTTTGCTTACTATTCTCCGGACTAATGTGGAAGAGAAGTTGGTGCACACTCTGGTGCAATTCTATGATCCGGTCTTCCGTTGCTTCACTTTCCCGGATTTCCAGTTAGTTCCTACACTTGAGGCTTATCTGTTGCGCAGATGTGAGGAGTCTTGTGTGACGTAGGATTGCTCTGATACGTAACAGGATGGGGGCTTTTTATGAGTCTATTCCCTTATGTATCTTGTTGAAACTATTTTTGTGACTTTTTAGTTTGACGATGAATAATCTGAGACGTTTATGAGGCCTAGTGCCAAGACCTTTTTGAAGGATATTTTAATTATGATTCCGCTGCTATATTTGATTATTTATGCGAAGGATAAACTAATATTTATTTGGTTTAAAGATTTTGTTGTTGAGAAATGTGACACTCCTTTTGCGATGTACTCTGATGTATGCTTTTATTTAATGAAATTTTTAAGTCGGGAAATTGGGGTGTTTCAATTGGTATCAGAGCAGGTCGGTCCGTCTGGCCAAATAGAGAGTCGAGTGACGTTGTCTTAGAGTTAGAATACTATATTTGTATTATTCTAACTTATGTTTGCTTTGTAGAGAACTAAGATGGCTGGTAGAAATGATGCTGCTCTTGCTGCTGCTTTGGAAGCAATGGCTAATGCTGTGGGTAATCAGAACAATGCTGGAGGAAACGACGAGACGAGGGTGCTAGAGACGTTTTTGAGGAATCACCCGCCTACCTTCAAGGGTCGATATGATCCTGATGGGGCGCAGACATGGCTCAAGGAAATTGAGAGGATCTTTAGAGTCATGCAGTGTGAGGATGTTCAGAAGGTGCGTTTCGGTACGCACATGCTTGCTGAAGAGGCTGATGATTGGTGGGTTAGTCTCCTACCTATTCTGGAACAAGGCGGAGCTGAGGTTACATGGGCTATATTCAAGAGAGAATTCCTTGATAGATACTTTCCAGAAGATGTTCGTGGAAAGAAGGAGATTGAGTTCCTAGAGCTTAAGCAAGGGAACATGTCGGTGACCGAGTATGCGGCCAAGTTTGTGGAGCTGGCTAAGTTTTATCCACACTATACCCCCGAGACGGCTGAATTTTCAAAGTGCATTAAGTTTGAGAACGGGTTGCGTGCTGATATCAAGAGAGTCATTGGTTATCAGAAGATTCGTAACTTTTCTGAGTTGGTGAGTAGCTGCAGAATTTATGAGGAGGATACCAAGAGTCGTCCTAAACCTTATGATGCCCCTAGAGATAAAGGGAAGCAAAGAGTCAATGATGAGAGAAGACCTAAGAAGAAGAATGCTCCTGCTGAGATTACTTGTTTTACTTGTGGTGAGAAAGGCCACAAGAGTAATGTGTGTACTGCTGATGTGAAGAGATGTTATCGTTGTGGTCAGAAAGGGCATACTACTAATGACTGCAAGTTTGATGATGTTGTGTGTTTCAACTGTAATGAGCAAGGACATATTGGTTCGCAGTGCAAGCAACCAAAGAAGACTAAGACCACTGGAAGGGTGTTCACGTTGACTGGCACACAGACTGAGAATGATGATCGTTTGATCAGAGGTACTTGTTATATTGCTGATCAATCTTTAGTTGCTATTATTGATACTGGTGCTACGCATTGTTTTATTGCTCTTGATTGTGCTGCTAAGTTAAATCTTGTTGTATCTGATATGAATGGGGAGATGGTTGTCGAAACTCCAGCAAAGGGTTCGGTAACTACTTCCCTTGTGTGTTTGAGTTGTCCTGTGTCTATGTTTGGCCGTGATTTTAAGATTGATTTAGTTTGTCTGCCGTTGGTTGGGATGGATGTGATTTTGGGTATGAACTGGTTAGAATACAACCATGTGCTTATTAATTGTTTTAGCAAGACGGTACGTTTTTCTTCTGCCGAAGAGGAAAGTGGTGCAGAGTTCTTATCCACTAAGCAACTGAAGCAACTGGAACGTGACGGCATATTGATGTTTTCCTTGATGGCTTCCTTATCTATTGAGAATCAGGAGGTGATCGACAAGCTACAAGTGGTATGCGATTTTCCTGAAGTTTTCCCAGATGAAATTCCTGATGTGCCTCCAGAGAGAGAAGTTGAGTTTTCTATTGATCTTGTTCCTGGAACGAAGCCGGTGTCGATGGCACCTTATCGTATGTCAGCTTCCGAATTAGCTGAGTTGAAGAAACAGTTAGAGGACTTGCTCGAAAAGAAATTTGTTAGACCAAGTGTTTCACCTTGGGGAGCGCCAGTGTTGCTAGTAAAGAAGAAAGATGGTAGTATGAGGCTATGTATTGACTATCGGCAGTTGAACAAGGTAACTATCAAGAATACGTATCCACTTCCGAGAATTGACGATTTGATGGATCAGTTAGTGGGTGCCCGCGTGTTCAGCAAGATTGATTTGAGGTCCGGTTATCACCAGATTAAGGTAAAAGATGAAGATATGCAGAAGACAGCTTTCAGAACTCGCTATGGTCACTATGAGTACAAGGTTATGCCTTTTGGAGTTACCAATGCACCTGGAGTGTTTATGGAGTATATGAATCGCATCTTCCATGCATTTTTGGATCGGTTTGTAGTGGTATTCATTGACGATATTTTGATTTACTCCAAGACTGAAGAAGAGCATGCTGATCATTTGAAGATTGTCTTGCAAGTGTTGAAGGAGAAGAAACTTTATGCCAAATTGTCTAAGTGTGAATTCTGGCTAAAAGAGGTGAGTTTTCTTGGCCATGTTATTTCTGGTGATGGTATTGCGGTTGACCCGTCTAAGGTTGAAGCGGTTTCGCAATGGGAGACTCCTAAATCGGTTACAGAAATTAGAAGCTTTTTGGGACTAGCTGGTTACTATAGAAGGTTTATTGAAGGGTTTTCCAAGTTAGCTCTTCCGTTAACGCAGTTGACGTGTAAGGGTAAGTCTTTTGTGTGGGATGTCCGTTGTAAGAATAGTTTTAATGAGTTGAAGAAGCGCCTGACAACGGCTCCAGTTTTGATTTTGCCGAAGTCCGATGAACCTTTTGTGGTGTATTGTGATGCGTCCAAGCTGGGTTTAGGTGGTGTTCTTATGCAAGATGGTAAGGTGGTAGCTTATGCTTCAAGACAATTGAGAGTTCATGAGAAGAATTACCCGACGCATGATTTAGAATTAGCGGTTGTGGTCTTTGTATTGAAAATATGGAGACATTACTTGTATGGTTTGAGGTTTGAAGTGTTCAGTGATCACAAGAGCTTGAAGTACTTGTTTGATCAAAAGGAATTGAATATGAGACAGCGAAGGTGGCTTGAATTATTGAAAGATTATGACTTTGGTTTGAATTATCATCCGGGCAAGGCTAATGTGGTTGCAGATGCCTTGAGTAGGAAGACTATGCATATGTCTGCCTTAATGGTGAAAGAATTTGAGTTGTTGGAACAGTTTAGGGATTTGAGCTTAGTTTGTGAAAGGACACCTCAGAGTGTAAAGCTGGGAATGTTGAGGATTGATAATGATTTCTTGAAGAGTATTAAAGAGGCACAGAAAGAAGATGTTAAGTTTGTAGACTTATTGGTTGCTGGTAATCAGACTGAAGACAGTGACTTCCAAGTCGACGAGCATGGAGTGTTAAGGTTCCGAGGTAGAATTTGCATTCCTGACAATGATGAAATGAAAAAGATGATTCTTGAAGAGAGTCACAGAAGTAGCTTGAGTATCCATCCGGGAGCTACGAAGATGTATCATGATTTAAAGAAGTTGTTTTGGTGGTCTGGTTTGAAACGAGATGTGGCACAGTTTGTGTATTCTTGTTTGATTTGTCAGAAGTCAAAGATTGAACATCAGAAACCGGCTGGCATGATGGTATCTTTAGATGTGCCAGAGTGGAAATGGGATAGTATATCCATGGACTTTGTGACGAGTTTGCCGAATACTCCTAGAGGGAATGACGCCATTTGGGTTATTGTTGATAGATTGACGAAATCGGCTCATTTTCTACCGATTAATATTACTTTTCCTGTAGCTCAGTTGGCAGAGATTTATATCCGAGACATAGTGAAGCTGCATGGTGTTCCTTCGAGCATCGTATCAGATAGAGATCCAAGATTTACTTCTAGATTTTGGAAGAGTTTGCAAGAGGCTTTGGGTTCTCAGTTGAGGTTGAGTTCGGCTTATCATCCGCAGACAGATGGTCAGTCGGAGAGGACGATTCAGTCGTTGGAAGATTTGTTGAGAGTTTGTGTACTTGAGCAAGGAGGGACTTGGGATAGTCATCTTCCGTTGATAGAGTTCACGTACAACAACAGTTACCATTCGAGTATTGGGATGGCACCTTTTGAGGCTTTGTATGGTCGGAGATGCAGAACTCTGTTATGTTGGTTTGAATCAGGTGAAAGAGTAGTTTTAGGACCTGAGATTGTTCAACAGACTACCGAGAAGGTGAGAATGATCCAAGAGAAGATGAAAGCGTCGCAGAGTCGACAAAAGAGTTATCATGACAAGCGTAGGAAGGACCTTGAGTTCCAAGAGGGAGATCATGTGTTCCTGAGTTACTCCTATGACAGGTGTTGGACGTGCTTTGAAGTCAAAGAAGTTGACTCCGAGATTTATTGGTCCGTATCAGATTTCAGAGAGGATTGGGGCGGTGGCATATCGTGTTGGATTACCACCACATTTATCGAATTTACATGATGTTTTCCATGTATCGCAATTGAGGAAGTATGTTCCGGATCCATCTCATGTGATCCAAAGTGATGATGTGCAAGTTAGAGACAACCTTACGGTCGAGACTTTACCGGTAAGGGTTGATGATCGGAAAGTGAAGACGTTGAGAGGCAAGGAGATACCTCTCGTTAGAGTCGTTTGGGACGGAGCGACGGGTGAAAGCTTAACTTGGGAGCTAGAAAGTAAGATGCTGGAATCCTATCCAGAGTTGTTTGATCGAGGTAAATTTTCGATGACGAAAATCCTTTAAGAGGGGGAGAGTTGTAACGGCCTCTTTATTTATTTAATTATTTTATTAGAGAATATAGTATATTATTATATATTATATGATTTTTGATGATTATATGACGTAATTATGATGTGTGACGTGATGATTATTTTATTGTTTAATAAAATAATATATGTGATGTTTTTATATATATTTATATGAAAAATAGAGATTTGTTATAAAAATATATTATTTTGAGGAGTGGGGTTATATGGGAAACTCGGAATCACAATTTAGCGAAACTCCCACTTTAGACTTACACCATCCCGTATCCCGTTCCCTAAATTTGAATTTGAATTTGAATTGAAACATTGAAGATGCAGGAGAGTTCGAGAGACTCGGAATCAGCAGCAATGGTGATAGAAACCCTAAGAAGAAAGGGTTGGTATTTGGAAGAAACCGATGATTTAAAGGCAATAATCGTCATTCAAACTGCACTAGCTGATGACCGTTCCAAGGTGTTTGAGTCTGTCGAATCAGAACTTCTCAATTCCGACCTCAAATCCATCGGAGCCAAGTCCTTACCCGAACCATCTCTTCTTCGTACCACTTCTTATCTCCATGGACCCAAAGTTCTTCAGGTTCAAATTACTAACACACCCCCCTTTTTTTTTTCTTTTCTAAATTTAATTAATATTCATACTATAGTATAGTAACAATCATTACTTAGCTGATGAAAATTATGAGCTGGTGCGTCTCTCTAAGGTTATGAATATTTCGAAAATGTCTCTGACTCTGCCAAATTTTACTCATTTTAGTATGTTAGAACTAAATTGATAGTAAGTGGTTAAACATAGGGAACTTAACAGACTAAAAGAGTCAAGGACCTTTTAGGAATATTCACAATCTCAGGTAAGCATCCTTCAAAGTTAGAGACTAATTTGGTGATTTACTCGGTTTCAAGTTTTGCTATTCAGTTTTTGAGTAGATTTGTTGAAGAGAAAATTTATGGGTTTTCAACAGATATCTTCAGTGAGGGACATATCTATGAGCAGTGTGGATAGTATTTCAAGAAATTCAAGTGGTCGGAGACTTCTAAGACTGTGTCTCACGGATGGTCACTCGGAGATAACTGCCGTAGAATACTCTCATATTCCATTTTTACCTGACAATGTTGTTCCTGGTACTAAGGTAATGTGTCATGTTTCTTTGGATGAGTGTATGTGCATTCTTAAGCTTTTAAGTCACAGTCGCAGTCACAGTCATGGTGTGATCCTTTATATTGCCAAAGAATTACGATCAGATACGGCTGATGCAAACAAAGTCGTAGTTGCAGCAACGTCAAAAATATGATGTTGCAACAGTTGCATACCTTTTTTGAAATCGTGGGGGGTCCTTCATGTCTGCAAGTCTATGACATATCGCAGGTCAATAATATATTTTCTTACCAATAGCAGGTCTGTAAATAACTTTTTAGAGAGTTAAAATGATTAGCATCATGCTTTTAAATTGTGTTCTGCACATAGTAGTCAATAGCAGCCGATAGCGGCGCTCGGCCGCGCGTAGCATAGCGGCGATGAACCGCTACGCTAATTGTCGGCGCATAACCAAATAGCGGCCACTTCAGCCACTATTTGATTTTAGTAGGAAATTTCCAAAGTGATCGTATTTTGAAATGCATTTTGGGGATTCTTTAAAGCATAACATTTTTCAAGTCTTTCTTTTTCTCTCACACGATCTCTTCTTCTCTTCCACTGTTCAACTTCATTTTGTTCTCTTCCTCTGTTCTTTCTTTATTTGTTCCTCTGCTTTTGTTTGATGGTTTCTCTTTTTTTTTTTTTTTTTATCCTCTGTTCTATGGTTTCTCTGTTCTTTTTTTCTTCCACTGTTTTCTTTTGTTTTATGGTTTCTCTTGTTTTATGATTTTTTTTATTTGTTACTCTGTTTATTGTTTTTTGGTGTTTTGATTTTTGAGTGTTATATTTAATTTTATATTAAATAAGTTTTTTTTTTGTTGAGAAATATATAAGTTTGTTTATAGTTTATAGTATTATTCATGTAATTTATCCAAAAAATGATCAAATATCGGTGACCACTTTTTGTCATACCACTATACACTATCTCACTTTTGGGGGCTATCCGGGATTGACTACTAGGGTTCTGCAACTGTTATGGTGGCCACAGTATAAATGATTTTGAGGTCTCCGCAATGGCATGACAGCCACAGTTTTGACTGCATCAGTCACATTTTGCTGTAATATAAAGGTTTGAAGCACAACTGCAACTGCGGCCACAATTTAAAACCATGAATATTGCCTTGCAAATTTTGATGGCATGATTTGCTGTGATTTGATGCATGTATTTGTCTTGGCTTCTTACCTTGTTTTCTGTTACGGTTACACGCTCTCATGGCATTTGTATATTACAATATTTAGACTAAAGTGATAATTAGTTTAGGATCTCAAGTTTATGAATAGAGTAGCTTTGTCTTATCCGTTATGTGTTTACTAATGTTAATCTGTATTTGTATGTGGTATTCTTAAATCACTTTTACCATTTATGATAATAGTATTGTGTGTTTGCATTGGACAGATTCGTTTGGAAAATAAAGTTCCAGTTCATAGTGGTATAGCTTGCTTGAATCCTAAAGCATTGACTGTATTAGGAGGTGTTGTTCAATCACTATATGAAGAATGGCAGATGAACCAAAAATATTCAGGATTTTCTCGGTCGTCTATAAGAAAGCTAGAGGATCGTGATTCAGGTGGTCCTCCACCATTTGTGAAGCTGCAGGTTGGATCTACCACAGGTCAAATAGAAAAATATCTCTAGTCTTTATTTTATTTTCTTTCTTTGCTAGTGCATGCACTGCTTTTGCTTTAAACGTAGACGGTGCTTTTGTATATAGTCATTGTTGTCCACAATCAAGTAATGCTCATTATTATGAGTGCATAGTTGAATTCGTGATTATGTTGTGACATTGATGATCATTACTTTTAACTTTCCTATAAAGGTCAGTTTCATATATAGACTATTTATTGTTAGGACTAAATGATGGAGTAGACTACATTGAGCTTCAATATTTGGGAAAACTTGCTCAAAACAGATCATTCTAGTTTTTACTACGATTTTTGATAAGAGAGTCTTGGGTAATGACAGGTTTTATGGGAAGAGGACAAAGGTGTAGAGGGGCCAACAATTATTTTTAAGTGTTATAGGTAAAGAATTTAGATGTCACTCTTTGGTGTCCTGGAGATGTATTTGCACTACTATGCTATGACATAGATGTTTTAGTGATAGTCAACACAAGTACTTGTTCTTTTTTATTTTGTGCTTCTACTTTTTGTTACATAACATTTTGGTTTAAATTGCTAAGAAACGAAGATGGGGTCTACAAAGAGCTGAATCATGGGAGAAAATGTTGTAGGATTATATCCAACATTTGGGAAATTGAAGATCATTTGTATGGCTATTGATAAGCATTCACAAAAGCTTCATGGGGGTGAGGTTATGAAGTAGCTGATAGAGTAAGGGGAATAGTCTGGCCTCATAATACAAAAGGATTTGAACCTGCTAACCAGTTCAAAGTTGAGCCAATGTCCAACCAACATACTAATACAGATACCCCACAATCTTAGCCACTACAATCGGGTTCGACCACTGCAAGTAATGCCGGCAGTACAACCATTGCTATATACCTAATGAAGGAACGTAGGTTTCTGTATCAAGAGTATATATGCCGACGAGATGAAAGAAAATACTTTTAGTGTGGTCAAACCTACGTACCCACCAACACATGCTAATAAAAAACCATTTGTGCACTATTTTTAGAGAGGGTGAAGGATTGTTTGAGGAGGAACTTGCGATGATGGGTGGAAAGAATGTCTTGGAGATGGTTTATTCATGTGCAAACCTATTTTCCTTAATTACTATTTGTTTCTTGTTACTGTTGGTTGATTGCAGTTTGGTAGAACTTTCACTAGACAAGAGAACCCATTGTTTCAGTACATTCCCAAAGGTTCTTCCTTGGTTGAAACCCAAGGCAAGTGGACCCTGTAAGGATGATAAATTTGCCCGTATTGTCGCTAGAGCTTTCGAAATTGAAACAACCACAAAAGATATTCGATCGGCTGAGATAGGCTCCTTCATTGTTGTCAATAAACACTCCATTATCATTTGAGGTTGTGGACGAACTACCCTCCACAAACCGATGTCTGGAGGCTTTGGTAGTGGCGGTACCATTGCGAGTAGGCAACCATCCAGCAGTTCCCACCATAATGGCAGTTTCGGTGGAGGTATGGTGGTAACAATCAATTCCTGAGCTATTTATGGCTCTCTAAGGACCCCACCTCCAACGATATTGTTGAATCTCTTTTGGTGACAAGCTTGTCTGAGATGCAAACATTAGTAGCGTTCATGCTCTCGAGTCTTGTTAGGTATCGGGTGGTATTGATAGGGTAATTGCTGATGCAGTCATTTATTTTAATATACAGTTATTTAGGAGCAGTTAGCAGTTTGTATCATATGTTGTATTGATTAGGAGCAGTTAGGAAGTTTATGCAGTTATTTGAATTGACTGGGAGAAGTTACAGCAGTTTATGCCCTTAGTTTGTATCAATAAAGCCATTTGGCTACAACAGTATGAAGGATTCAGAATTATTCAGTTAGGAAACTTATTGGTTTTGGGCAGAGAGAGAGAAATGTCTCTCCTCTGAGGAGCTTTTGCTCTGGGATTACAGAGCCATAATCTTTTGTAATATTTTCTTCAGTCTATAATACTATTTCTTTTATTTCTCTTTAATTCGGGTTCCTATCAAGTCTTCTCCTCACCGCCTTAACTACATCAACCTTCCCTGTCTGTTAGGTTGGACCAGGTTGGTAGAAACCAAAGGATCCTGTAATCGAACAACTGAAACAAAGCACAAGCAAGAAGAAACAAATAATTAAGGAGAATAGGGTGCTTTATTGATATTAATGATAATAGTAGTAGAGGGTTTCTTTAACTACTCCCATAGCAAAGCTCCAACACAACTCAGAGAGGAATCCTACTGGTCCTAACAGAAACTTATTCCGTCATGCTCATCACTCCCGAGAATTCCCCTTTATATACAACTAAAGAGAACTTTCTATTTTTATTTTTTTTGAACGTCAAATGTTAGTAGTTAGTATGTTAGATTAATATTTACTCCTTCGTCCGGGTTTGAACCTAGGAGCTCCAACTCCTTTTCCCTTAGCTCAACCCTGTTGAGCTACCCAACCCCCCCTAAAGAGAACATTCTATTATTTAACCCCTAACGTCCCTCTTATTATTTTACCCTAATGGGCCACTTACTAATAATCTACTTAAACCTAATTAACCACCTACTAATTACTTAAAACACCCTCTCATAATGGATCCTAATAATATTCTAGATGACTTGATTAGAGACTACATGGGCTATGTCTAAAAGGGAAGACATTAGTTTGTCCTTTGATTAAGATTGGACAACAAGTTACCTTACATTAGAATTCTATTTTGGCTAGGACTGAAACATTACATAGAGCCTTACTAAAAGAATTTAAGTTGGCCGAGAAGGGGTGCTTTTGCTTGTATCCCTAGGGGAACTGCAAATGAGGAAAAACAAGGAAGTCCATATTTAGCACTCCTTTACCTCCATTAACCCAACTATTGGAGTTGTTTGATAATGTGATTTTCAACCGCCATAAGGATTGCCTCCACCTCAATGCACAGTGGTTATGTAGGAAAATGAGATAAATTTGTGGAACATAGGTTTAGAGCTAGTCGAATTTTATTGATGGAAAGAACGAACGGGAGCTTGAGGTTTGTGTTCATTAGAGGGCCTCAAACAAGGTCAATATACCAAACAAACACCCAATTTTTGGTAGTAGAAGAATTAATTGATGAATAGTTTGGGCTTGCTCTTTTTTCTAAAATAGATTTATGTTGGGTGCCACCACAAGGAATATGAGCATAAGTTAGCTCTTTGTACCGATCATTCCCACATCTGATACTTGATGATGCCTTCTGGATTGAACAATGCACTAGCAATGTTTCAAGCCATTTTGAATTTTGCTTTCAAGATATTCCTATGGAATTCTGTTTTGGTCTTCTTTGACAACATTTTGGCGTACAGTAGGAATTGGCATGACCATTTGACTGACACACTTGAGAACAGTATCATATGTCTTTTTCATTCCGTCGAAAATCAATTTTACGGTATAGACGCTTAAGACCTCCCCCTCTGTGCCCTGCGATAATGATTCCTCTTGTATTACGGCCTTTACCACAATGATGTTGTCCATAAATCAAACGCATGGACTGGATACTGAGTTTCCAAAAAAAAAAAAAAACAAAGAGCTCACTCTCTTTAGGGTTTTGGAGTTTTTTTTTTTTCACTACCCTGCTATGGCAGAGGACGTATTCTTTCTTCTTTTATTCATTGCTTCTGTTTTTTTGTTACATAAAAGTTTACCTTCGAGTACAAGATTAATTGTTTGCAATTCAGAACACATGAATTGTTTGCTTAGAGTAAATATGTGAATTGCAGGTTATGCAGATTATAACTCTAGAAGTGGTAAGCCCATTGCTGGAGCTAGTAGAGCTGAGATGAGGCGAACCGATGTCCAGCAAGACAGAAATCTGAAAGAAGATATTTTGGACGCAAATCTAAAATCCAAATTGCCTCCAGAACGAGTGGAAGACAAACCTAGTAGTTCAGGGTTAAAGCCAAAAGGTGATAGCTTTGTCTGATTTTCGTTTGATTATTTTTTATATATATACCAGACCCTGCGTATGCGGGAGCTTCAGTGCACTGCGCTGCCCTTTTTATATGATTAAGGATGTAACCCTCTGAGGTGCATTTAAAGTAGTTAAATCCAGAAAAGAGAAAGTTGCATCTGGAATTGATATTTTTTCCTTTTATCCAGAAAGAGCTGAAGACAAACCTAGTAGTTCGGGGACAAGGCCAAAAGAAGGTGATTCCTTTGCCTGTTATTCTTCTGCATGTTTCACTTTGTGTAAATGATATACAGTAGTAATCTTGAGGTACATCTATAATGAAAACTAGAAAAAAAAGTTTCATTTGCATTTGATATTATTTCATTTTGTTGCTTGCAATGGTATCTGCTTGCCATGTGACAAAAATGTCAAGATATAATTGACATTGCTTATTCAAAACCCTTATACAAATTTGAAGTCATGAGGAATGAACACGATGGGAATACAACTAAGAATAAGGGAGTTATGGGTAAACCAAAAGATATGGGGGTTTTATGGAAAGGAAGACTACGAAGACTAGTAAGGTGACAGAGAGAATTGAATTAGTTAGTAATGGATTGTGCTCCTTGTGCTGGAGCTTTGCTCTGGGAGTAGCTAGGAGATCCTCTACTACTGTTTTCCTTTATCATCAATAATACACATTTCCATCAATATCATCTGTATTTCTGTTTCACTTTCTGTGCATTTCCTGTGTTCGATTCACTGTGTTAGTTGGTTTGTACCAGAACTGATCAATCAGAAAATATAGAAAAAATATATGTATAATAGATGAACAACATCAACTATCAATGCCTTTTCCCAGGTAAGTGAAATTTGCTGCATGGATCAAATGTTTACCTAATGTTATCATAAATTATATTTGAAGGCAGACCAATTAATTTCTAAAATCTCCTAAGGATACTATAAATGCTGAAATCCAATACTTATTTGTTCTTGTTACAGTTGTGGAGTCTGTTCCTGTGCAAAATCAAGCAGCTGCCCAAAAATTACTTCAGAAATTGAATCAACCATATCAGCGTGGTCGACATCCTAGGGGTCGGGGACGTAGGGGAAAGGGTCAAGAAGAGGATGATGTTGTATTTACTCTGGAAGAATATGAAAAAAGAAAGGCCCAAGTAAAGCCTTCTAATAATGACGAGGTTCTAGATATTAGCCGTGATGAGGATCTTGCTTGGCAGCTTCAGAATCAATTTAACCTTGAACATTCTCAGGTCTGTAGTTTAAATTCTTTTAGGGATGTTAGTGAATTGAACTGTTTAGGTTTTCTTCCTGTTCATTATTCTACCTTTGCAATAGTTGTTTCAATATCCTGTGTCTTGATTAGGTACAAAGGGGTCCTCGGGAATCTGAAGCGGAGAATATTCGAATGAGCATGTTCACATATGAAAAGGATTCTGATGATAGCTATCAAATGGGAAGAGGAGGAAGAGGTAGAGGAAGGGGTAGAGGAAGGGGAAGGGGTAGAGGAAGAGGGAGGGGAAGATAAAGTTCACATTATTGTGTCTTGGATATTTTTCTTCCTTTTATTTTCAAATTGGTAATTTTTAGATACTGAAGTTGAATTCATTGATATGAGTCTTATCTCATTGATAATATTTACGATTCTGATGCAGTATTGTTGTTCTGGAGTACTAACATAGGATGTTCGTTTTTCACAATGTTGTCTCTCAATGCCCCGCGTATTCAATGTTTATAAAAAAAATAAAAAAATTATATTTACAATTAATAATTGAATAAATAGTAGTTTTATTTTTAGTTTATCAAGCTTTATCATGTATTTTTACTTCTAAATATTAATTTTATATTATTTAGGAAATTTTCAATCCCTCAGGTTTTTCCATTTTACCCCATTTTTTGGGTTATTTTATCCGATTTTTAATTTTATTTTATGAAATCTTGGATTATATATAATCTGGAAACTCTCACAACTCAAAAGACGACATATTTGCCACTATATCAGTCTATAATCATGTGTCATGGCTCATAACAGTTTGACAAATAAAAACCGAATACAATATTTTCAAGTTTTATAATCTGAATCGTGTCAAACCCTCTTGAAATCAGTAATTAAACATAATGGAATTGATTATACTGATAAACATCGGATTATATAAAACCAAATTGGTAAAAATATGTTTCAACAAATAGAATCTGAAATGTATAGAAACAATACACATATTATTTTTCATAAAAAAAAAAAAAAAAAAAAAAAAAAACCACATTTCAAACAATGTCTATTTGCAACATATCTATTAGCAACACACACCAAAACATATTACCAACATACATTAAAATATATTACCAACACACAAGTAATCAAACACATCATGATCATAATATTATACAACCAAATATCAAAATCATACAAAATATCCAAAACAACATATTGAAAACGATATATCTTGAAATAAAAATAAGTAAAACTTACTGGGTAACATGACCTCTAGTATCCCCTCCTCCTCCGCAGGTGTTGGCCTGTGTTTTTAATAGTTGTTTTCGACAAGAAATTATACTAGTCGAAGTTTAAGTTTATTCATGGTGTTAAACTGAAGGCAAATTATATTTGACAATTATGATGAAACTTGACATTTTGAAAACTTTAGTTTCGACAAAGAAATAATTCAAATCCTTTGTGAAGAGGAAAAGTTAAAGGTCGAAGACTTGTGGAAATAAGTTGAATTTGTCGAAGATTTATAGTTTAGGACCGTTAGCTTCAGTTATTTTTATTCATATATATAGAAGTTTTACATAAGAAACAAGGGTCAAAAGTCATAATGCTTGAATTATCCAAGCATACAAAGAGAAAAGAGTAACGAGAATATATGTACTTGATTTGATGAACCATTTTACTTAATGCTTGGAAATACATTTCTTTTAAATCCTTTGTATTTTGTCTTTAAAGTCTACTTTTCCTTTTAATTTTTGGAAACTTGTAAGATTCTATCGAATAAGGCAACAATCTTCATCGTCTTCATGTTTAATCCCAAGAACATGATGAACATTCAAATATTTTTTGGAAAAACAAATGCATAACATGTTCTAGGATTTCTAGTTTGATCCTGCAAGTAATTAATTTGAAACTATAGCGTTTTGTTTACCGAAAACACCAATAAACAACAGGTACAACATCTCTCCTCGAGTCTCTAAAATGACATGCTCCAAACCCTGGCACACTAGACCTCCTGCTTCACATGACTACTTGCAGTAACTTCATTGTTAATGCGACAAACACGTGGAACCAAGTCTACATCCAGGTCCCCTGCCTCTTCAGTCACAATCTCTGCTACAGCCTCCTCCTAAGTTGCTTTAAAGGGATTTCCTAGGGATGTGAACAACAAATACGAATGTGATATCCTAATATACCACCACATGTAATTCAGTGTTGTATCGCACCCGTGCAACACATGTTGTTCTAGACCCTCTTCAGTTAACACATGATCAAGAAAATTGGCATAGGCCTCAGACACGTTGAGTCACATGTGATGAAATAGAGACAATTGAATTCATGAGAATGGTCTGGACAAATTTGAACTTCAAAAACACATGCTTCGGAAGATACTAGACCATGCGAGTGTTGGATAATAAACTTGATTTGGTCCATTGGACTAATCAAGTGTTAGGCCCAATTAGATAATAAATGGTGTAGCCCATAGAAAGTTCTAGAGTCATGTAGAATTAGGTTGGTAGAAATCTCATTGAGAGAAGTGTGTAGAACTTTCATGTATGTAGTTGAGAGAAGTGTGTAGAACACTCTCTTGAAGTGTGTAGAAAGTTATCCTAGGATGTATCTAGAACTCTCCCTTAAAGCCTATAAAAAGGAGAGAGCTTGTCATTTGTAAATCAAGCAAGAAGACTAGAATCAAAGTATCTCCTCTCAAATAATAAAATTGTTCTTCTCTCAAATATTTTCTCCTCCTAAATTCCTCACAAAGTTGTCACTATAACCTTCTCCATTTCCAACAAAGTGGCATCAGAGCTTAGGTTCTGAGTAAAATTGTTCCATAGTTATGGCGGTCAATGAAGTGGCATCCTTTCAAGTTCCACTTCTCAAAAGGAGTACCTATGATAATTGGTGCATCAAAATGATGGCTCTTCTTGGAGCACATGATGTTTGGGAGGTTGTTGAAAAAGGCTATAAGGAATCACAAGATGAGGATTCCTTAACTAAAGCACAAAGAGACACTTTGAAGGATTCAAGAAAGAGAGACAAAAAGGCTCTCTTCCTCATCTACCAAGCATTGGATGAAGATGAGTTCGAGAAAATCTCAAATGCAACATCCGCTAAGGAGGCATGGGAGAAGCTTCAAACCTCTTGCCAAGGAGAAGAAAAAGTAATGAAGGAGAAGAATCGAGTAGAGGAGAAGACCAACTATGTGGAAGAAAAAGACGAGAAATTTGAAACAGTGCTGCTAGCACGTGGAAGTAACGAAGGCATCCATGAAAATACATGGTACCTTGACACTGGAGCAAGCAATCATATGTGTGGAAAAAGGAGCATGTTCGTGGAGCTTGATGAATCGGTGCATGGAAATGTCTCATTTGGCGATGGTTCCAAGATTCCAGTGAAAGGCAAAGGTAATATCTTAATTCGCTTGAAAGATGGAAGACATCAATTTATTTCAAATGTCTACTATGTCCCTAATATGAAGAACAATATTTTGAGTTTGGGGCAACTGTTAGAAAAGGGTTATGATATTCATATGAAAAATTCAAGTCTCTCCATCAAAGATGGAAAAAATAATCTCATCACCAAGGTACCAATGTCAAGAAATCGGATGTTTTTGTTGAACATCCAAAATGATGTTGCAAAGTGTCTCAAAGCTTGCTACAATGATGCTTCATGGCTTTGGCATCTTCGATTTGGGCACTTAAATTTTGGAAGCTTAAGCTTGATGGCAAAACAAAATATGGTGAGAGGTCTTCCATCTATCAACCATCCAGACCAATTATGTGAAGGATGTTTACTTGGGAAGCAATTCCGGATGAGTTTTCCAAAGGAGTCAAACTCAAGAGTCAAGAAGCCGCTCGAGCTTATACATGCTGACGTCTGTGGACCAATCAAGCCATGCTCATTAGGTAAAAACAATTATTTCCTCCTCTTCGTTGATGATTTTTCAAGAAAAACATGGGTCTATTTCTTGAAGCAGAAATCAGAAGTCTTTGCCACCTTCAAGAAGTTTAAGGCTGTTGTGGAGAAAGAAATTGGTCGACATATAAAAGCTATACGGACTGACCGAGGAGGAGAATTCACTTCTAAAGAGTTTCAAGAGTTTTGTGAAGAGAATGGAATCAGGCGTCCATTGACAGTTCCAAGATCCCCCTAACAAAATGGTGTGGCGGAAAGGAAGAATCGAACAATACTTGACATGGCTCGAAGCATGCTCAAAAGTAAGAAACTACCAAAAGAATTTTGGGCTGAAGCTGTGGCGTGTGTAGTCTATCTATCTAATTGATCTCCGACAAGGAACGTGTGGGGAAAGACACCACAAGAAGCATGGAGTGGAAGAAGGCCAGGTATCTCACACTTGAGGGTCTTCGGAAGTGTGGCCCACATTCACATTCCAGATGAGAAAAGAGCAAAGCTTGATGATAAGAGTGGGAAGTTCATCTTTGTTGGTTATGATCAAAGCTCAAAGGGCTACAAGTTATACAACCCAGAAAACAACAAGATTGTAATTAGCCGAGATGTGGTCTTTGATGAAGAAGGAGAATGGGACTTTGGACCACACAAACAAGAATACAGTTTCTTCCCCGAATTTGAAGAAGAAACATCTAGAGAAGTTCAACAAGTGCCCCACTCACCCACATCACCCACTTCTGAAGACACTAGTAGTGAAAGGGTTACAATGCGTACACGAAGTCTTCAAGATCTCTATGACAACACAGAAGCTCTATCACCACGAAGGCTTGAAGATCTCTACGAGGTAACGGGAGAAATAGATAACATCACACTATTTTGTCTCTTTGCAGATTGTGAACCCATGAACTTCGAAGAAGCTGCGCAAAATAAGAAATGGAGAGATGCAATGGATGAAGAAATTAGATCCATAGAGAAGAACAACACATGGGAACTCGTCTCCCTACCCAAAGGGCATAAATCCATCGGTGTCAAGTGGGTGTACAAAGCAAAGAAGAATGCCAAAGGAGAAATTGAAAGATATAAGGCAAGACTAGTCGCAAAAGGCTACAGTCAAAAGGCAGGGATTGATTATGATGAAGTGTTTGCCCCAGTCGCTCGTTTGGAGACCATAAGACTCATAATCTCTCTAGCAGCTCAGCATAAGTGGAAAATTCACCAGATGGACGTTAAATCTGCTTTCTTGAATGGAGTTCTAGAGGAGGAAGTGTACATCAAACAACCTTTGGGCTACAAGGTGAAAGGACAAGAAGATAAAGTTCTCAAACTAAACAAAGCACTTTATGGTTTGAAACAAGCACCAAGAGCATGGTATAGTCGAATTGATAACTACTTCAAAGCAAACAACTTTACGAAGTGCCCACACGAGCATGCCATGTACGTCAAGATCAAGAATGGAGATATCTTGATTGTGTGCATATATGTGGATGACTTGATCTTCACGGGAAACAATCCAAATATGTTTGAAGAATTCAAGAAATCTATGATTAAGGAGTTCAAGATGTCAGATATTGGGCTCATGTCATACTATCTTGGCATAGAGGTAAAGCAGAAAGAGAATGGAATCTTCATTTCCCAACAAAGATATGCAAAGGAGATGCTAAAAAAGTTCAAGATGGATGGTTGTAAACCAATTAGCAAACCAGTGGAGTGTGGATTAAAGTTATCAAAGTTTGATGGAGCAGAAAAGGTGGATGCTACGAACTTCAAGAGTTTAGTTGGGAGTTTGAGGTATCTGACATGCACAAGACCTGACATCCTATATGCTACTGGGCTCATCAGTCGACACATGGAGAATCCAACTATTACCCATCTCAAGGTTGCAAAAAGAATTCTTCGCTATATCAAAGGTACAACTGACTTTGGCTTATGGTTTTCATCAGATAAGGACTATAAGTTAGTTGGTTACAGTGATAGTGATTGGGCTGGAGATGGAGATGACCGGAAAAGTACCACTGGCTTTGTGTTCGTCATGGGAAACACATCTTTCACTTGGATGTCGAAGAAGCAACCAATTGTCGCACTTTCGACATGTGAAGCTGAATATGTAGCAGCTACATCATGTGTTTGTCATGCAGTTTGACTTAGGAATCTATTGAAGGAATTGGGAATGTCGCAGAAGGAGCCGACCTCGATTTTTGTGGACAACAAGTCATCCATCGCTCTTGCAAAGAATCCAGTATTCCATGATCGTAGCAAGCATATTGATACTCGCTACCATTACATAAGAGAGTGCATCGAAAGAAAGGATGTACAAGTTGAATACGTGAAATCCCAAGATCAAGTAGCTGACATCTTCACCAAGCCGCTCAAGCATGAAGACTTTATTAAGTTAAGAGGTTTACTTGGGATGACAAATCAAGTTTAATGGGGGGTGTTGGATAATAAACTTGATTTGGTCCATTGGACTAATCAAGTGTTAGGCCCAATTAGATAATAAATGGTGTAGCCCATAGAAAGTTCTAGAGTCATGTAGAATTAGGTTGGTAGAAATCTAATTGAGAGAAGTGTGTAGAACTTCCATGTATGTAGTTGAGAGAAGTGTGTAGAACACTCTCTTGAAGTGTGTAGAAAGTTATCCTAGGATGTATCTAGAACTCTCCCTTAAAGCCTATAAAAAGGAGAGAGCTTGTCATTTGTAAATCAAGCAAGAAGACTAGAATCAAAGTATCTCCTCTCAAATAATAAAATTGTTCTTCTCTCAAATATTTTCTCCTCCTAAATTCCTCACAAAGTTGTCACTATAACCTTCTCCATTTCCAACAGCGAGATCCACATTTGACCCAACTATTGTAGAGGTTGATGTCCTCGAACGACGTAGGAGTAGATGACACAATCATGGAGTAGAAGATGATCTAAATGCAATCAGTAAGGGTTTGTGATAATAAGGGGGTCAATCTTCCACGTAATCAATAATTTAAGTTGTGTAAACATCATAACATATGAATAAACCATAGTGGGGAGAATGGTACCCACCAAGTATAATAAGTACATCTTGAAGGAATATTTTTGATTCAACTATGTCTTCAACGCATCACCCGCTTGATCACCCTGCCATGTTGCCCATACACTCCTTTTGAAACCACGCTCTAGGAAGCTGAATCGCGCATGAGTCATGTTCGTGCCATCCTCTTCCCACGCCTCATCTTCCAGGTTAACAATTAACTTCACCATCAGCTCGACCCCTCCTATCTGATCGGTTTCTCATTGCGATCCAGTAGAGGACCCTCATTGGATAAATGAAGCAGATAAGATACATCATCTAGTGTCACTGTGATCTCCCCAACTGGAATACGGAACATGTATGTCTCCTTGTGCCATGTAACGTCCTCTTTGATTATTTGATTAATTTGTTGAGTTTAGAGTATATTTATATGATTTATGTGATTTAAATAATTACGTGATGTTTTGTGGATTTATTAAGTGGCTTATTTTATTATTTAATAGAATAAGATTTGAAAATAAAATAAATATTGAGATGAGGAGTTGTTTTGTGAATTTAGAGAATTTAGTGGAAATAAGAGGAAATAAGATAAAGTAGATTAGGGTTATATAAATAGGAAGAGTCAGAACTTAGAAAGAAAAAGGAGAACACGTGAAACAAGTTTTGGAAAAAGGGAGAACAAGAGGAGAGAAGAACCAAGAGGAGAGGCTGCCAATCGATAATCCTAAGGTAAGGGTGGGACTAACATTCAATAATCTTGAGTCTATGATTTTGAAAATTTCATTTAACATGTTGTAGGTTTAGTTTTGAAGAATTGGAGAATTAGGGTAAAGAGTGTTAATTGATGATGTATGTTATGTGTTGTTAATTTGTGGTTGAATTCATGATTATGAGTTGTGGTTGTTGATGATTGTTGTTGTTAATGTCATATTATGAATTGGGTATGAATTATGTTGAGTTGTTGTTGTTGATTGTGATGATTTTGAATGAATGTGAAGTTTGAATAATATAAGTTGCTTTTTATGATTTTTTTTATCTCTGCCCCGAATTTTGAAATGAAAACTGGTATTAATCTGTGCGGAATTGGTCTTAGGTGTAAACACGAAAGTTGTAGGTATGGAAGTTAACTTTCTAATGTCGTTGGTCTGACGTTAAAACGATTTATAGAACTTGAGTTATGGTCAAATTACTGCACGTAGGTCACAGTGAATTTTTATGGACTTTCTGCACGACTTTTTCGAATTTGAAACAAAAACTGGAAGTGATCGATACAGAATTGGCCTTGGGTGTAAACATGAAAGTTTTAGATAATTTTGTTAGATTTCCAGTGGCTTTGGTTTGACGTGAAAATGACTTTTAGTTTTTGAGTTATGATGAAAATACTCCAAGGAGGTCTTAGCGAAATTGTGCGGTGACAGCATTCTCTGTTTCATGTTTTTGCGTCTTTTTCGCACGTTTCTGTTTTAAATTGGTTTTTGGTATAAACATGAAAGTTTTTGATAATTGTGATATCTTTCCAGTAGCTTTGGTTTGACATAAAAATATGTTATGTATAATTTATTATGTTTTTACAAAGATGCATGATGAATTGTTGATGTTTGAATACGATGTTATATGATGAATTGTTGATGTTTAAATACGATGTTATATGACGTTGTTTATGGTTGATGAATATGAAATTATGATGCAACGCCCTCTTTAATTATTTGATTTATTTGTTGAGTTTAGAATATAATTATATGATTTATGTGATGTGTAGAATTATGTGATGTGTTGTGGATTTATTAAGAGACTAATTTTATTATTTAATAGAATAAGATTTGAAAATAAAATAAATATTGAGATGAGGGGCTGTTTTGAGAATTTAGAGAGTTCAGTGGAATAAGAGTAAATAAAATAGAATAGATGGGAAGAGATAAATAGGAGAAATTAGGTCATATTAGTTTTCACGTGAAACCAGTTTTGGAGAAAAAGGGAGAAAACAAGAGAAGAGGAGAACCTAAGAGGAGAAGCTTGCGATCGATTAACCTAAGGTAAGGGTGGGACTCATATTCTCTAATCTTAAGTATGTTTTTCTGAAATTGGGTTTGGCAAAAGTTGTAGGTTGTAAATTTTGGGGATTAGGGTTAGTCTTGTGTTGATGTTCATAGTTTTGTAGTTTGAGAAATTAGGTCTTTGAATTGTGAAAAAAATTGTAGAAAGTATATGAATTGCCATGAATTGTTATGTTAAATTGATGTTCAGGTCTTAGTATAATCATAGGTAATGTTTTCTATCAAATTTGGGGTTTGGGTGACTGAAAATTGGGTTTTTGGAGTGAAAACTGGTCTGTTCCTGTAAGCTGTGAAGCCCGAATTCGGCCACCGAATTCTGAGCTGATTTTCCAGCTTTGGTTTGACAAAAATCGGCCACCGAATTGTCAAATTCAGCCATCGATTTTTTTGTCAGTCAAAACTGGAAAACATTCACATTTCCACCCGTTTCTGTTTTGATTTGGCTTTTGGTGTAAACATGAAAGTTGTAGATAATTGAGTTAACTTTCTAATGGCTTTGGTTTGACTTGAAAATGATTTTTAGATTTTGAGTTATGATGGAAATAGTCCAGGTGGGTATTGAGAAAACTTTAAGAAAAACTTGGCATAACTAATTCCAAGTTATGCCAAAAACTTATGGTTGGTTTCCAAACTTCAAGCTTAAGTATCAGAGGTTTAGTTGAGGTGTTTATGAGTATCTAACCTAGGTCGTGATGAACTCACTTGGTTTAATGTAAATGAAGTTAATGAATATTATGTACATTGTTGCTATTAAGTTGAAATATATATATATATATATATATATATATATATATATATATATATGTATTATGTGAATATTGTATGTTGTATAATATTGTGATGTTTATGTCATTCAAGTTGCTAAGTTGTTTGTTGTTAAGTTGTAAGTTGTTAAAGTTGTTGGTCGTCGAGTCCATGCATACTCATTCCGTTGGGGGCTCATGCCTTGTGAGATTTTGCTCTATATGTTGAGGGCTTATGCCCTGTGAGCTTTTGCTCTTTATGTTGAGGGCTTATACCCTGTGAGTGTATTTATGCTCTTATGATGAAGGCTCATGCCTTGGATGGTACCACATGCATTGATTAAGAAGTTGAAGTTGCATAGTCGAGTCGATTCGTTGTTGATAAGATGTTAACCATGAGTTGTTAAGTTGTTAAGTTGTTTTCATTCTTGAGTTGTTGATGAATTATGATGAATTATTTATGAATGCATTTGTTGCTAAATTTGATGAATTGATGATGTTTATGTTGTTAACTGTAATTGATGAATTATATGCTTAACATTATTGTTTATGAAATCTCACCCCTTCTGCTTGAAAATGTTTCCTTTTACATGGGTAACTTGCAGGTAATCAAGGATAGTCGCGGTCGTGAGTGGATTTCCTCACGTGTGTCTTTAGGTCCTCTGATACGTAACGGGATGAATATTTTCTTATGACTTCTTTTCCTTTACGTATTCTTTTATGATTTTCATGACTTGATGTTAAGATGTTTTTATGAGATTTTATGATGAGGCCCTCGTGCCGAAGAATGTTTTAGATTGTCGAAATAATTCCGCTGCGAAGTATTAAACATTTTGTTGTTGAATTTTGAAGGATAAATATTTATTATTATCGTTTAAGATTTTATGAAAAGAAGTGTGACATTCCGTTCACGTTGAAAACTCTGATTTTTATTATGAAATTTTTATGTTGGGAAAACGGGGTGTTACACCAAAGACTGTTTTAGATGTTGAATAATTCCGCTGCGAAGTACTAAATAATATGTTGTTGAATTTTGAAGGATAAATAGTTATTTTATTCCGTTTATGATTTTATGATAAGAAGTGTGACATTCCGTTTATGTTGGGAAAACGGGGTATTACAATTGGTATCAGAGCAGGTCGGTCCGTTCGGCCAAGTAGTTGAGTCGCGTAGTGTTGAGTAACAGTTGTAATACTGTCTTTATGTTGTCCTGATTGTTGTTTCTTGTGTAGAGAACTGATTGGAGTATAACCATGTTCATTTTAATTTTTTTAGTAAGTCGGTGTATTTTTCTTCTGCTGAAGAAGAAAGTTAAGCAGAGTTCTTGTCTACTAAGCAGCTGAAGCGGTTAGAACGTGACGGAATTTTGATGTTTTCTTTGATGGCGTCCTTGTTTGTTGAGAATCAAGCCGTAATTGATAAGTTACAAGTTGTGTGTGATTTTCCAGAAGTTTTTCCTGATGAGATTCCTGATGTGCCGCTGGAAAGGGAAGTTGAATTTTCGATTGATCTTGTTCCGGGTACGAAGCCTGTGTCGATGGTGCCTTACTGTATGCCAACGTCTGAGTTAGCAGAGTTGAAGAAACAGTTGGAGGATTTACTTGATAAGAAGTTTGTAAGACCGAGTGTTTCGGCTTGGGGAGCGCCGGTATTATTGGTTAAGAAGAAAGATGGTAGTATGAGGTTATGTATTGACTATCGATAGTTGAATAAAGTGACGATAAAGAATATGTATCCACTTCCAAGAATTGATGACTTGATGGATCAGTTAGTGGGTGCACGTGTGTTTAGCAAGATTGATTTGAGATCGGGTTATCACCAGATTAAAGTAAAAGATCAGGATATGCAGAAGACGGCCTTTAAAACACGTTATGGACATTATGAATACTCAGTGATGCCTTTCGGTGTTACCAATGCGCCAAGTGTGTTTATGGAGTACATGAATCGTATTTTTCATGCGTATTTGGATCCCTTCGTGGTTGTGTTCATCGATGATATTTTAGTATACTCCAAGTCTGAAGAAGAACATGTTGAGCATTTGAAGATTGTTTTGCAAGTGCTGAAAAAGAAGAAGTTATATGCTAAGTTGTCAAAGTGTGAATTCTGGTTGAATGAGGTGAGTTTTCTTGGTCCTGTTATTTCTGGTAGTGGTATTGTTGTAGATCCGTCTAAAGTTGATGCGGTATCACAATGGGAGACTCCTAAGTCGGTTACCGAGGTTAGAAGCTTTTTAGGTTTGGCAGGCTATTACCACAGATTTATAGAGGAATTTTCAAAGTTAGCACTTCAGTTAACTCAGTTGACTTGTAAAGGTAAAGCTTTTGTGTGGGATGTTCTGTGTGAGAATAGTTTTAACGAATTGAAGAAGCGGTTGACGACGGCTCCAGTTTTGATATTACCAAAGTTCGATGAACCTTTCGTTGTGTATTGTGATGCGTCTAAGTTAGGCTTAGGTGGTGTGCTTATGCAGGATAATAAACTAGTTGCTTATGCGTCGAGACAATTGAGGATTCATGAACGAAATTATCCTACTCATGATCTTGAATTAGTTGTAGTGGTTTTTGTGCTTAAGATTTGGAGACATTACTTGTATGGTTCGAGATTTGAGGTGTTCAGTGATCACAAAAGTCTAAAGTATTTGTTTGACCAGAAGGAATTGAATATGAGGCAACGAAGGTGGTTAGAACTGTTGAAAGATTATGATTTTGGGTTGAATTATCATCAGGCAAAGCTAATGTTGTCACAGATGCCTTAAGTAGGAAGACTTTACATATGTCTGCTATGATGGCTAAAGAGTTTGAGCTGCTAGAACAGTTTAGAGACCTGAGTTTAGTTTGTGAGATGTCGCCTCAGAGTGTGAAGTTGGGAATGCTGAAAATTACTAGTGAATTTCTGAATAGTATTAAAGAAGCACAAAAAGAGGATGTAAAGTTTGTAGATTTGAGGTAGAATTTGTATTCCTGACAATGATGAGATGAAGAAGATGATTCTTGAAGAGAGTCAAAGAAGTAGCTTGAGTATTCATCCAAGAGCTACCTAGATGTATCATGACTTGAAGAAGTTGTTTTGGTGGTCTGGGTTGAAACGTGATGTGGCACAGTTTATATATTCATGTTTGATTTGCCAGAAGTCAAAAGTTGAGCATCAGAAACCTGCAGGATTGATGACACCTTTAGATGTACCAGAGTGGAAATGGGATAGTATATCCATGGATTTTGTGACAAGTTTGCCGAATACTCCGAGAGGGAATGGCGCTATTTGGCTGATAGTATACAGATTTACGAAATCGGCTCATTTCATTCCGATTAACATTGGTTTTCCTGTATCTCAGTTGGCAGAGATTTACATTCGGGATATTGTGAAACTACATGGTGTTCCGTCGAGCATTGTATCAGATAGAGATCCGAGGTTTACTTCTAGATTTTGGAAGAGTTTGCAAGAGGCTTTAGGTTCTAACTTGAGGTTGAGTTCGGCGTATCATCCGCAGACAGATGGTCAGTCGGAAATAACGATTCAGTCGTTGGAAGATTTGTTGAGAGTTTGTGTACTTAAGCAAGGAGGAACTTGGGATAGTCATCTTCCGTTGATAGAGTTCACGTACAATAACAGCTATCAAAAACAAGAAAGGAGATAGGGGATGCCCCTGGCGAAGGCCCCTTTGCAAACGGAACTCGTTAGTAGGGTTGCCATTAACAAGAATTGATGCAGTTGCTGTCGTTACACATTCCTTAATCCATTTCCTCCATAGGAATGGAAACATCATTTTTTTCATAACCGAATCCAGGTAACCCCAATCTACTGAGTCAAAGGCTTTTTCAAAATCAACCTTAAACAACATAAGCTCCTTTTTGTTCTTGCGAGCCTCATCGACCACCTCATTAGCAATCAGAATCCCATCTAAAATCTGACGGTTTTTCACTAAGGCTGTTTGGGAATCTGATATAATTTGTCCCATCACCAATTTCAGTCTATTGGCCAACACTTTTGATAAAATTTTGTAAAGAGAGCCAACCCAGAAATGGGCCGAAAGTCATTAATACGTTGAGGACTATCAATTTTCGGAATAAGAGCTATGAAAGTAGTGTTTATACCTCTTGTAAGTTTACCATTTCTGTGAAAATCCAAAATAAAACGCATAACATCTCCCTTTAAGTCAACCCAAAATTCCTTGATGAAGCCAAAGTTAATCCCGTCAGGTCCGAGGCTCTTATAGCTGTCACAATCCCAAACTGCCGATTTAACTTCAAGTTTTGAAAACGGCTTTGTCAAACTGCTACCATCCGCATGAGATAAACAATAGAAAGGTAAATTATCGACCCGCGGTCTAGAAGTAATTCTTGCCGCAAAGTGCTCTTTAAAATAGGATAGCACTGCACTCCGAATAGGTTGAACTCCTTCCACAAGATTACCATTCACCAAAAGCGAGATGATAGAGTTGTGACGTTGTCGGCTAGAAAGAACCGAATGGAAATATTTCGAGTTGGCATCTCCATCCTTCAACCAAAGTAATCGAGACTGTTGCCACATAATACTAGTATTCAAACGAGACATGAAGTGAAGGTCATTGGTTATACCCCGCATTTCAAGAATATCGTCTGCAGACAACTCTTCGACTTCGCCTTTTTCATCAAATTCCAACTGCCATTTTTTTAAGTTATCAATCTTGCCTGAAATATTGTTAGCATGAACTGCGTTCCACTCCTTCAGAGCATTTTTAATGAACTTTAGTTTCTCACGAAGCACAAAGCCACCCCACCCCTTTACCTGAAAGGCTTTCAATTTATCTTTCACAAACTGATTGTATCCCGACATATCTTGCCTACATTTCAACATTCTAGACGGGCGCGGTCCCCAGTTTTCCTCATCCATGGATAACTGAAGCGGACAATGATCAGAGAGACCCCGGAGAAGGGCTACCTGAAAACTATTAGGCCACTGTAAACACCATTCTTCAGAAAGCAAAAATCTATCAATCTTGCTCATAACGGTACCATCATCTGTAAACCACGTGAAACGATGCCCACTTAAAGGCAAATCAATCAAGCCATTGTCATTAATAAACACACTGAAATGATGGAAGTCAGTAACCACACTGCCCCCCCTTACGAACCGACGCTCCTCCGCACACTTAATCGCATTAAAGTCACCGCAGACACATACCTTCGCACCCCTTAATGATTGAAGACGGGGGGACAAAGATGCCCATAAATCTTGTTTTTCCCGAGGATTGCAAGGAGCATAAATATTAAATAAATAAAACTCTTCATTTGTCTGCACAAAACGACCATGAATTTGGAGCCAGTGATCCCGACTAACGGATGACCAGACCTCCACTTCTACCGTGTCCCACAAAATTAATATCCCCCCGGATGCCCCCAAAGATGGGCGATATGAGAAAGCATGGCTCGAATCTCCCCACAAAGCATTACACAGAGAATCATCACACACCGCTAATTTTGTTTCTTGTAGACATAAAATGAAAGGATTTTTCTCCACTACCAACTTCTTCACCTCCCTTCTCTTCTCTAAACCACCCAAACCTCGCACATTCCAAGAGACTAACTTCATTTGTCACCCCCTCCCCGCACTTCTCCAGCCACACACTACCCCACTTAAACAGCCCCATCAACCTCGCCTCCCTCACCCCTCACAAGTGTCAACACAGGCCCAACTTCCAAATTTTTTGAGCGAGATAACACGCTAAATTTATTATGATTAGCTCCTGAGAAAGAGACTCCAATTGTCTTACCAATGTCATGAATGTCATCTGCCTTTGTCTTATCATCACCTTTTAAAACCACCCAACTCTGCCAATCATTGTTTACTGAAGCCATAGAAGAAGTTTCATTATTTGAATTGTTGTTAACCTCCTCCAAGGACTTTGTGAATCCCTCCCTTTGACGGCGACGATTATGAATTTTCTGTTTTAAGTGCTTCAAAACCTTTGAATTTCTAAGAACTTTCATAACCTCTTCTCTATCTTTACTTGGTAACCGAGCCACCTTTTTCAGAGTAAGCACCGGATGTCGAAGCACGCCACCTGCTTTCTTTTTGCTAGCCATTTTCTTGCTTCCGGAACTGTTATCACCGCAGCCCTTTCCCACTTTCCTCAGCCGCTTCTTATTAGAAGAAATTAAACCAATATCACCGTGTTGAACATTTCGTAACCAATCCACACTCCACGAACCTGATTGTAAAGACCTCACATCATCAGCTGAACTCGACGTTGGCCGAGCTTTCCTTTTCTTTAATGCATCGTTATCAACATCATGATTTATTAATGACAAGTGAGTATCATTTTTGCCCAAAACAGCTGCTGGATTTTTGAGCACAGCCGTGGCAGCATTATGACTAGGAAGTGATGGCGAGATGTTGTTTGCTAGAGCCGTAGGAGACCCTTCCAAAGCAGTGCAGTTCTGGATCTTTGAATTAGAGTCAGCCGATTGAGAAACATTGTTGGAATTTGTGGACCGGCTAGGAGATGATACAGCAGCCGGTTGAAAGTCATTGTTGCAATGCGGTTCCACTTGAGACTTCACAGTTTTGTTAGGATCATTAATAACAACTGCATCAGTAGCTAGATCTTTGACAATTTGGTCGGCCAAAATATCAACATGGTTGTGCATTTCAAAGTCGTCGTGAATGTCTTCGTTATCCGGACTTGAGGATTCGGATTTGTCATCTTCCTCGTAAAGACAGACATCGTCGTCTAGATTAATCCCCAATTCTTCCACAATTTTAATGTCCAGCGTTACGCCATCAACAATAATTTGATCAGATGTATTCAGCACCTCTAATGATGGTGTAGAAATCAAAACTCTAGCAAAGTCGAACCGTTCTCTATTCAAGTAACAAGTGTCCGTTCGCAAATACCTTCCACAATCGATGACACAAAGTTTGAAGAAGTTTTCATTCCATGCTTGTAATGGAATTCCATAAACCCGGACCCATGCTCCTCTTTGAAAAGGCAACACCGCTTTGTTCCACTGAACCATATTTGAAAATAGCAAATCAAAGAACTGTTTCGCTCCTCCAACTATATCGAAAACATTTGCACCTGAAAGAGCATGTATAAACACCTTGTCTGCACCAAATGGAATAATATCTAAGTCTTTGAATCCTGCGTCCTCCACTCAATTCTGAATAAGCGGTATCGATGCCCCGCCAATTACTGTGCCAATCAAACCTCTACTTGCCCAACTACGATCTTCCTCGGAAGAAGTGTACTTGCGTACCAACTTTGTCGTCTTATTGAGATTGGCTATGCTTGCCTCCCTCCTCTCATTCTCCTTCACCCCACCTTGCACTCCTACCACTCCCTCCCCTCCCTTCTTCCCCGTCTCTCCTACCCTCACCGTAACCGACCCAACCCAACCCTCACCTCTCCCTCCGTCACTCCCTCCTTATGCAGCTCTCTTTTTTCTCCCTCATTCTCCTTCTTCCTCACGCTAACCCCCTCACCAGCACCCTCCCCACGCTCCTTCCCAGCAGCCTTACCTCGTACACCCTCTCCCTTCCTCACCACGAAGTCTCTCTTCTTCCCATCCGTCCTATCAAACCTTGCAAGCATAGCACGAATACAATATTGGCCAAAACAGACATTGTTCAAAGCCTTCAAAAGTTTATCAATGTCATGAACATTTGCATATCGAACAAAACCATAAACATCACTGTTCCTATTCCTATTATTTGGCACAAAAACTTCTTCAAGAATACCGCACACTTCGAACCCTTTTCGCAAGAAAAAAGTCGAAGCCTGTGGAGGAAAATTAGTTATATAGAAAGTGACAAACCGTTTAACTGGCGAAACATTCTCAGCACCGAAACTGTCATCAATGGTCGCGTGGTGTAACTGTTCAAGAACTGGAGTGATCGCATTCTTGTTTGGAGTACGAGCATCAATGTGTCGCAGTGGCCGCGGATTCCTTCCCAACTGTCGTGAAGCATCAGTACCATGATCAGACTCATCATCAACGTCGAAATCAGCCCACTGAATCTTTCTTCTGTCCGTGTAGTCTGTACCAGTATCATAGTCCCCTTGATAGCAATCCTCCTGTGCCGCAAACCTAACCCTAGACCGTCGAAACTTGTAGACGTCCCTCTGCCGATGCCGATCGCCTGCCTGAAACCTGTCCTGACCTAGAGAAACCTGTCGCAGCGCTTTCCGTCGACGTGGGCTCACGTCAATCCAATCCCCATCATCCCCCCCCCCCCCCCCCCCCCCCCCCCACCCCTTTGTGGCACCCTGCCTGGAACCCTATCCCCCCCGATATTCCTCACCTTCGGTGTAACGTACCGGCACGATTGCCCGTGGCGGTGCCAATGGTTGTCGCGATTCTCTCTCACAACCCCTCTCATTCGCTCAGAGCTCAAACACTTTTTTTCTTGGTCACTATATAGATCCTAAAGTTATTTAAATTAACTATGTCGTATTCTCTTTTTTTCTTTTTCTTTTTTAAATCCATGTCATACTATTAATTATTTTCGAGATAATTTTTTGTTAAGAATTTGGAGCACGTTTATGATAATTGTAAACGATAGTGAAATAAATAAAGTCATGCAAATTAACCATGCTGAACTTTTATTTTTTCTAAAAAAACTCGGCATCTAACGACCGACTAATATAGAAGATTAATCTCACTATCCAATAACAAATAATTCGAATATGAGAGGAGCACACTCCAATAATTTATGCTCTTGAGCTACTAGTTATTTTGGAAGCAAGATAATTAAAATAAACAAAATATCAACAGAAAATCGCCCTACGTCTTACAATTGTGTTCTTTCGAAGGCATATCTTCATGCAGTCATTGGAAGTTAACCATTGTGAACTAGGTGCATTGGGAACTATGGGGTGAATTTACAATTATTGAAAATTATATTACCACAATTAAAAACTATCATCTTTTTATTGGCACGGCAAGTTACATAATTCTTGTTTGTTTAATTCTATTATCTTGCATATTTTTAAACCAGTGTGATTGAGACAACTCATTTGGATAAAATTACCTTTTGTTTTTAGGGGTAACGAAGTTGTCAACTTCCAATAATTTAGCGTAAACTGTACTAAATAGGAAATTTTGTGGCTTATTTAATGAATTCCAACTACTTGAAGTTGGCAATGGAGAAAGACTTAACATTGAGAAAGTCTCCAACCACAAAATTAATTATTGCCAAAATAATGATATTTCTAATTTATCCTGTTTATCCTTTTCAACGGAAGACTTGATGTGAATTTTGTCAATCTTATATATTTTACTATCCTTTTTTATAGAATAAAACTATCATATAGAATGTAAAAATTAGCTTAAAACTATTTAAAAGGTTAGTTAAACAATAAAGGACTTTCTAACTCTTACCAAAATAAGCCTTTCAAACTTGAAAATATTCAAAAAGCCTTTCTAGAGTGTTTTAAACGTAACATTTCTGAAATTTTTTGAAAAAATGCTCTTCTTTCAACAAAAAATGCTCACTCCAACCCAAAATACTTTTACGTGAGTTAACTCACACATGTGTTATATTCAGTATGGATTAGCTCACGTTGCGTAAATTAACTCAAGTAGATGTTTTTTTTATGTTTAACACTTGCGTGATTTAACTCAAGCAGATGTTATACTCAGCGTGAGTTAATTCACGCAGCGTAAGTTAACTCAAACGGGTTATATTTTCATGTTTAACACATGAGTTAGTTAACTCAAGCGGGTGTTATATCTAACGTGAGTTAACTCACGCAAGATCATTTTAAAAAATTTGGTTGGGAGTAAACATTTTTTTTTTTGGAGAAGATCATTTTTCAAAAATTTGTGAAGAGGAGCATGCATGCACAGGCCCACTCTCACTGTTATAGGAATAGTATTTGATAGAAAATATATTTATATATCCATATTAGGAAAAGTCATCTGCTTCAGACTATTTGAATAATTTGAAATACATTAAACCAATTTATTTATTTATTTATTGGGAAACATTAAACCAAACTTTATTATTATTATTATTTAGACTTAATTACATTTTTGGTCCCCTAAATTTCTTAAAATTGTGATTTTGATTTCCTAAAAAAACAACTCTTTCCAGACCCCCTAAGTTTACTTTATGTTACAATTTTAGTCCCCTAACCCAATTTTGATTCTTTCAACGCTGATGTGGCACTCACATCACTGCCACATGTTATTTTTTATTTTTTTAATAATTTTTTAAGGCAGACCTGGAATTAATAAAATGAAAAACAAATTAAAAAATTGGAAACATTAAAATAATTACCAAACAAATTAAATTAACTTTAAAAATAAATCAAAAACAAAAAACCATTGTCTTCTCATGAATATTCATCATCTACAGGACTCCAACAACAACCTCTTCAACCACAACACCAACAATCTTCATATAAAAAGTCCATAAAATCACCTCAACCACAACCCAAACAACAATCTTAAACACTAATCAAAACACTATATTAATCTCAGTTTGACAAAGCACTACCCCCAAACAACAAAACCAGTAGCAACAAAAATCACAAATAAGTAGCAAACACAGAACCAAACGATAGTTGCTGTTCTATAGATCTTGAACAATCAAACCATTAGGAAGAGATTGTAACAACCCGATTTTCGTTATTCTGTTTTTAATTAATTTGCGTGTATTTATATATGCTTGTTTGTGATTATTTTCCCTTTGATGTATCTTTCTCGAGTTTAGTGATTAGGAGGGTATTTTGGTCTTTTGGCGAGTAAGAGTAAAATAGTAATTTTGGTCGAGAATTAATCGTAGCATTTTAGTAGGACCCGATTGTTTAGCAATTTATTAGTTAGATTTAGTAATTAGAATTAGTGTTAGAAGTTGCTAAATATTTTATTGTTAGTAAGATAGAAAACTAATAGGTGACGTAATTAGAATTGAATCCAATTATTATTTCATGGGTTAGGCTCAATGGGTATGGATATATATTTCAACCTTAGAGAGAAAACTAGGGTTTAGAAACTTTGTTCATTCACACACAAGAGACAAAGAGGCTAGGAGAGGGAGTAGAAGAGAAACTTGTAGAGGGGAAGAATTGGAAGCTAAAGTGAAGCCTAAGAATTTCTCATAGAAGATTAGAGGTAAGGGGGCTAGACTTTAATCATAATCTCTTTTTCTACTCCTTTCTCATAAGTGATTATTTAATTAATTGATTTTGAAAATAAGTGCTCATGTGAAATTTAATGAATGAATTCATGTCTAATTGTTGATAATATGTTTGTATATGTGAATTGAATGATTAAGTGTTGTTGATATTGAATTATGTGTCAAAAATCATATGTATGAATATGTTGTGTTTTTGTGAAAAATGATGAATAATGAAGTTGTGATTTGATGAACTTGGAATGAATTCAGAATAATTATGTTGATGATGTTTGAAAACATGTTGTTGATGAATTAGTATGATGATTATGCCTATGATGATCTGGTGATGAAAGTTGTTGTTGATGTTGAATAATTTTGAAAGTTTGGTGAAATTTTGAAGTTAGACCCAAATGATGTTTGATTCATGAGTTTTGAACATACTTGTGTTTGTGTTTATGTACATGACCTATAAACTTTATTTGGGACGAGTTTTGAGTGTGGGAGGATCAAAATTGGAGTGTTGGAGAAAAAGAGCTTTGAAATTCGAAGTTTTTTTTTTCTGGACCGATGAGTGTTCGCTTAAGCGACGCCTAAGCAAACGTGCCCAGTTCATTTCTGGACGCAGTTCGCTTGAGCGAAGCGTAAGCGAACAACAATGTTGCTTCTGTCAAGAGTTCGCTTGAGCGAGCCGTAAGCGAGCTCCAAGCGAACACGCCCAGGACGCTACTGAGACCTGGTCGCTTAAGCGAACCAGTCTTCGCTTAAGCGAACCATACCCTGTTCAGCCACACTTGATTTTTCGTTTCGTGTACTTGAGAACCAATCCTAACTTCCTAAATGGTTTCTTTTGATTTATTTAATCATTACATGTGTACCTAATCTTTTGGAAACATCATTGGTGTGGATTTGGACTTAGTTTCATAAATTGTTCATAACGTTTGGAAAATCGTCCAAGAACACAATTTTCCGAAAACTTATTTTCTCAAAGACAATGATGTGGGATTACTTACATATGTTGTCTAGATGATTAAATAAATGCTCTTGAGCTATTTCTTTGAGAACTAGAATGTCTTACTTTGAAAATGGACTATGTTTTGAAAAGTAACATTTTGGGACGAACTTTGCGAATTTTGAGAATTCATAGTATTTGGCCTATGAAATACTTATGTGAGTATACCTTCACTCATATATGATTAGTATACTTGCTTAGTAGAGACAACTGAATCATTTTGATTCGTTTTGGTTCATTGGTCTAAATTGTTAAAGTGGTGAATCATATCATACGAACTTAGTTGAAAATATATTCATTGAGCTTTTCTATCTTATAATTCTTCCGTGAATGAGATTGAATGTGAATATATGTAGTTGGTGATTATATATGTTGAGTGCATATATGTTGACGGTGATTATATATGTTGTGTGCATATATTTTGTTGGTGATTATGTATATGTTGTGTGCATATATGCTGTTGGTGAAATCTTTTACATGCTATTGGTGGTGAATTGTTGGTGTACGCATGTATTGGAATATAATTGGTGTGGACTTGTGAAATTACATGAAGTATGTATTGTTGTTGTCGAGTCCTAGTTCACACACAGTTGGTTTGGTGACTTTCATCTCCATGTTGGTGATTGGATACTATGTATTCATTATTCGGGGTGATATGAAGTGTTAATATGCATCGGGGCGACGACCTCGGAGATGAAAGAAATTTGGTACCACACATAGTTGAGTCGGTCTAGTCACATGGTATGTTACTAGGAAGTGTCATGGTTGTTTATGAGCTTGGTGCGAATACGTGTTGATGTTTTATGTGCTTGATGATTGTTGTAATTGGAACCTTGTGCTTTGATATTCATTGTTGAGAATGTTTAAGTTCACGATTATTTATGCAAGATATTATCAATGATGCATGCTTAATCCTGTTTGTTTTTTATTATGATTAATGTAAATCTAACCCCTAGTGGTCTTGGTGGACCGCCTACCTATTTGTATGAATGGGTAGACGGCGTGCATGATTAGTGTTCGCATTGCTTTTGGTGAGTGCTCGTGGTAGTGGAGCTTCATCCTTTTATGTTGTTCGTCGTGTCTTAGAGACTCTGATCTAGGACGGCGTCGTTTTATATTTCAGTCTTTCTTTTTCTGAGATTGTATCTTGTTGATATTATTTATGTTGTTGGATTTATTTTATGTTGAAGACATGACATTTATGTTGAGATGTATTTGATTCCGCTGTGAATTTATGTTGGAAATTATTTTCATGCATGATTTATCGGTGATTATTCGTAGAAGTGACGACTATTTCTTATGTATTTATTTAAATTGCATGATTTATTGCTTAATTAGAAATAGGACGTCGTAGAGATTGCTTCAAATTCTCAGCTTTTATCAAACACAAGAAAATCCTTGATCTCGTGGATCTGCTTCTCCCATACTCACACCAATGAAACTGATCCCTTCTCATCTCTCAAAAATTCAATCCTTCTTCCATTTCCATTTCTAACATCAACAAAATTTATTTTTTTTCATCTGGGTATTTCCAGAAAGAAAAAATTGAAGAAAGAAGAGAGAAGGTGCGGTGGCCGGAAAAACCGTCGCAGTTCCCCGTGCGGTGGTTGCCGGAAAATTGCTTCGATCGTAAAATAAATATAGGGCTTTTGATGTGGACCTCAGGAGGATGACTATGGTAGATTTACTTTTTTTAAATCATGGCTCGTGGTGGCCGGAAAAGAAGACAGAAGGTGGTGGTTACAAATTTTCAACATCTTAGATCTTAAAAATTAAAATAGTGGTTGTGTAGAGGAAGAAGAGAGAGTTTCAATGGTGATGATAGTTTGGCAAAAGGGTATGAGATGATGATATAATGATGGTTGAAAGTTGGTGTTGATGGGGATGGTGTAGAAGAAGAACACGGTTCTTCATTATGAAAGGAAGAGAAATTAACATCTTAACTCTATTTTTGCTTCCCTCCAAAAAAAACTCTATTTTTGCTTCTTCCTTTTTTTTAGTTTACTAATGATGTGACTGCCACGTCAACGTTGAAATAGTCAAAATTAGGCTAGGGGACTAAAATTGCAACAGAAAGTAAACATAGAGGGCTTGGAAAGAGTTATTTTTTTTAAGGGACGAAAATCACAACTTTGAGAAATTTAAGAGGCCAAAAGTGTAATTAAGCCTATTATTTAAATTAACTAATTTCTTGAATAGAAGTGATTTAGTTGAAAAGCACATACAAGAGGAAGGGCATATTTATTGCATGATAGCATAAGTTAACAGATTTTTAGCTCCTAGGTGGGAGTTGGGAACATGACAGAAGCTAGATTATACATTCACAGTTGTCCAACATAAATACATACTAAGCCTTTATTATGAAACCGTTGTTACCTATCCACAACCCAATTAACAAGCAATAACTTTCATTGGAAAAAATAAGGCAGAACCATATATAACAACAATTTAATATACATGCTTAGCCATTTTGAAGAAAAAATTAAATAATATTGATAACACCTAGCAGTACCATAACCATATATGAATTGGAAGATGGAGCAGAGGGAGAATAGAGTAGGAGCTAATTACAATGAGAATGAGATTTTTAACTACCCTATCCCTCTTTCACCCGTTGAATCAACACATATTAGTATACATTTAAGACACAGATCTCATGAAAACAAGCAAGGCTTCATAGGTGATATCCAATCTGCACCTCCAGCTGATAGTCAGTCAAACATTTAGGTGCTCTGTGATGGAATCTGATTCAAAACATCGAAATCGTTGATAGGTTTTGGCCTCCACTCAGTCCTACCCCTAACAATCTCGGCACCATCATCGAGTCGAAGCAAGTGCTTGCATTCAACAAACCCACTGTCAGCTAAATTTCCAATGTCAGCACCAGAGACAGATGTCAGGGACTGAAGTACACTGTTCCTGCCACATTCCCTCCTGTACTCCAAAGTCATGGAATGCAGCTCATGACTTTCCAAAATTGGCTGTGGAGCACTCTGCAGCAATCAAACCACAGTCCCTTTGGTTAAGTGTCCTGATAAGTTTATTGACTAAGCAAAAAATCAAAAAGTGGATTTTAACTACTCTAAAGTGACCAATTCATTCTATAAGATAAAGTTAGCAATTTCAACTGTTGATATTATTAAATCAACTGTTAATGTTACATGCACGTGTATAAGATTCATAGATGGGTTAGAATATCAACCATTGATTTGTTTATCAAAGGTTGAGAATGATAGACCTTATTTCAGACGATCTCTACTAATAAATATACACAATGATAAAAAAACAAGAACACGAGAAAGCGAGGAGGGGAGTAGATATGACTGACAACAAGAAGAGAAAATTACCTCCAGAATCCACCCAATGTACTTCACATTATTAACATGCTGATTAACATCTAGATCATTCCATCTGGGCTGAAAATAGAGATGAAGTGTATATCATAATAATTAGAAAATATTCAAAACACTAAATCAATGATGACAGTTAGAAAAATAGTTCACATACACTTAAACCGGGGCGAATATATTCAGCCGAATCATCAAGTTTAGTTAGTTTTCTGTTATCCTCGTCCACAACTGGATCAGAATTAACAAAATAATGCTCTATCTCTCCTCTGACCTCTTCTGGAATTTTAGATAGTTTCCTTGTCAGTTTATTCATCATGACCCAAACACTGTAGAACATCAAAAGCAAAACCACCAAATCAGAATTTGCAAAGATGCTTTATGTATAACTTGAATATCTAATATGTAATTTACTGCTACACTTAAATCTCAAACTGATTTGACAAAAGCAAACTGAATATTCAATTACCATTTTTTGTAAAATAGGATAAAATAAGATTAGCATACACATAACTTAGTAAAGCTTGCAAGATTAAAACAGTGGCCAGTCACAAGGCATGCACATTCAGATTCAGAAAAAACATTTTCAACATATCTTATGGCCACTGAAGAAAGGAGCAAGAAAGGTTCTGAATTGACTTTTACCTGGATGCTCTTGTCAAGATTTCCCCTGTTTTGGCGTCGCGCACAAGCCAATCACGACGCATACCATTTTTTCCTGCCGCAGAAACCCAAGTGTCTACTTGAACAACATCACCCCTGAAGCAAATATAGATTCACTCAAATTCTGGTGAACAGATACAGAATATTCCAAAAACATAATTTCGAGCATATACAACAAGTAACAAAACAATTTGCAAAGTACAGACGGTATAAGTCGCTTCTTTCAAAAGTTTACGTGTTCACTTTTTACCATAATATGCAGCTAGGCTAACTCAAGAAATCTACAAACTTTTAATAAAAGTAGGTCAGCAAATTTATAACTAACACCATATTATATTTCATACCCTGTAAATTTTTTACCAAAATTCATAATGTATAAAGCTTATACTTGTCATAAATATATATATCTCAGAAGAGTTTAACCTAATCTTCAATCTGGTGCTGTAAAACACCCGAGACAAAAAGATTAGCTATAGAAGAAAAGCAGAAGTACAAAAAATTCAGCTAGAAATTATTGACTCGTCATTCATAAATTTAGAATCACCAACATAGAAATACAGATAGCAGCTGAACAAAGGCATCAGCGCATTTACAAATCAAAAAGGTTAAGACTAACCACGTCGGATAACGATCAACCACAACCTGCATCCTAGTAACAACCCATATCAAGTTCTTTTTGCACATTTCTGGCGTAGAACCAAAGCCATCACCAAGAAGCCCGGCAGTCTTAACATGATTAAGTGCAGTTTCCTGTTATCAAAACAAATAATTAAGATAACTGCAAACAACCCACAACAAATTTGTTACATAAAGTATAAAATCAAAATCTCACTTGTTTGAGCATACCTGCAAATGATTCATTAACGTTTCTATAGACGCAGTTTTATCCGCACCTATTTCATACGATCTAATCGAAAAGTTTTGGCGAAACACAAGACCATCCTGAACAATTTTCCCTATACCAAAAGGGTCAACAAGCATATCAGGTCGTCTTGGCTTCCAATCAAGCATCATCCACTGCTTCTCAGCAGCAAGGAAAATCGTGGTAACCGCAGCAAGAAGCATGCTCCAATCAGGCAACTGATTGATGAATGTCCTTGGCTGATGGTGTGATGGTGAATCATTATTTTCAACCTTCACCGGCGTAGTTGTAACCGCGGTTCCATTGATTTTGGAAGGTGCTGCATTTGCTTTAATGTTTAATCCATTAGAGCTTTGCTTGGATTTGAATCCTCCAAGGTTAGCAGAACTAACTCCATGTTTGGAGGAATTTCCAACACTGTCAGGTGAAGATGATGATGTAACAGGAAAAAACGAAGATGTTGCAGCAGTTGCAACCATGTTGATTTTTACACCTGCATGCAAATTTAAAACAACACTTAATAATAATCATAAACCATAATAACATCAACAAAACAAAACAACAATTCAGAAAATATTTATTAATTTAATAATAATAACAAAAACAACAATTTAGCCAAAACAAAAAAAAACAACAATAATGATTAATTGATTAATTAATTAATGTCTTCTCTCACAACCACCTTGAATTTAAGTGATAACAAAGTTAGGACACAAAATTAGTTTTCTTTTTTCTTTTCTTTTGGTGATAAAATTAGCATAAAAAAGAAAACCAACTTCAAACACAAATTGCGAAGCAAAATGTTGTGGTTGCAGATCTGATTTTGAAAGTCCCAAATGAAGCTCAGACAAGGAAATTTTCATTAAAATAAGAAAATAATTGAACCAATAAAAAAAAGTAGGGATGGTGGTGGAGGTAGATGAAAATGAGAAGGAACAAAGAGAAGCGTTTTGGTACCTTAAAGAATGAGAGAAAATGAAACAAGAGAATAGAGTTGAAACAGGGAGAAGAGGATTGTGTTTTTGGGATTAGAATCCAAAAAGTGTGGAATATGTTTGATTTTGAATTTTGAATATGGAAAGTAAAAGGATGAATTGAATTGAAGTGAAGAGAAGAGAAGAGAAGAATAATAATGTTTGTTTGTGTGTTAGGGGCAGCAAGCCAGCGATGTGAGTGAGTGGCACAGAATTGGCATCCAGCCAGCCACTTCGTTATATACAATCCACCTGGCTATCCCGCCCGCCCCCTCGCTTTTAAAGTTCTCTTTTTTTAATTCAACATCTATACTCTTCTATTTTATTTTCTACTTCTACAATTTCATTTCATTAAGGAAAACGTATAAAAAGAATTTATGTATGTGTACATTTTAGATTTTTGAATGAGTTTATGTAGACATATTGAGAATATTTTAAGAATTTATTCGTCATAAATATATTTATTTTTTAACTAGAGAGTTTAAAAATATGAAAAAGATGAGTGTTTGAGAGAAAAGAATGACAAACTTGTATGCTTTGAAATGTTGAAAAACATGTGTGAATCTATTCACAAAAGAATAGTGTGAATGGATTAAGTCATTTAAAAAGAACATTATTTATTAAAACTGGGATTGAATCGATTCACTCATAAATGTATGAATTGATTCGCATTGACAAATAGTTCATTCTTTTTAAAAACATTGAATGAATCGATTCACATGACAACAATGAGCAAGGTATGAATCAGTTCATAGAAGAAAAAAAAGATATGTCATTTTAACACATAATGAATTGATTTGTTACTCTAAGAATGAATCGATTCGCAAAAACAAGAACTTTTAAAAAATACGATTTTTGAGATTTCTTAGAGATAATAAAGTGATTTTCAAGGGACATAGTTACATCAAATCTAAAGTCCTAGTTTTGTCATATAATCAAAACCAAGTTTAATCTAAACTAGATTTAAGGGACTATGCACATACACACTCCTCTTTGTATGATGGAAAACTAAGAATTGAATATCTTAAATAGTAAGTTCCCTCTAAATTTGTGTTTGATCTTTAGAACATTTGGTGGAATCTTCGGGTTGAAAAATCTTAATTCGTACCATACCGAAAATACCATTGGTAGATTTTGGTAAGTAAATCATAATCTAGTGCACATCCTTGCACCTCTCCGTATGTATGTGCTTTAGCCCTGATGCCATTACAAGCCGGGATTAGACAGTCCAGACAGACAATACAATCTGTGACGGAATCATACCGCTATGCCAGGGCGAGCAGTGTTGCTGCTCGACAGTCACCCGCTTGGATCCCACCTTTGACATTATCAATAAGAAGAAAGGACAAAAAAAACATTAAGTAGCACCAAGGTCAAAACAAACTTGTAAACAAATAATCATGATATAAAGTATCACACGTATATGCATATTGATCCGGTTGAACATGAGAAGATGGTTAATTGGGTTGAGATCCTCTGTGTAGTGGAATTGAGCTTCTGTCGTTCGCCATGGGCCTCCTTGAGTCCTTTTCCACCATAGGTGGGTGGTGTAGCTAAGCATGTTGGAACAAAATGTGTTTAACAATAAACCCTAAAGAGTTTTGATGATAACAAGGTATTAAAAATTGACAATTGGTATTGCTAACATTTGTTCAAGTGTACAGGACCAAAGACCAAGTGTTATATCTTACAAAGGTTCTGGAAGAACAAATAAAGAGCAAAGGAAACAAATATAATGAAGCTTAAAGCGCTCCTGAAGTTAGGCGCTCCTGAAGACTCGCGCTCCTGAAGAGTATGACGTCATCAGAAGCTGAAGGTTCTCAGAAGCTGGTTCTTCAAAAGCTACATTTCACCAGAAGCTGTAGTTCATCTGAACTTGCAAGATTTGAAGATTCAAGAGTTGTTTCATGGATCGAAACGTATCTTAGTTTGGCAGAAGACTAGTGGAATAATGCAACAGTCATTTCAAAAGGATTTGAAGACATTTGCTTGCAAAGATACAAGAAGCGTTGACATTGTACTCTGTACGAACTGTACAACCACCTTCTCCACTACTCTGTTTCTTTGTCCCTGCTACAAGACAAGAATAACAGCTCTGAAATACAACCACGCCTGTAACAATGTTCCTTCACAACTGGAATGGATTTGAAATTGATCCTTCATAGGACAATAACTTAATCAGGCAAAGAATCATTGGTGAAAGATCAAGCTTCAACAACGACTCTTTTTGGATGTGTTGGCACTTACAACGTTCATTTCACATCTCTATATAAAGGAGTGAATACTTGAAGAACAACAAGACTTTACAATATTTTGAAAGCGCCAAAACTCTGTCAAATTGTTCAGCATCCAAAAGTTCACTTAGAATTTCAGTTTTCAAGTTCATATCTTTGAAATTCTAAAGTCTTAAGAGTCTGTATCTGATTTGTATTGTGAACACCACTGATTGTATATCAAGTGTTCAACCTCAAACATTTTCCTTGTAATTTTGTTTGATAGAAGTCTCTTGCTTGTGTGCTTGAGCATTAGAAGTCTCTTGATTGTGTTCTTGAGCATTTGAAGTCTCTTGCTTGTGTGCTTGAGCATTTGTAATCAGATATTACATTTAGTGAACTCTCCTTGGAAGTGCAAGGGGGACAGGACTACTTCCGGTTTGTGGAAGGAACTTGTATAAATTTCTTGTGTCTTGTTTCTTCTCTTTTCTCTTTGTTTATCATTCCGCTGCATACGCTCCTGAACATCTTCTTCAGAAGCTGTCTCTTTTGCTTCTGATCATAAGTGTTCTTGCATTTTTGAGAAAACGAAGAAAAGTCTAACACAATTCAACCCCCCATTCTTGTGTTTTTCTCCCCTTCAATTGGTATCTAGAGCCTTGGTTCTGTTGACAACACCTAACAGTGTAGCAGTCCAAGATCTGAGAAAAACATGTCTGCTGAATCATCTGTTTCTGGTTCTGCTGGTTCTGGTGGTAATCATAATGCTGTATCCTATGATTATAGTAAAAAGAAAACTGACTCAGGGATGGTTCCAAAGTTTAATGGAGATCCTGAAGAGTTTTCTTGGTGGAAAACCAACTTCTACAGTTATATCATGGGCTTAGACGAAGAACTATGGGATATTCTGGAAGATGGAGTTGGTGACTTAGTCCTTGATGAAGAAAGAGCTGCTGTTGATAGAAAGGTTCGTACTCCTGCTCAGAAGAAGATGTACAAAAAACATCATAAGATCAGAGGCTCTTTGGTTTCTGCTATACCACGAGCAGAGTACATGAAGATGAATGATAAATCAACTGCAAAAGCTATGTTTGCATCTTTATGTGCTAACTATGAAGGAAGCAAGAAAGTCAGAGAAGCTAAAACACTGATGCTTGTTCATCAATATGAGCTGTTCAAGATGAAGGATGATGAAAGTATTGAGGAGATGTACTCAAGATTTCAAACCTTAGTCTTTGGACTTCAAATACTGAAGAAAAGCTATGTTGCTTCTGATCACGTGAGCAAGATACTCAGAAGCCTGCGTGCCAGATGGAGACCAAAGGTGACTGCCATTGAGGAAGCTAAAGATTTAAACACTTTAAGTGTCGAAGATCTTGTTAGTTCTCTCAAAGTTCATGAGTTAAGTCTTAATGAACATGAGTCTACTAAGAAGAGTAAATCAATAGCTCTTCCATCCAAAGGCAAGTCATCAAAAGCTCTTAAAGTGGTTGAGTCTGAAGAAAAAGATTCACCCAATGGAGATTCTGATGAAGAGGTTACTGAGATGATGACTATGCTCTCAAACAGACTTCAGTATCTAGCCAAGAAGAACAAGAAGTTTCTATCCAGAAGGGGCAGCTTCAGAAGCTCAAAGAAGGAAGATCAGAAGGGATGTTTCAACTGCAAGAAGCCCGGTCATTTCATTGCTGATTGCCCTGATCTTCAGAAAGAAAAGTCAAAGGAAAAGTCAAAGAAGCCAACATTCAAGTCAAGCAAGCTTAAGAAACAGTTAAAGTAGAGTTTGATGGCCACATGGGATGATTTGGATAGTGAATTTGAGTCTGAAAAAGAAGAATATGATGAAGGTGCAAAGATAGCTGTTGGGTTAGTAGCTACAACAACTTCAGAAGCTGAAACTGAATCATATTCAGAAGATGAAAATGAGGTATATTCCAAAATCCCTAGAGAAGAACTGATAGAGTCACTTAAAGAACTCCTCACCATGATCCCTGAAAACAATTTGGCAAAACATTTTTGGGCAGAAGCAGTGAATACAGCATGTTATGTCCAAAATAGGATCTACATCAGACCTATCTTGGAGAAAACAACATATGAACTCTTCAAAGGAAGAAAACCCAATATCTCTTACTTTCATCAATTTGGATGTATATGTTACATTCTGAACAACAAGCTCTACCTAAAGAAATTTGATGCCAAGGCCCAAAGAGGAATCTTTGTAGGTTACTTTGAAAGGTCAAAGGCATACAAAGTGTACAATTCAGAGACACTTTGTGTTGAAGAATCTATGCACGTTAAATTTGATGACAAAGAGCTTGAAGATAAAACTTCAAAGCAAGTTGAAAGTTCTGCAGAGATACTGGTTTCTTAAGACATTCCAGAACCTGATCAGATAGTTGAATCTGAAGACAGTCCAGAAGCTACATCGACATCAGAAGCTCAAGATGAAGCTGCTTCTGATGAAGCACAAGATGGCTCACAGCAAGCAGATTCCTCCAACAACACTTTCAAATACATGTCTTCTCATCCTGAGGATCAAATCATTGGAAATAAAGAAAGTCCCAGAAGAACAAGGTCACACTTCAGATAAGAAGAATCTATGATAGGACTGATATCAATGATTGAGCCTACCACAGTTGATGAAGCACTTTTAGATGATGGATGGATCTTAGCAATGCAAGAAGAGCTGAATCAATTCCAAAAAAATGATGTGTGGGACCTGGTACCCAAACCTTCTCAGAAGAACATTATTGGAATAAAATGGGTATTCAGAAACAAACTGAATGAGCAAGGTGAAGTAACCAGAAACAAAGCCAGACTTGTTGCACAAGGATACAGTCAACAATAAGGCATTGATTACATGGAAACATTTGCTCCAGTTGCAAGATTGGAAGCAATCAGGTTACTTCTATCCTATGCAGTTAATCATGGCATTATATTATATCAAATGGATGTCAAGAGTGTATTTCTTAATGGTGTCATAGAAGAAGAAGTGTATGTCAAACAACCTCCTGGTTTTGAGGATCTGAAGCATCCTAACCATGTTTACAAACTAAAAAATTCACTATATGGCTTGAAACAAGCTCCCAGAGCTTGGTATGATAGACTAAGTAATTTCTTGATTAAAAATGATTTTAAACGAGGTCAAGTTGATACAACACTCTTCAGAAGGACCCTTGAGAAAGACATTCTTATTGTGCAAATATATGTTGATGATATAATATTTGGTTCTACTAATGCATCTCTTTGCAAGGAGTTTTCTAAGTTAATGCAGAATGAATTTGAAATGAGCATGATGGGAGAGTTGAAGTTCTTCCTGGGCATTCAAATTAATCAAAGCAAAGATGGAGTATATGTTCATCAAACAAAATATACAAAGGAGATTCTGAAGAAGTTCAAGCTTGAAGATTGTAAGCTGATGAACACTCCAATGCATCCAACATGCACCTTAAGCAAAGAAGATGAAGGATCAAAAGTAGACCAAAAGCTGTACAGAGGTATGATTGGTTCTCTTTTATACCTCACTGCATCTAGGCCAGATATTTTATTCAGTGTATGCTTGTGTGCAAGGTTTCAGTCAGATCCTAGAGAATCTCATTTAACTGCAGTTAAAAGAATCTCCAGGTATCTGAAAGGAACAACTAATCTTGGACTCCTCTATAGGAAATCCTTAGATTACAAGCTAATTAGATTCTGTGATGCTGATTATGCTGGTGATAGGATTGAAAGAAAGTCAACCAGTGGCAATTGTCAATTTCTGGGTGATAATCTGATATCCTGGGCTAGCAAAAGACAAGCAACTATTGCTATGTCTACAACAGGAGCAGAATACATTTCAGCTGCAAGTTGTTGCACACAACTACTCTGGATGAAACATCAGTTGGAAGACTATCAGATTAATGCTAACAGTATTCCCATTTTTTGTGATAATACTGCTGCTATTTGTTTGTTAAAGAATCCAATTCTACATTCAAGAGCCAAGCATATTAAGATCAAACACCATTTTATCAGAGACTATGTTCAAAAAGGAATTTTAGATATACAATTCATTGACACTGAAAATCAATGGGCTGATATATTTACTAAGCCTTTAACAGTTGAAAGATTTGAATTCATTAAGAAAAATTTGAACATGCATTATGTGTCTGATTAAAATTGCTTACTCCTGAATGGGAAGGTTAGGTTTTGAAGCCAGTTCAGAAGCCATATATGTAATGTAATGTACATATATGTTGTTGATATTTTTTCATTCATGCTATTGGTGATGAATATGTTGGTGCAAGCATGAATTGGAATATGTTGGTGTGGACTTGTGGAATTTGCATGGAGCATGTTTTGTTGTGGTCGAGTCCTAGTTCACACACGTTGTTGTTGTTGTTGTCTTTCATCTCCAATTGTTGTTGTTGAATACTTCGGTATTCATTATGCGGGTTGTTATGATGTGTTTATAAGCATCATAGGCGACGGACTCGGAGATGAAAGAGTTGGTACCACACATACTAGAATTGTCTAGACACATTGCATGTTCTAGGAAGAGTCGTGTTTGTTTATAAACTTGACATGAATATGTGTTGGTGAAATTGTGTGTCGTTGATTGTTGAATTGGAACCTTATGATTGTATATCCATTGTTGAGAATGATTATGCTCACATCTAATTATGCAAGATACTATTAATGATGCATGCTTAATCCTGTTTATTGTGATTATGATTAATGTAAATCTAACCCCAGTGGTCTTGGTGGACTGCCTACCTATTTGTACGAAAGGGTAGACGGCGTGCAGGATTAGTGATTGCATTGCTTTTGGTGAGTGCTTGTGGTAGTGGAGCTTTATCCTTTCATGTTGCTCATCGTGTCTTAGAGGCTCTGATCTAGGACGTCGTCGTTTTATATTTCAATTTTTCTTGAGATTGTATCTTGTTGAGATTATTTATGTTGTGAGATTCATCGTATGTTGATGACATGGTTTTCATGTTGAGATGTAGTTGATTTTCCGCTGTATGATTTTGATGTTGAGAATTTCATGCATAATTACTTGGTGGTTAATTGTAGACATGACGACTATTTCTTATGTATTTATTTAAATTGTATGATTTATCGCTTAATTAGAAATAGGGCGTTACATGTACTCTTTGCTCAATGAATGTAAGTGATATTGTCTTATTATAAGACATGCTTTGTTTTTTGGAATCCTTTGTTTGCATATAATTTATTTCTTTTCTATTCTGTTTGGACCTCCAATTTCTGTTTAAGTGTTATTTTAAGTTTGAAATCAATAGAAGCTATTTTTTTTTTTTTTTTTTTTTTATGTTCGTATATCCTTTATTGTTAAAATATACAACATAAAAAATAGATTTATAGAAAATGTCTTATGCTCAAACTTTTCTCTTTGTGCAGGTTTGATGACATATAATTTATTTGGCAGCATATAATTTCTTTTGTTGAAGGTCTTGGTATAATTTACTTGATACCGTTTAATTTCTTCAACTCTCCCATGTCTTAGCATTGTCTTTTTGTGTTACTTTGGGCTTATTATATTGTGTTTTGCTATTGAAATAAGAATTTATGCTATTTTCTAAATCAATGCAAAACACATTTCTTTGAAATTATCACAAGGTAAAACAATTAGAATTGTTAGACTTGACTGTCATGCATTTTTCATAAATATTAAATACTCCATTTCATTTATCAATACCCTAATTTGTTTTTACAAGAATTGATCCCCTACATACGCATTGAATTATGTATACCGACCAAGTTTGCATTAAGGTTCAGTAAATGTGTTTAATTCATGATATTGCTTTATAATGAAGAAGGTTTGGACAATAAATATTTTTTTATCAGCAGAACCTTTGAATCTGGCTCTGGTTGGTGGAGAAACCTGATGAGTAGAGCTAAAAAAAATATCACCGAAACAAAAGTATTGAGTCAAATTTTTTAGTTCGATCATTTTTTTTTAGATAACCTCATTACTTACTATGTGTCGAGTGTAGCTGTCAATTTGGTTTTTGAAGATAATCACATGTTTTTAAGATAATCTCATTACCTACTTTAGTTTTTTTTGTTTGTTTGTTGGGTAGAGTGGATACCCCGGTGTATATTTTTCATAAATGTCTGAGGAGGTAAGGTCTTCTTTGCTTTTTTTTGAGGCGTTTTCTCTGGCATGTGTTCTATTTCTGGTGTGGTTATGCAGCTGCTGTTGCTGGGCATTCTGTTGTTGCTGACTTGCACCTGCATTATGTTTTTCTGGTGCGGTTCTGCAGTGGGATGTGTAGCAACGCTTGCTGCTGGTTTTTTTGACTGGTTTGTGGTTGCCTGCTGGGTCTGTTGAGGGCATAGCTATGAGGCTGAACTCTTTTGATGGTTGTATTTGGATTTCATAGTCATAGCTTAAGCTGTTTTTTAGTCCGGTTGTGTAGTGGTGGTTTTTGTGGAGTTTTTTAAGTTTGGATGTTACGCCTATATGCGGCATCTTTGTATTTATTTTTCCCCGCCTCTTTGTGTCTTGCTAAGAGTTTCGGTTTCAATAATATTTGCCGCTATAAAAAAAAGAGAGGTTATGTAAGCCCATGTTATTACTACACTGTTTGGCAGGTGAAATGAATCTGAAATAGATTTAGTGATTCATTCTTTTGATAGACCAAATTGATTGCATGAAGATAATGATACATGAAGATCATAATGTAGAATTTGAAGTTTTCTTATTTGTAATTTATAAATCGTATTGTAGTTCAATTGTAAAGTATTTCACTAGCAACTAAATATATAGCAGGAGACTTTTAAAATTGAAGATAAAGATACATTGTCCATATAACTCAGCCATGAAGATATTATTGAGTGATGAAGATGGTGAACATGTTTCTAATATGATCTATAGAAAAAAATCATATCAAACGTGTATATTATAATAAACTTACTAGAATTAGCTAGAAATGATCTCATCTCTTTTTCATATATCATGTTATAGATACAATATATATACACAAACACATTATAGTTCTTAATTAATATGTGTGCTTATCTAGACTTTTTCTTTGTTAATTTTTTTCTTCTTACGACAATTTGTTACTGGCATTGGCCTCACTGCATTCTTTGTGTTTCTTTCTACATTTTGGTTACATCTTTTTTTTTTTTTTAAGTAAGTGCTTTCTCCGCATTCTTTCTCCGCTTTCTTTGCATTCTTTTTATTCTTTGTATTTTTACTATTAACATTGTATTCGCACCAAAAGCATATTATTTTCTATTTATTTGAATGTTCTATTTGTCGTCAATATGACCTGTGCGACAGCACGGGTGGATGGTCTAGTTGAGACATATGTTCATGCATTCATAAGTAGGATATTCATATCCAATGAAGATGACTAGGTGACATGCCCGCTCTTTTTATTGCGTTAACGTTTGAAAATTTTGAATGTCATTTTTTTTATGAAATTTTTGTTTTGATTAAAAATAAAAATACAAATGTTTGTTGCTTTTTTTAATGACACGAACAATAATTTTTATTATAGAAAAAATGTTTTAGAGTATAATGAAAAAGTAAGTATAAATATACTCATCTAGTTTGTTATACTTTTTAGATAATAAAGAAAAAACAGATAAACATATATTCCTGTCGTGTTTGTTACATTTGTTTTAATATTTAAATTTATTCTTATCTATTTGTTACTTGTATTTAAAATTAAGGGTATTTTTGGAAAGAAAAGTCCAATCCAAAAGTGTGCTGAAAGGGGTAGTTTCCTTTATATATAGTATAAATTTAATATGTTTTTATTTCCTTCTAGGAACAAATATTTGAAAGATGGAGTCCTTCTAGTTTCCTTCATTTGCAAGTTATTTTATTTTATGAACAAATATTTGAAAGATGGAGTCTTGGAGCAAAAGAAAGGATAATTGGAGCTGATTCGTGCCAAAAATATGAAGATCTCATACAAAAATATCTTGTGCAAAGAATTTGAAGATCTTGTACAAAAATATGAAAGTGGCGCGCCCCATTTTACCCTTTTGCTGGTTTTGCTTCTTCGACAAAGCCGCCTATTTTAGTATTTCTGATCTAGAGCCCATGCTTTCTTGTGCAACACTTTAGTGATTTATTTTTGGGGCTCAAGTCATTGTTAGACTATAAATGGAGCAACCATTTAGTTTGTACAATTCATCTTTTGTTCTTGGAAATAATAAGTGACAATTGTTTTCTTTAATAAAAGATCAACCTTTATTTTATGTTCTTCTTCTTCTTCTTCTCTTCTATCTCTACAATGAACGCGAGTGAGTAGACTCTTCTTGTCTTGGAATTGTTGGATAAGTCTTAATGACATAATCCTAATCAAACCAAACCATAAACCCTATTTTTATATAAATCTACTTTCTAATCTAATTTCACCGTTTTTATAATGAATTAACAAATACCAAACTCATAAAGCGAACGCGGAGGGTTAGTATTTGTTAATTCATCATCACAAATATCAAAGCGAGCATCGAAAGAAGAAGTTTGATATTGGAACAAGTGAAATTAGACAAGGATTGCGAAACATGAGAATAGTCTAGCAAACCTTGAGACACATAAAGTTTCGTTCTTCAAGGATTCTAATAGCAATCAACCATGAGAATAGGCGTGGTTGCTAGAGGAACACACTCAATGACTTCGAGAGAAGCTTTGATACGCTTAAGAGAAACTTGTCTTTAGAAAGTGGGTCCAATATAAAATTACCGATTTAGGGTTTGTTTGTGAACGACTTGTCATTAAGGGCCAGCTACCACGTTCTCAACTCCCTTCTTGTCATGAATCTCAAGTTCAAACTCTTGCAACAAAAGGATCCACCTCAACAGCCGAGGTTTTGAATCCCCTTTTGTCAAGAGATACTTGAGAGCTGCATGATCTGTAAAAACAATGACTTTGGAGCCTATTAGGTAAGAACGAAATTTTTCCAATGTAAAGATTACCACAACCAATTCCTTTTCAGTTGTGGAATAGTTAATTTGATTTTCATTTAAAACCTTGCTTGCACAGTAGATTGCATGGAAAAATTTGTTCTTTCGTTGGCCTAGACTACACCAATAGTATAATCACTTGCATCACACATAAGTTCAAAAGGTATATCCCAATAGGGTGCAATGATTATTGGTGCAGTCACCAACTTCTCTTTAATCATAGAAAAAGCATTTAAACATTCAACATCAAATTTAAACTCACTATATTTGACTAAGAGGTTACATAGGGGCTTTGCAATTTTTGAAAAATCTTTTATAAAACGATGGTAGAAACCAGCATGTCCCAAGAAACTCCTCACTCCTTTAACATAAACAGGAGGGGGAAGTTTTTCTATAACCTCTATCTTTGCTTGGTCCACCTCTATGCCTTTAGAACTTATTTTGTGCCCCAAAACTATACCTTCTGTTACCATAAAATGACATTTTTCCCAATTTAAAACAAAGTTAGTTTCGGTGCACCTTTTAAGTACATCATTAAGATGGAACAAACATTGATCAAAAGACTTACCAAACACAGAGAAGTCATCCATAAATACCTCGATGTTCTTCTCTATCATGTTAGAGAAGATGGAGAGCATACACCTTTGAAAGGTCACCGGCGCATTACACATCCCAAAGGACATCCTCCTATAAGCAAACACACCAAATGGACAAGTGAAAGCAGTCTTCTCTTGGTCTTCCGGAGACACCGCAATCTGATTATACCTCGAATACCCATCCAAAAAGCAATAAAAGGCTTGGCCTGCCAACCTCTCTATCATTTGATCCATGAATGGTAACGGGAAGTGGTCCTTCCTTATTGCGATATTCAACCTTCGGTAGTCTATACACATTCTCCAACCAGTGATGGTACGGATGGGTATCAACTAATTTTTTCATTAGCCACCACCGTCATTCCTCCTTTCTTAGGCACCACATGAATATGACTCACCAAGAGCTATCAGAGATAGGGTAAATCATACCTGCATATAGTAACTTCGACACCTCTTTCTTTACCACATCTTTCATTGTTGGGTTTAGTCTTCTTTGAGGTTGAACAACCGGTTTGTATTTAGCCTCCATGTGTATCTTGTGCATGCAATAAGCTGGACTAATACCCTTTAAATCAGAAATTGACCATCCTAATGCTCCTTGATTGTCCTTTAACACCATCATTAGTTTATTTTCTTCTAAAGGTGTCAAAGATTTGCTGATGATAGCTGGCTTAAAAGCATCCTTAGAAAGAAACACATACTTCAAGTGAGAGGGAAGTTATTTTAATTCAGGAAGTGTTTGAATTTCTCCTCCTTCTTGAAGCACATGAGGCGCCCTCTTTGCATTTTCAACAATTAAGTATTCAACTTTCATAGGTTCCACCTCTTCTTTACTTGCTTTAAGTTGCTTGACGCATTCCTCAACCTCCATGTCTTCTCCATAGGTTGTGTAGGTTGAAGCTCTCGGGAATCATCTTCAACAATGTCATCAACAACATCTACTAGGTAACATTCAGGGTTTTCATTCCTATGTTTCATTGCTTCAAAGATATTGAATACAAGCTGCTCATCTTGGAATCTCAACATCAACACACCCATCTCTACATCAATCAAAGCACGACCGGTAGCTAGAAAAGGTCTTCCTAAAAGCAATGGCATCTCTTCATCTTCAGCCATATCCAAGATAACAAAATTAGCAGGAAACACCAAATCATTTACTTGCACTAAAACATTTTTAAGCACTCCATAAGGATAAGAGATGGTACAGTCAGCTAGAGTGAGGGTCATTCTTGTAGGTTTAGATTCCCCACACCCTAACTTCTTCATCATGAAAAGAGGCATCAAGTTGATACTTGTAACGCCCACGTTCGTTTTGGTATTTAATTAAATCAAGTTTAGGTGATTATAATATATTTATATAATATATATGTGTTTTGATATGTTTTGATGATTTTTGATGATTTAGTTGATGATGTGATAAGTTATGATTTTTGTGGATTTGATAAGATTAAGAGACTTATTTTATTGTTAAATAAAATAAGATTCGAAAAGAAAATAAAATATTTAGTTGGGGGTTAGTTTTGGATTTTAGAGAGTTGTGTGGGAGAAAGAGTAAATAAGATAAGATTTGTTGGCAGTATAAATAAGGAAGTTAGGTTTAGAATCAGTAACGCTTTCAGACTTTTGGGAAAAAGAAGGAAAACGCACGTGAAGAGAAAGAAGGAAGGAGAGAGCTGCGATTTCTTCAATTCCAGGTAAGGGTGAGACTAATGATTTAATAATGTTAATTAACATAGTTCTGATGATCAATTAACAGTAATAGGATTGAGTTGGGAGAATGAGAAAACTAGGTCAAATCCCTAGACTTGATGAATTGAACGGTAGAATTTGTTTATTTGATGTAGGAATGGATTAGAGAACCTAGAATAGGATTAATGTTGTTATTTCAGTCGAATTTGGGGTCTAATATGGTGAAAAATAGGATTTGGGGTGAAAAAGTTCGTAAACTCGTAACCTGTTCTGACACCGTTCCGCCGGGCAGGACATATCCCGCCATGGCGACAAACTGTTCATCTCCCGCCAGGCGAGATTTTGCTCGCCATGGCGACAGACCTGTAATTTCCCCGCCAGGCAGGATTTCCTCCGCCAGGGCGACAGAGACCTGTAATTTCCCCGCCAGGCAGGATTTCCTCCGCCAGGGCGACAGAGACCTGTAATCTCTCGCCAGGCCAGCATCTGAGCCCGCCACGGCGACATGTGCTGTGACAGAATGTCACATTCCCTATGCTATTGCGATCTGTTTCGCACAAGACTTTGAGAGGGGATCCCTAAGGGTTAGTGAGACCTAATGGTAATGTTGAGAGTAATCCGTATAGTTGAATAAGATATATTCATGATATTGAGCAAGAATTAAAGTATTATACCTTGTGCAAATATGATAAAGTTTATGTTGATTTGAATTGTAATTGATATAATGATATCATTCTGTTCTTGATGATTGAATTATACTGCTGTTGTTATTAAACTGAAATCGTATGATATATATATATGTATATATGATGATAAGTTATTGTTTAGCTCCAATTTCTTGGATGCATATTGATGAAGTGATTAAGATAAGTTGTTGATTTGATTTGAGTCCATGCATTAGCATACATTGAGCTTAGTCCTCACCACGATAGGAGCTTTGTCCTCCGCACGTTTATTAGGAGCTTTGTCCTCCGCACGTTTAAAAGTATATTAATACTTATGATGAAGTTTGGTACCACATGCATATAAGGAGTCTAAGAGCATTGTTGCATTGTTGTGTCTAAATGATGCATTTTTGATGAAGATTGATTACGTGACTACGTGCTAATTGTTATTTAATTATGCAAAAATGTTAAGAATGTTTTGATGTTAATTATTATTCTAAATTATGTTGATTAATATTATTTTGTTATGAAATCTCACCCCTTCTGCTGGAATTGCCGCCTTGTGGGCAAGTGCAGGTGATCGTGCTTAGTGTGCAGTTGCTTTGTGAGTGGCCTTGCCTCACTGTGTCGTCTAGGTCGCTCTGATACGTAACGGGATGGGGTTGTTTTATAAGCATGCTTCATTCTTTTACGTGAATCTTTACGATATTTGCAAATAATGGAACTAACTCTTTCGAGATATTTCTATGGGGCCTGCGTGCCAAACGATTATGATTTATAAGTATTTTTCCGCTGCAATATTTTGAAGCTATTTAGTTAAATTATTATTTAACTGTTTTTTTGGATTATGTTATATGTGATATCCCGTTATTGTTGTGTACTCTGATAAATGTTTTAAGAAATTTTTTATGTTGGGAAAACGGGGTGTTACAATACTTGCCCCTAAGTCACATAGAGCTCTTCCAACATTAACTTTCCCAATAGTACAAGGTATAGTAAAAGCAACTGGATCTTTCAATTTAGGAGGAAGCTTTCTTTGAAGAATAACACTACAATTTTCAGAAAGTGCTATGTTCTCATCATCTTTCGGTTTCCTTCTTCCAGTCAATAGTTCTTTCATGAATTTAGCATAGACCGACATTTGCTCAAGAGCTTCTCTAAAAGGATTATTTAACTGAAGTTGTGAAAACAACTCCATGAACTTATCTAACCTCGAACAAGATGGAGCTATTGTGACTTGGGCTGTTTTCAGGAGAGAGTTCTTGAGGAGATACTTTCCGGAAGATGTTCGCGGGAAGAAAGAGATCGAGTTCCTTGAGCTGAAGCAAGGAAATATGTCAGTGACTGAGTATGCTGCCAAGTTCGTGGAGTTGGCAAAGTTCTACCCGCACTATGCTGCCGAGACTGCTGAGTTTTCGAAGTATATAAAGTTCGAGAACGGTTTGAGGGCTGATATTAAGAGGGCTATTGGGTACCAACAGATTAGAGTGTTTCCGGATTTGGTAAACAGCTGCAGGATATACGAGGAAGATACCAAGGCTCACTACAAGGTAGTGAATGATCGGAAAGCTAAGGGCCAGCAGAGTCGTCCTAAGCCTTACAGTGCCCCTGCTGATAAAGGGAAATAGAGGATGGTAGTATGAGGCTATGTATTGATTATCGGCAGTTGAATAAGGTAACTATCAAGAATAGGTATCCACTTCCGAGAATTGATGATTTGATGGATCAGCTAGTGGGTGCACGTGTTTTCAGCAAAATTGATTTGAGGTCAGGTTATCACCAGATTAAAGTAAAAGATGAAGATATGCAGAAGACAGCTTTCAGAACGCGTTATGGTCACTATGAGTACAAGGTTATGCCTTTTGGAGTTACTAATGCACCGGGAGTGTTTATGGAGTATATGAATCGCATCTTCCATGCATTTTTGGATCGGTTTGTAGTTGTGTTCATTGACGATATTTTGATTTATTCCAAGACTGAGGAAGAACATGTTGATCATTTGAAGATTGTCTTGCAAGTGTTGAAAGAGAAGAAACTTTATGCCAAATTGTCTAAGTGTGAGTTCTGGTTGAAGGAAGTAAGTTTTCTGGGCCATGTCATTTCTGGAGATGGTATTGCTGTGGATCCGTCTAAAATTGAAGCGGTATCGCAATGGGAGACTCCGAAGTCAGTTACCGAGATCAGGAGCTTTTTGGGTTTAGCCGGGTATTATAGAAGGTTTATTGAAGGATTCTCCAAGTTAGCTCTCCCGTTGACCCAGTTGACTTGTAAAGGTAGAGCTTTTGTTTGGGATGTTCATTGTGAGAACAGTTTCAACGAGTTGAAGAAGCGTCTGACGACTGCTCCAGTTTTGATTTTGCCGAAGCCAGATGCGCCATTTGTAGTGTATTGTGATGCGTCTAAGTTGGGTTTAGGAGGTGTGCTTATGCAGGAAGGTAAGGTGGTAGCTTACGCTTCAAGACAGTTGAGAGTTCATGAGAAGAATTATCCGACGCATGATTTAGAATTAGCAGCTGTGGTCTTTGTATTGAAAATGTGGAGACATTATTTGTATGGTGCGAGGTTTGAAGTGTTTAGTGATCACAAGAGCTTAAAGTATCTGTTCGACCAGAAGGAATTGAATATGAGGCAGAGAAGATGGCTAGAACTATTGAAGGACTTTGATTTTGGGTTGAATTATCATCCGGGTAAAGCGAATGTGGTAGCAGATGCCTTGAGTAGGAAGACTTTGCATATGTCTGCTATGATGGTCAAGGAGTTCGAATTACTTGAGCAATTTAGAGATTTGAGTTTGGTCTGTGAACGGACACCTCAGAGTGTGAAGCTGGGAATGCTGAAGATTGATAGTGACTTCTTGATGAGCATCAAAGAGGCACAAAAAGAAGATGTTAAGTTTGTGGACTTATTAGTTGCTAGTAATCAGACTGAAGATAGTGATTTTCAAGTCGATGATCAAGGAGTGTTGAGATTCCGAGGTAGGATTTGCATTCCCGACAATGAAGAGATTAAGATGATGATTCTTGAAGAGAGTCACAGAAGTAGTTTGAGTATTCATCCAGGAGCTACGAAGATGTATCATGATTTGAAGAAGTTGTTTTGGTGGTCTGGATTGAAGCGAGATGTGGCACAGTTTGTGTATTCCTGTTTAGTGTGTCAGAAGTCAAAGATTGAGCATCAGAAACCGGCTGGCATGATGGTATCTTTAGATGTGCCAGAGTGGAAATGGGATAGTATATCCATGGATTTTGTGACTAGCTTGCCGAATACTCCAAGAGGGAATGACGCCATTTGGGTGATAGTTGACAGATTGACGAAGTCGGCTCATTTTCTACCGATTAATATTAGTTTTCCTGTTGCCCAGTTGGCAGAGATTTATATCAAGGAGATTGTGAGGTTGCATGGTGTTCCTTCGAGCATTGTATCCGACAGAGATCCAAGATTTACTTCTAGATTTTGGAAAAGTTTGCAAGAGGCCTTGGGTTCTAAGTTGAGATTGAGTTCGGCGTATCATCCGCAGACAGATGGTCAGTCGGAGAGGACAATTCAGTCGCTAGAGGATTTATTGAGAGTTTGTGTTCTTGAGCAAGGAGGAGCTTGGGATAGTCATCTTCCCTTAATCGAGTTCACATACAATAATAGTTATCATTCTAGTATTGGAATGGCACCTTTTGAGGCTTTGTACGGTCGGAGGTACAGAACTCCGTTGTGTTGGTTTGAGTCAGGTGAAAGAGTGGTCTTAGGACCAGAGATTGTTCAGCAAACTACTGAGAAAGTTAAGATGATTCAAGAGAAAATGAAAGCGTCGCAGAGTCAACAGAAGAGTTACCATGATAAGCGAAGGAAAGATCTTGAGTTTCAGGAAGGTGACCACGTGTTTTTAAGGGTCACGCCTATGACTGGTGTTGGACGTGCGTTGAAGTCAAGGAAGTTGACTCCGAGATTTATTGGCCCGTATCAGATTTTGGAGAGGATTGGAACGGTGGCGTACCGAGTTGGGTTACCACCGCATCTTTCGAATTTACATAATGTCTTCCATGTGTCGCAGCTTCGGAAGTATGTTCCGGATCCATCTCATGTGATCCAGAGCGATGATGTGCAAGTTAGAGACAACCTTACGGTGGAGACTTTACCGGTAAGGATTGATGATCGGAAAATGAAGACGTTGAGGGGCAAGGATATACCTCTCGTTAGAGTCGTTTGGTCGGGAGCGACTGGTGAAAGCTTGACTTGGGAGCTTGAAAGTAAGATGCTGGAGTCTTATCCAGAGTTATTTGCTTGAGGTAATTTTCGAGGACGAAAATCTTTTAAGTGGGGGAGAGTTGTAACGCCCACGTTCGTTTTGGTATTTAATTAAATCAAGTTTAGGTGATTATAATATATTTATATAATATATATGTGTTTTGATATGTTTTGATGATTTTTGATGATTTAGTTGATGATGTGATAAGTTATGATTTTTGTGGATTTGATAAGATTAAGAGACTTATTTTATTGTTAAATAAAATAAGATTCGAAAAGAAAATAAAATATTTAGTTGGGGGTTAGTTTTGGATTTTAGAGAGTTGTGTGGGAGAAAGAGTAAATAAGATAAGATTTGTTGGCAGTATAAATAAGGAAGTTAGGTTTAGAATCAGTAACGCTTTCAGACTTTTGGGAAAAAGAAGGAAAACGCACGTGAAGAGAAAGAAGGAAGGAGAGAGCTGCGATTTCTTCAATTCCAGGTAAGGGTGAGACTAATGATTTAATAATGTTAATTAACATAGTTCTGATGATCAATTAACAGTAATAGGATTGAGTTGGGAGAATGAGAAAACTAGGTCAAATCCCTAGACTTGATGAATTGAACGGTAGAATTTGTTTATTTGATGTAGGAATGGATTAGAGAACCTAGAATAGGATTAATGTTGTTATTTCAGTCGAATTTGGGGTCTAATATGGTGAAAAATAGGATTTGGGGTGAAAAAGTTCGTAAACTCGTAACCTGTTCTGACACCGTTCCGCCGGGCAGGACATATCCCGCCATGGCGACAAACTGTTCATCTCCCGCCAGGCGAGATTTTGCTCGCCATGGCGACAGACCTGTAATTTCCCCGCCAGGCAGGATTTCCTCCGCCAGGGCGACAGAGACCTGTAATTTCCCCGCCAGGCAGGATTTCCTCCGCCAGGGCGACAGAGACCTGTAATCTCTCGCCAGGCCAGCATCTGAGCCCGCCACGGCGACATGTGCTGTGACAGAATGTCACATTCCCTATGCTATTGCGATCTGTTTCGCACAAGACTTTGAGAGGGGATCCCTAAGGGTTAGTGAGACCTAATGGTAATGTTGAGAGTAATCCGTATAGTTGAATAAGATATATTCATGATATTGAGCAAGAATTAAAGTATTATACCTTGTGCAAATATGATAAAGTTTATGTTGATTTGAATTGTAATTGATATAATGATATCATTCTGTTCTTGATGATTGAATTATACTGCTGTTGTTATTAAACTGAAATCGTATGATATATATATATGTATATATGATGATAAGTTATTGTTTAGCTCCAATTTCTTGGATGCATATTGATGAAGTGATTAAGATAAGTTGTTGATTTGATTTGAGTCCATGCATTAGCATACATTGAGCTTAGTCCTCACCACGATAGGAGCTTTGTCCTCCGCACGTTTATTAGGAGCTTTGTCCTCCGCACGTTTAAAAGTATATTAATACTTATGATGAAGTTTGGTACCACATGCATATAAGGAGTCTAAGAGCATTGTTGCATTGTTGTGTCTAAATGATGCATTTTTGATGAAGATTGATTACGTGACTACGTGCTAATTGTTATTTAATTATGCAAAAATGTTAAGAATGTTTTGATGTTAATTATTATTCTAAATTATGTTGATTAATATTATTTTGTTATGAAATCTCACCCCTTCTGCTGGAATTGCCGCCTTGTGGGCAAGTGCAGGTGATCGTGCTTAGTGTGCAGTTGCTTTGTGAGTGGCCTTGCCTCACTGTGTCGTCTAGGTCGCTCTGATACGTAACGGGATGGGGTTGTTTTATAAGCATGCTTCATTCTTTTACGTGAATCTTTACGATATTTGCAAATAATGGAACTAACTCTTTCGAGATATTTCTATGGGGCCTGCGTGCCAAACGATTATGATTTATAAGTATTTTTCCGCTGCAATATTTTGAAGCTATTTAGTTAAATTATTATTTAACTGTTTTTTTGGATTATGTTATATGTGATATCCCGTTATTGTTGTGTACTCTGATAAATGTTTTAAGAAATTTTTTATGTTGGGAAAACGGGGTGTTACAATACTTGCCCCTAAGTCACATAGAGCTCTTCCAACATTAACTTTCCCAATAGTACAAGGTATAGTAAAAGCAACTGGATCTTTCAATTTAGGAGGAAGCTTTCTTTGAAGAATAACACTACAATTTTCAGAAAGTGCTATGTTCTCATCATCTTTCGGTTTCCTTCTTCCAGTCAATAGTTCTTTCATGAATTTAGCATAGACCGACATTTGCTCAAGAGCTTCTCTAAAAGGATTATTTAACTGAAGTTGTGAAAACAACTCCATGAACTTCTTGAATTGCCCTTCCTTCTTCTTCTTTTTCTTAGACAAATGTGGATAAGGAAGCTTTACATAAGATGGAACAACTTGTGGTAGATCCATCTCCTTCAACAATTGACTCTTAGACTTCCTCAACATAGAATCTGCATCAATCAAAGGCTCACTTTTTTCTCCCTTATAATTTTTATCCTTCTTTTCCTTTTCAACTACACCATGATCACTCTCTTTTTCAACTACAACCTCATCAGAATTATTTTCAACTTCACGATTTTCTACCTCCTCCGCTACAACTTCATCAACAAAAATTTTAGCTTTTGGAACTAAATGTGTTAAAACCTTTTTGCTCCTTAGTTCAATAGAATTACAAGTTTCATTCTTAGGGTTCTCTTTGGTTTTACCTGAGAATCCCCCTTTGCTTTGTTCAACCAATTGCTTAGCCATTTGCCAAATTTTAGTCTCAAGCCTTTTTCTGGAAGCTTCATTGTTCTTTCTTACAGCTTCCTGGCTCTTCTTTATTTCTTCAAATTTCCCTTGAGTTATCTTGATGAAGTTGATCATAGTTTCCTCAAGAGATAAAGGCTTTCTTTGTTGCTGTTGTTGAGGGTTAGGTAGCAAAGGATTCAAGGTGTTGATGTTTGAGTAGCTTAGGTTACGGTACTTGTTAAAACCTGAGTTATAGTATGGGTTTGGTTTCTGATAGTTTCCCATGTAATTGGCTTCCTCACTTGCTCCTTCAGGTACACACTAACCATTTGCATGTCCTTCATCACATAAATCAAATTTAACTACAGCTACTTGTTGAGTTTTGTTGGCCATAATTAACCCCTGAACATGTTTGCTCAAATCAACTAACTGTTTGTTCATGGCTGCTGAAGGTGAGAAAAACACAAGAAGGGAGGGGTTGAATTATGTTGGCTTTTTCTTCTTTTTCTCCTACTGAAGTCACTGTTCAGAAGTAGTTAGATTACAGCTTCCGAAGTGATGTTCAAATTCTAAATGCAACGGATAAAAACAAAGAGAGAGAGAGAGAGAGAGAGAAGAAGGACACAAAGCAATTATACAGGTTCCTTACACAAACCTAAAGTAGTTCTGTCCCCCTTGCACTTCCAAGGAGAGTTCACTAAAAAATGTAATATCTGATTACAAATGCTCACTGCTAAAACTAGCAAGAGACTTCAAATTACTCAAGCACAACTATAAGAGATTTCCTATGCTCCTGAACACAATCAAGAGACTTCTATGCTCAAGCACAACTGCAAGAGACTTCTAATCAAACAGAATTACAAAGAAAAATGTTTGAAGTTGAACACTTGATATACAATCAGTGGTGTTCACAATACAAATCAGATACAGACTCTTAAGACTCTTGAATTTCTAAGATATGAACTTTGATAAGAAATTCTAAGTGAACTTTTGATGCAGACAAATTTTGACAGAGTTTTGGCGCTTTCAAAAAGTTGTTGAGTCTCTTACAATTCTCAAAGTCTTCACTCCTTTATATAGAGGTGTAAGAGAGACGTTGTGAATTGCCAGCACATCAAAAAGAGTCGTTTGAAGCTTTGATCAATCACCAATGATCTTTTACCTGATATGGTTATTGTCCTATGAAGGATCAATTTCAAATCCATTCCAAGTCTGTAGGAACATTGTTGCAGGTGTAGCTGTTTTTCTTGTCTTGTAGCCGAGACACATTCTGAGTAGTGGAGGTAGTGGTTGTACACTTCGTACAATCGTACTTTGTCAACGCTCTTAAAAGAACAAGCATCGAATGCCTTCAAATCCTTTCAAAATAGTTGTTGCTTCACTTTTCCAGTCTTCTGCAGTGCTTAGACGAGATTATATCCATTGAACAACCTTTGAAGCTTTAAGTCTTGCATCTTCTGATGAACTACAACTTCTGGTGATCTTCAGCTTCTGAGGAACTTGCTTGTGATGACGTCATCACTTCAGGAGCACTTTGACTTCAGGAGCAGTTTTCTTCAGACACTTTAAGCTTCCTTTTTGTTGATTCCTTTGCTCTCTTTTGTTCTTCCAGAACCTAATAATGATCTCAAATTTTTGTCTATGGTCCTGTACACTTGAACAAATATTAGCATATCCAATTGACAATTTTTAATATCTTGTTATAATCAAAACTCTCAAGAGGTAGTGTTAAACACATTTTGTTCCAACAATCTCCCCCTTTTTGATGATGACAAGCCTTAGTATTTAAAAATGTTCAATTGTTGTTAATCTAATTAACAAGTTGTCTATAAGGGTATGAGGTTTGTAAGCTCCCCCTGAGTCCAATAGTACTATAAGGTGAGGTTTGTAAGCTCCCCCTGAGTTCTATTCTTGTTAATTAAATTCATCATTAAAAAGCGCAATAACATTCAGAATAATCTCACATTAAAAGACTAAGAGATAAGAAGATGGTCCTATTAATTTAAATTGTTGAAATTAAATTAATGGGGCTCAGAGCCTTTAAATACTATATATCTACTCCCCCTTTTGTCATCAACAAAAAGTATAAAATAAAGATAAAAAAAAAATGAGAAAAACGTAGTGAGAAATTCTGTAAACGCAAGCCATATATCATAACATAAAAGTAGTTTAGAAGCATAAACATTGTTCAGAAGCACATAAATATTGGTTAGAAGCAGTAATTCAGAAGTACAAAAACATAAGCAGAAACATGTAAACATACAAATAACAAAAATAAAACAAGCTAGGGTTGTGCAACTATGGTTAGGCTTGTTTTTGGAACATCTCCATCATTTGTTTCATCATCCTTTGTGTTTCTTGTACTTGTTGCTTCATTTCTTGCTTGAATGCTTCATTGCTTTTAAGAAAATTTTCCCCTCTAACTCTGGCTTCTTCCAACTTTGCTTCTGTTGATGACTTGTACTCAAGCAGCAGTAGCTTCTGTTCAAGAACTTCTTTTCTGAGCTGCTTGTTTTCCTTTTCCAATTCAGCATTCCTTTGCAGCAAGGCTAGATCAGTAGAGACTGGTTTAACATTAATCTTGGACAACCAGTTGATGCTCAACTCTCTTTTGGTCTCCACTTAGCAGGTAAGCTTCTCAAAATCTTGTTCACATGATCAGACGCTACGTAGCTTTTCTTCAGAATCTGAAGTCCAGAAACAAGAGTCTGAAACCTTGAGTACATGGTCTCAATGTTTTCATCCTCCTTCATTCTGAACAACTCGTACTGATGAACAAGCATAGTAGCCTTAGCTTCTCTGACTTTCTTGTTACCCTCATAAAGTGAGCACAATGAGGTGAACATAGCCTTTGCTGTTGATTTGTCACTCATCTTTAAGTACTCTTTATGAGGCAAGGCAGCCACAAGAATGCCTCTAATCGTATGATGTTTCTTATAAAGCTTTTTCTGCTCAGCAGTGTGAGCTTTCCTATCAAGAGCAACATCTTCTTCATCCAACTTCAAATCACCAACACCATCTTCAAGAACATCCCACAACTCTTCATCCATTCCTATGATGTGACTATACATCTTGGTCTTCCACCAAGAGAATATTTCTGGATCACCATTAAACATGGGAGGTTTGTTGTGATTAACAGATCTTTCATTTCTGTTGTTATTGCTGTAGTCATAGTGTATAGCAGCTCCAGAACCAGAACCAGAGCCTGAGCCAGAACCAGAAGCATCTTCCCCAAACATGTTTTTCTCCGATCGTTCACTGTAACACCGTTAAGTTCTAGCTACAGAGCCGAAGCTCTGATACCAACTGAAGGTGGGAAAAAACACAAGAAGGGGGGGGGGGGGGGGGGTTGAATTGTGTTTTCAAAAACTTTTCTTTCTCACAAAAACAACAACTGTTCTCAAGATCATATTCTGATAGAGTTCAGAGTCTGACAGAGTTCAGAGTCTTAGTGCAGCGGATAGAGAGTAAGAGTGCAGAATATGAAAGAAGAACACAAGCAATTTATACAGGTTCCTTCCACAATCCGGAAGTAGTCCTGTCCCCCTTGCACTTCCAAGGAGAGTTTGACTAAAATGTAATATGAAATTACAAGTTGCTCAAACACACAAGTAAGAGACTTCATTTGCTCAATCACACAAAAAAGAGATTTCTATGCTCAAGGACAACTCCAAGAGACTCCTTTGCTCAATCACACAAGAAAGAGACTTTTCTAAACAATTACAAAGAATTGAAAAGAGTTTTGAATACTTGATATACAATCAGAGGTGTTCACAAGACAATACGAACATAACAAACTCTGTTTTTCTAGACACTTAGAAATTCTAGGATATGAACTTTTTTAAGAATTATCTAAGTTGTTGATGAGCAATGTTTTCGACTTTGAGAGAAAATGAATAACAATCTTAGCACAAGCCTTGTTCGTGTATATGTATATCTTTATGTTCTTAAAGTCTTTATCCCTATTTATAGAGGATTTGAGAGACGTTGGGAACCAGCTAGCTCATCAACTTGTCTTGACTGAAGCTTTGATTTTTCACCATTGATCTTTTGCCTGATTTGAAGATTGTCCTATGAAAAACAATTTCAAATCCATTCCAATAAAGAAAGGAACAATGTCTGCGAATATTGGGTTTATTCTTGTCTTGTATAGGAGACACAATGCAGAGATGGTGGTTGTAGAGACATGCGAAGACTTAGTGGTTGTACACTTCGTATGTAACACCCCGTTTCCCAATATGACATAATAATATGCAACAATCATCAGAGTTCAGCAAACAACGGAGTATTACATCTACTTTTCAAAATTATTTAAATAGAATATAAAAACTATTTAAAAACATCAACAAATTCCATCATATTAAAATTCTGCAGCGGAAAATCTTTAATTCAAAGCATCAACATCAAATCTACTACAAGTAAGTTCTTGGCACAAAGGCCTTAACATCAATAAGAATTATTCAATAACAGAATCCTCAACAACATGGTTCAACAAGTGATACATAAGGAATGAAGAATTAAACATGCAATATTCCCATCCCGTTACGCATCAGAGCCCTAGACACAAGAGCCATCAACCTACAAGCCTTCATTACCTGCACTTGCCCACAAGGCGGCAATTTCAGCAGAAGGGGTGAGTTTACAAATCAAAGTAACATATATAATATATGAATCAATCAAGTAAATTGAAAATAATCAACAACTTCAATATCAACCATCAGCAGCATAAACAATAAAATCAGCTCCACATTATCATTATAATTCTTCTCTGATTAATAACAACAACAACACACTTGTGACGACACCTCACCAACAACAACTCTACAAGACTCCATCAACAACTAATGCAAGACTCCATCAACAACTAATGCATTATGCATATGTGGTACCATACTACGCGCGTTGAATGCTAAGCATTCCAGGGCATAAGCCCCCAACAATTTGGATGGTTAAAGCATCCTAGGGCATAAGCCCCCAACAGGTGAATGACTAGCATTCCAGGGCATAAGCCCTCAACGGTTGAATGTATAAAACATTCCAGAGCATAAGCCCCCAACGATGCAAATGAGTATGATGACTCTATGGTGTATATCTGCATACAACCCTACAACAACTACTGGTGCATATCAGCATGCAACCAACAACAACAACTCAGGACATCAACAACTGTGTCTAACAACTAAGACACCCTCCCCAACTGGACACAACCACTCAACACCATCAAGGTTAACTTCAGGCTTAGCAAAGCATAATTATTTTTCATGTAACATACATAATTTCATCATATTCATCTTCATAATATAATTTTACCATCTAAACAATTCTTAATAAATCCAATAAACAAATTAGGAAGCGTAAGTTTGGGTTTGGAACACTTTGAAAGATTACACAAAATGGTCGCACAGGACCCAGCTAGCTTAAGCGAGCAGCTGCTCGCTTGAGCGAACAAAAAGACGTAAGTTAGAGTTTGGTTCGCTTGAAGCTCGCTTCTGGTTCGTTTAAGCGAACAGGCTATTTTCAAAATTCTAGGCAAAATTTGGCGTCTCTCGCTTAAGCGACGGGAATTTCGCTTAAGCGACGCAAATGACGAAAGTTGGGATTTCGCTCGCTTAGCGTTCGCTTGGCTCACGCTTGAGCGAACGGGCAAAATTCTGAACTGGGCACAAAAAGGTGTCGCTCGCTTGAGCGACGGGTAGCTCGCTTGAGCGAGCGCTCATCTGGGCAGAATTAAACCTACGATTTTCTAACCCCTTTTTCATCCAAAAACCCAATTTTAATTCCCCAACCACCCAAAATGATTTAGAATAAAGTTTATGGGTTCACTACTCAACAAAACAACAAAACATCTCATAGAAACATCATCAATCATAACATAATTTATCAACAATGGCATTTTTATAACTATTAAACCTAAACCAACAAATCATCATTTTCAATCCATTTCATGAAATCATGTAAATATATATATCAGCTATTGAATCATAAACCCACCCTTACCTGATTAAATGAACAAAACAAGCTACAGCAATTCCACTCTTCCTAGCAATCTCCCCTTGTTCTTGACTCTTCTCTCTTTCTCCCAAAAAGTCTATTCTTTTCTTTTACTGATACGTACTATTGTTTTAGTCTGACTCTTTCTATCCTTACCAACCAAAACCTTTTCTTTCTCATAACTCCCTCTTAACTCTCCTAATTAAAGTATAACCCCCTCCTTAATTCTAATTATTATAAATAAATCTCTTTAGTCAAAATATTACTATTTCTTCTATTTTTATAAAACATACAAATAATTATATAATAAAATATAAATCAAATATCAACACCACAAATATCCACATAAATCAACATTCTCATATAAAATACACAAAACATATTAAAATCAACCAAAAAATAGTAAAATATAAACTAGGGCGTTACATCGTACACAGTACTTTGTCAACGCTCTTCAGCCTCTGGTGAAATAGCTTCTGATGAACTTGCTTCTAGAGAACTAGCTTCTGATGACGTCATCTTCAGGAGCGCTTTCTTCAGACGCACTATGCTTCTGATGATATCTTTTCCAGGAGCGCTTTCAATCAGATGCTCTTCAAGCTTCAATTTAAATTTCTTTGCTCTTTAATTTATTCAGTTAGAACCTCTTATGAATATATATTTGATAATGGTCCTGTACACTTGAATAAACTTTTAGCATATCCAATTGATAATTTTAATACCTTATTATCATCAAAACTTAAGTGGTATAATTGCAAAACACCTTTTGTTCCAACAAAATCAGTTTCCTTTCTTTTCTTAACCAGTTATGTTGCTTCTTCATCTTCTTCTTTAGAAGCAATCTTTAACTTCCTGACAATATCTTTCCTTTTCCTTCTAGGAATGGAGGGTTGAGCAGGCTGAGGTGGTGAAGGTGCAACTTCCTTCCCACTTCTGGTTCTTTTGTTCAGGACCTTAACAGGTTCTAGATCCTGAACTTATTCTTGCATTGTAGACAAGCCAGAACCAGTTGCTTCAACAACTTTGGCTTTCTTGGATTTCTTGGGAGATTCTTCAGAAGCTTCTTCAAGATTCTCAGCTTTTGTGAGTGCTCTTTTCTTTGACTTTCTGCCCTTTGCTACTGGCAGAGCACCACCATACATTTGCTCTAGTATATCCTCTAGTTGGATAGTCTCTCCAGTGGCTTGCTAATGGTCATGAATGTAGTAGAGTTACACATCTAAAGGATCTTGTTTGCAGATTGGAGGAAAGCCTTCCATAAGATTGGAAATAGCTGTAGATTCCTTCAAATCTGTGTTCAACTTCTTGTAATCCTCCTTTTTGATCAACTTCATACGTCTCAGAGTGCTACCATTGATTACTTTTCCAGTAACCGTGCCAAGATTCTTATCTGTGATGACCTTAGTATCACTCAATGCTCTCAAAATTCCTCCTTGATGAAGAATTTCATAGATGAGTTTCCCACAAGGAATCCAGGTTCTGTTGCTCAACTGACTTTCCCTTAGTGTCTTGATCATGTGTTTGAAAATGTACTTAGGCACATTTGCTTGTCCCTTCTAAATAAAGTAGTGAAGAAAAACCCTGTGTTCCAAAGAAGGTTGATCAAAACCTCCTCCCTGAGGTAGAAGATTCTCATTCTGTATCTTCAGAAGCATTTTCTTCTCCATGCTCAAACCACTGTAGGCACCTTTCTTATTGTTGTTGAACATAGTCTGATTGACTATTTCATTCCATGGACTTTTCTTGTTGTTGTCCAGACCGTCCTTGAAGCTTCCTTCAGAAGCTCTTCTGATAACAAAAGGAATTACATCCTGAGAGATGTAGACCAGAATCCCCATGACGCTTGATCTAATTTCAGTACCAATGAAGGGTTCCAAACCCATTTCTTCTCTTGTCTTACCAGCCAGGGTAGGATCAATCAATACCTTCTCATCCATTTCTTGTTTAGCAGCCTTTCTATCATAAACATGAGCTCTTACCCAAAAGCGCCTTACCAGAGTAATGTATGTTGGACCGTTTAGCATGTTGAAGTAGTCCATGAGGTCCTGTGACTCATAATACTTCTTGATGTTGCAGCCGTGGATAGAGAAGTGAAATCCACCGGACTTTCAACTTGAACAGTCAAATCCCATTCTTCTAATGACATGGTTCTTCCGTTTATTTCATAAGCAGGCGCTTCTTAAGTAGACGTTCCTTGAGCTATTTCTTGAGAAGAGGTTCCTTGAGCAGTCTCTTGCATGATAGATTCAGGAACAGAGCTTGACGATGCCATTGATGATAATGAAGATTTAGGGTGTTGGAACAAAGGGTGTTTCACAATTACGCCACTTAAGTTTTGATGATAACAAGGTATTAAAAATTATCAATTGGATATGCTAAAAGTTTATTCAAGTGTGCAGGACCATTATCAAAGAATTTATTTACAAGAGGTTCTGACTGAATAAATTAAAGAGCAAAAGAATTCTAGATCAAAGCTTGAAGAGCATCTAAATGAAAGTGCGTCTGAAGAAAGCGCTCCTGAAAAAAGTCAGAAGCATAGTGTGTCTGAAGAAATGCGCCTCTGAAGATGACGCTATCAGAAGCCAATTCTCAGAAGCCAGTTTTATCAAAAGCCAAGTTATTCAGAAGCCAAGCAGCGTTGACAAAGTACAAGTACGAACTGTACAACCACTAAGTCTCTGCAACCACCTTCTCTGCATTGTGTCTCCTATACAAGACAAGGATAACAACAACAATAGCAGTCTTTGTTCCATTTATTATTGGAATGGATTTGAATTTGTTTTCACAACGGTAAACATCAAATCGGGCAAAAGATCAATGGTGATTTATTCAAAGCTTTGATCAAGACAAATGATGAGCTGGCTAGTTCCCAACGTCTCTCAAACCCTCTATAAATAGAGCTGAAGACTTGAAGAACGGTGCCATAAGAATTACAACGTATACACGCGAACAAGACTATTTCTCATACTCTAAGTCGCAAACATTGCTCATCAACAACTTAGATAATTCTTACAAAAGTTATATCTTAGAATTTCTAAGTTTCTAGAGAAAAACAGAGTCTGTTCTGTTTCGTTTTGTTTTGTGAATACCTCTGATTGTATATCAAGTATTCAAAACACTTTTCAATTCTCTGTAATTGTTTTGAAGTCTCTTGCTTGTGTGCTTGAGCATTTGAAGTCTCTTGCTTGTGTGCTTGAGCATTTGAAGTCTCTTTCTTGTGTGATTGAGCAAAGGAAGTCTCATACTTGTGTGTTTGAGAAACTTGTAATTTGATATTACATTTTAGTGGAACTCTCCTTGGAAGTGCAAGGGGGACAGGACTACTTTCGGATTTTGGAAGGAACCTGTATAAATTGCTTGTGTCTTCTTTCTTTCTTGCATTTTTTCTATATTCCGCTGCTAAGACTCTGAACTCTGATCAGACTCTGAACTCTATCAGACTCTGTATCCTGAGAACATTGTTATTTTTCGTAAGAAAGAAACGTTTTTGAAAACACAATTCAACCCCCCCTTCTTGTGTTTTTCCCACCTTCAGTTGGCATCAGAGCTCCGGTTCTGTAGCTTGCACTTAACCGTGTTACAGTAAACGATTGGTGAACAACATGTCTGGGGATGAAGCTTCCGGTTCTGGTTCTGGAGCTGCTGTTCATTATGATTATATCAACAACAACAGAAATGAAAGATCTGCTCATCACAACAAGCCTCCTATGTTTAATGGTGATCCTGAAATGTTCTCTTGGTGGAAGACCAAGATGTATAGTCACATCATGGGAATGGATGAAGAGTTATGGGACGTTCTTGAAGATGGTGTTGGTGATCTGAAGCTAGATGAAGAAGGCGCTGCTCTTGATAGGAAAGCTCACACTGCTGAGCAGAAAAAGCTTTATAAGAAACATCATACGATCAGAGGCATTCTTGTGGCTGCCTTGCCTCATAAAGAGTACTTAAAGATGAGTGAAAAATCAACAGCGAAGGCTATGTTCACCTCATTGTGCTCACTTTATGAGGGTAACAAGAAATTCAGAGAAGCTAAGGCTACCATGCTTGTTCATCAGTATGAGTTATTCAGAATGAAGGAGGATGAAAGCATTGAGACAATGTACTCAAGGTTTCAGACTCTTGTTTCTGGACTTCAGATTCTGAAGAAAAGTTATGTAGCGTCTGATCACGTGAACAAGATTCTTAGAAGTTTACCTGCAAAGTGGAGACCGAAAGTGACAGCCATTGAAGAAGCTAAAGATTTAAACACCTTGAGTGTTGAAGATCTTATAAGCTCTTTAAAATGTCATGAGATAGGTCTAAATGAGCATGAACCTGTCAAGAAGCCTAAGTCCATTGCACTAAAATCCAGAGGCAAGTCAATTAAGGCTTTGAAGGCATTAGAGTCTGAAGAAGAATCTACATCTGAAGATTCTGATGAAGACCCTGAGATTGTTCAAGAGATGGCTATGCTCACCAACAGACTACAATACCTCGCGAAGAAGAACAAGAAGTTTATGAACAGAGGCAGCAGTCACAAAAGCTCAAGAAAGGAAGATCAGAAAGGTTGGTTTAACTGCAAGAAGGTTGGACACTTCATTGCTGAATGTCCAGACCTGCAGAAAGAGAAGTCCAAAGAAAAATCAAAGAAAGCAATCTTCAAGTCCAACAAGTTCAAGAAACAGTTCAAGAAAAGCTTGATGGCAACATGGGAAGATCTGGACAACGAGTCTGAATCTGACAAAGATGATGCTGAAGATGAAGCAAAAATAGCTCTGGCTTTGGTAGCTACTGCTGAGAATGAAAAGGATTCATCTAATGCTGAGTCAAGTACAGATTCTGAAATTGAAACTGAGGTATATTCTAAACTTACCAGATCTGAACTAATTGATTCTCTCAAGGAACTTCTTGGTCATTACGAGAACCAATCCACTGAGTTGAGGAGAGTTAAGCAACGATACATTAAGTTGCTGAAACTCCATGAATCAACTAAGTTGGAAATGGATGTTTTGCAAAAAGAAAATAATGATTTGAAAACAATGGCCAAGAAAGGTGATAATAAATCCTTATCTGAGCAGGATGATGCTCTCCAAGAGTTTATTAACACTGGAATTGATAGAACCAAGGTTGCATCAATGATTTATAGTATAAATCAGAACAACAAAAGAGGAATTGGTTTCACAGGAGGAAACTCTAGTGAAATAATTCTAAAACCTTGTTCTGATAATATCAGAGAGGGTCTGAAGACTCATTTCGTGTCTGAGTCTGACAAAGCTTCTCATTCAGGATCTAAATCTTTAAATTCAAAGGAATTGACGAAGTCAAAACCTAAGAATCAAAAGAAGAAGGTAACAAATGATTCTAAATCAAAAGCTCCAACGTTACAGATTATGAAAAGATCAGAACCAAATAAACAGGTTCTGAAGAAAACAGAGTCTGAAACTAAAAAGCATAGATTTCAGAAGAATGGAGCTGTCTTTAGTACGTCACATTCTAAGACCAAGGGTTCTGAACTCAAAGTCTGGAAAAAGACTGAACAAGATAATGTTAGACAGAAGACACAAATGAAACTCAGAACCTCTAGAACTAACCAAAGAGGACCCATGAGAATATGGGTACCTAAAACTGAAATTGTTGATGCTGCAGATATGTCTAAAAGGATACGAAAAGCAGAAATCCTAGTATCTGGACAGTGGCTGCTCGCGACATATGACGGGAGAAAAGTTTATGTTCCTAACCCTGACCATGAAAGAGGGAGGAACTGTGGGATTTGAAGGAAACCAAACTGGCAAGATCATTGGTACTGGAACAATAGGTAACTCCTCTGTCTCAATCAATAATGTGTGGCTTGTAGATGGACTAAGGCATAACCTACTTAGCATAAGTCAATTTTGTGATAATGGTTATGACGTTTTGTTTAATAAGAACAACTGCACAGTGGTCAACGAAGATGATCAATCCATTGTTTTTAAGGGAAAGAGAAAGAACAATGTTTACAAGATCAATTTTTCAGAACTGACTGATCAGAAGGTAGTTTGTCTTCTGTCAGTGAGTGATAAGAAATGGCTGTGGCACAGAAGGTTGGGACATGCTAACTGGAGATTAATCTCTAAGCTTAGCAAGTTACAACTTGTCAGAGGACTACCAGACATTGATTATCATTCAGATGCACTATGTGGTGCATGTTAGAAGGGAAAAATTGTTAAAACTTCTTTCAAATCTAAGGACATTGTTTCTACCTCCAGACCCTTGGAATTACTCCATATTGATTTATTTGGACCAGTGAGTACTGCATCCATATATGGAAGTAAATATGGATTGGTGATCGTTGATGATTACAGTAGATGGAGTTGGGTTAAGTTTCTCAAATCTAAAGATGATTCATATGATGTGTTTACAAAGTTCTGCACTCAAGTTCAATCTGAAAAAGAACTGAAAATCTTAAAAGTCAGAAGTGATCATGGAGGAGAATTTGAAAATGAGCCATTTGAAATATTTTGTGAAAAATTTGGAATTGTCCATGAATTCTCTTCTCCTAGAACTCCACAGCAAAATGGGGTTGTAGAGAGAAAGAATAGGACTCTACAAGAAATGGCAAGAACCATGATTCACGAAAACAATCTGGCAAAACACTTTTGGGCAGAAGCAGTAAACACAGCTTGTTATGTTCAGAACAAGATCTATATCATACCCATTCTAAATAAAACAACATATGAGCTCTTTAAAGGCAGGAAACCTAACATTTCTTATTTTCATCAGTTTGGATGTACATGTTACATCTTAAACAATAAAGTCTATCTGAAGAAATTTGATGCAAAGGCACAAAAGGGTATCTTTCTAGGTTACTCTGAGCGGTCTAAGGCATACAGACTGTATAACTTGGAAACACTTTGTGTTGAAGAGTCTATGCATGTCAAGTTTGATGACAAAGAGCCTGGAAGTAAAATTCCAGAGCAGGTTGAAAGTTTTGCAGGTTCAGAAGAGTCTGAAGATTATTCAGAACCTGATCAGTCATCAGAATTGAAAAATACATCAGAAGCAGTACCAGCTCCTGATACACCAAATGTTGAAGCTTCTGAAGAAGCTCAAGATGATACTCAGCAAGTTATCCAATCCAAGCACTCATTCAAGTACAAGGCTTCTCATCCTGAGGATCAGATCATTGGCAACAAAGATAGTCCCAGAAGGACAAGATCTCATTTCAGACCTGAAGAGTCTGCGCTGGGTTTGCTGTCCATGATTGAACCTACAACAGTTGATGAAGCACTATCTGATGATGGATGGATCTTAGCAATGCAAGATGAACTCAATCAATTCAGAAGGAATGATGTATGGGATCTTGTACCTAAGCCTGAACACAAGAACATTATTGGAACTAAATGGGTGTTTAGGAACAAGCTGGATGAACAGGGAGAAGTAATCAGAAACAAAGCCAGACTTGTTGCTCAGGGATACCGCCAACAAGAAGGCATTGATTATACTGAAACTTATGCTCCAGTTGCAAGATTGGAAGCAATCAGGTTACTTCTTTCCTACGCAGTTAATCACAACATAACTCTGTATCAAATGGACGTTAAAAGTGCATTTCTCAATGGAGTCATTTATGAAGAAGTGTTTGTGAACAACCACCTGGTTTTGAGGACTTAAAACATCCTGACCACGTTTTTAAGCTGAAGAAATCTTTGTACGGTCTGAAACAAGCTCCCAGAGCTTGGTATGATAGACTAAGCAACTTCTTACTTAAAAATGATCTTAAAAGAGGACAGGCACTACAAGAAAAAACGCATTTTGTGACTTTTAAAATTGCTGATTGCGACAGTTAAAAGGGTCGCAAATGTACATTTGCGACGGTTCACCAACAGCCGTTAATGTTGGGCTCGCAACAGTCATTTGCGACCCTTCATAGAACAGTCACTCCAACTGCCACAAAGTGTACAGCGACAGTTTCCAACTGTCGCAAATTATGAGTTTTCACATGGTTTAAAAGGAACTTGCGACAGTTCCTAACTGTTGCAAATGTCGAATTTAAAATTTAAAATTTATTATTTTGCGACTGTTTGAACAGTCGCAAATGTTTTTTTTTTTTTAAATAGTCAAAAATATTTATTTATTTTTGAAATTGATATGGCCTGATTTAAATTTTTTTCTCTAGAATTTGAAGACAATCTCAAAATAATATATTACTAAAGACTTAGAATGCAAAAATATACATAATTCAAGAGTAAGTAGTTTGATTCATACATCAACTTAACTAAAACAAAAGATAATGTACCTAGTTTAAACATTCAAAAAACCGAAACACTAGTGGTTGAACATTCGGTAAAGTACGTAGTTTCAACATTCAAAAAACCGAAACACTAGTGACAAAATATTCAAAACAACTGTACCAAAATGAGAAGTCCTTAAAATATCTAAATATTCCCTAGTGATGTTGCTTCAATGATCCTCAAGGCGGTAGCTAGACTCAGATGAATAATATCTACCATCTCTTGTTGTTTCTAAATTTGTTGGCTGAAAAGAAGAAGAAAAATAAATAAGACAGTGATTAGTAAAACGCGTGAAGCACACATAGGGCACCAAACAGAACACTCACACGTAAGTCAGAAGTACCACATTGACATGAAACAAGAATGCATTGACTCGTAAACACAAGTTATAGACACCATTAACAAATTTTTTAAAATGAAAGTGATTGAATGTAACACCATGTGTTAATGTCAGACATTAGACACACTTTCAACATGAAATGATTCAAGCATTTCTCACAGCACAATGTATAGAAGCCTTCACAAGTTCAAGATCAGAATCTGAATTTTCGTATAGAAAGTAAGCTCAACTTAATACTTTCTTAGATGACATTGTCAGATTATTCGGCTTTATGGTTGCGTAAAATGGTCATGATCTTTAACATTATGTTACATTTTACAATTCAATGTAGTCATATGAGCCGTGTCGGTGTCGGACACGATATGTATCCAACACTTGGACACCAGACACGCCTAATCTAAGGAGTATATGTGCTTCATAGGTGTAGAATAAAGTGAAAGCATGGGAGTAAAAATAAAGTAATTTCATTTCGCACGCACAAAATCTCCCCAGAAAATTGATTCCAAAGTTACTTTTCTGGATTTTGTCACAACTTCAACAGCAGATTGAACAAGCAAATCATTAAACCTCCACATTAAACATTAAATTTCCACAATTTAAACACAAGCATATACTAACAAAAGTACCTTGTATCATTCCATTGCTTAGCATAAATTCAAACAAGGCTCTTAACTAAAAACTATTCACTATTAGGAACTAATAAAGTACTAAACTCTAATTTCACTATCCAATCCCTAGTTCTTAGATGACATTGTCAGATTATTCGGCTTTATGATTTAGCACAACTTAATACTTTCTTAGAAATTAATACGCAGATTGTACCCAAAAAAATTACTACGCAGAAGAGTCATAAATATGATTTAGCCATACATAATTCTCTATAAAAATATTGAGAACAGACAAAGAAATAGGCCAACTTAATACTTTCTTAGAAATTAAAAAGATTCATTCAGTATCAATAGTTTTATAAAAATTACCTCTTTGTGTCTAGAATTTTGCATTTGCATTTGCATTTGCATTAAGAAAGCAACTTGATCCTTCAAGGCATCAACTTGTGCAGCCTTATCCTTAAGAGAATCCTTCAAAAGAAAAATTGAAGTCCATATATAACACAATCTAACTAAGAAACACAACTTCAATAATTTGAAAAACTAAGCAACAATCATTAACAAAGAATGCACATCACCTTTGCATTTCAACAGTAAATTAAACTTCTATGCACAACAATTGGGCTATAAGACCTCAAAGAATGACCTCATAAAATAGAGATGAGTACCTTGGACTTGAAAATGATGGTGCCTTAGAAGTAGCTTGAAATTGAAGCAGTATACAACTTTGACATGACAGGAATCCAATAGTCTTACTATGAATTAAGTCCAAAAATCCTTATCATGTGAAGGTAGTTGATCAAAATATACACTCACCTAAACAAAATTTTGAAAGTGGTTCAAAAGAGGAAGAGTTTTAAGAAATAAACAAATATAATATGATCCTATCACTTATACCAGACACTTACAAAAGCAAACTACTTCATCCATAATTGAGATCTATCAATACAATACATACCTAATAAGCCGAGATTCTGCTTTCAAGAATTATGGTCAACCCCCATGGTCTTTGCTCCCTCTGATTCAACGTTCAAGAAGCACTGCCAACCATCACTCGATCTCCTACGCTTCCACTTCATTATGATTGAGCAGCCACCTCAATTCCCAAAAGAAATTAAAATCATATATGTTAGATATAAAACATTGTAGTTATGTACATATTGCAATTTATTTCACATACACCCTCTAAAGAGATGTCAATCAGGGATGTGCCCCTTCTTAAAAGAGTTGCCAATAAAATTTTGAGGGCAAGACAAGTTAAACAAATAATACCAGCGAAATGCATATAAAAAATAGGATAGAGAATATGTTTGATAGTTTTAATAACAATATAACATTTTATATATATTAAACATATGCTTACCTTTCAAGCAAGTTGCACTTTAGTTTGTTCCTCAATCATTTGAAAGCTTTAGCTATGACAGTGGTTTTGTGGAATACCTGATGAGACATACACAAAGTTATAGTTAGGACTCATGTTAGCAAATATAATGAAAACGTATCTATTACCGGGTGTTCACGCTTTTTGTGTCATATTGCTTAAACTTTATCAAGAGATTTATGGTCATTTTTGGAATATATTTCAGCCCAAAATTTAATCAGCATGACATGAAGTCCACTCTTCATGTTTCTGCTTCAAGTGTGTTAATATAAACACAAAAGCGTGTTAAAATCAGCATGACATCTAGCCTAAAAGTTTTGATCCCATCAAAAATTGTTGGTGCTTCTCTATAATCAGTGCTTTAAAAATCAATGCTTCTCTATAATTTACTATCAAAAAATCATACGCAAATTTTAAAGGTCATTTAATCAACTTCTAGCTAAAAAAAGGAACATTTAATTTTAGAAAAGCAAATTTTAGCCTAAAAAGAGAGAGTTACCATTAAGTTGTTTTAAAATAGCCAATCAAAAAGCCAAACTCTAGTAAAAGTAAAAGAGTGATAATCATTGTCAATAACCAGATATCGTTTATCAGATAGTTCTTATAACATTATTTTCATGGAAATAAGATTTGTTTAGTGGCTGCGAATAATTTGAAAAGAAACAATTAAAAATGACAGCAAATGAACCATTTTTCAAACATCTGGAATGGAATATCAAGTGAAAATCTAGAACCACATCAGATCAGAGATAGAATAAAATTCCTAAGAATAAAATTCTCATTATATTTTCCTGGGAAAGTTATTACAGGGAGTAAGTTTTGAATCCGGGAAACAAACACTTTTCTTGAAAAATTCCTAAGAATAAAATTCTCATTATATTTTCCTGGGAAAGTTATTACAGGGAGTAAGTTTTGAATCCGGGAAACAAACACCCCCAAATTGTTTCAAATCAAATGAGAAGCATCTATCAAGGAACAAAAATATGAGTATAAGACCTTGACATAATCATTTCTTCAAACTATATGTATTCACTACACTTCACATGAGTTAAAATATTCTAAACCACTGATAAACACTAAAACAAACATGGTAAGTAGCCTATCAGTAAACCAACAACTTAAATAGAAAAACATGTTCTTCCAAATCCTAAACTTCACAATTTTTTCCAAGATATTGTTACAGATGCTAAGGCTTTCAAATGTACATTTAAAGAGCTAAACACCATTCAGAAAAAAGAAATCAGTTGTTAAAAATCGGAAACAACAACCACAATCATTGTAATTGCATCCTATAACTGATGAAATTTTGAACAACCAATTAAAGGATCAAATTATCTCTTTTTTCACACTAAAAGTACAAATACATTTAGCAATGAAAAATACATTTCAAATCATTCACCATAGCAACAAAATCAAACCATATCACATATCAACTAATCCTAAACAAAACAAATGAAACCTTTTTCAATTTCTCGGCAATGGTTTAGAGAAACCCAAAATGCAAAAATACAGAATTTCATCACAAAGAAACCAAAGAATCAGCATTAGAACACACATATTATGAAAGCTTTTTCACAGCACATGCTCACTCTAGTAATTACTAGGCCAATGTTAGAAGACTTCATCAATTCCCCTGGACCTAAACAGTAAGAAAAAAAATCTATAACAAGAAAAATTCAAATCAGTTACTCTGCTGAAATTCATTTTCACAGTGAGAGTGATTTTGACCAACCATTAAGGAAGTTATCTTCTTTTTCACACAGAAATTTCTAAACAAGTAAGCATAAAACGGAACACATATACTTTCCTAACTCCAAATTTATATGTGAGGATAAGAAAAAAATATACTGGAACAGAGACACGAAGCGGCGAGCCACGAAGCTTTGAAAAATGAGCGGAAGTGTGGGTGTTGTGTCACAGTTAGATTGAGTGAGGTTGAGCATCGGTTGACGAGATTGAGTTCAGAGCACAACACCATCGATTGACCGATTCAGAGCACAACACCACTGATTGAAAGAGGTTGAGTTCCGATTCAAAGAACAACACCACCGATTAAAAGATGTTGAGTTCCGATTGAGAGTGAGATTGAGCATCGATTGAGTTTTGGAGTGAGGTTAGGTTTTGGAGATTGAACGTACGATTGAGAGTGGGGTTAGGTTTTGGAGGAGTTAGATTCAGACATTGGGATGAAATTGGAGGTTAGGGTTTGAGAGTGAGATGAAATTGGAGATTTGAGAGTGAGATGAAAGGTTTGGGTCTTAGGGTTTGGGAAACTGAGGGAGAAAGCGGGAGATGAAATTTGGCCAAGCGGGAATGACCAATTACAACGCGCCTTCTAATTTAACAAATAAATCCTGCGACTGTTGACCAGAACAGTCGCAACAACCGTCGAAAATCTGCTTTTTGAGGCAGTTATAAGGTAGAGGTCGCAAATGAAGTGTCGCAAAATGCAGATTTTCTTGTAGTGAGGTTGACACAACACTTTTCAAGAAGACACTTGAGAAAGACATTCTGATTGTTCAAATTTATGTTGATGATATTATTTTTGGTTCAACTAATAGATCTCTTTGCAAAGAATTTTCTAAGATGATGCAGGAGGAATTTGAAATGAGCATGATGGGAGAACTGAAGTTCTTTTTAGGAATTCAGATCAACCAATGCAAAGAAGGAGTGTATGTTCATCAGTCCAAATATACAAAGGAGCTTCTGAAGAAGTTTAAACTTGAAGACTGTAAAGAAATGAACACTCCAATGCATCCTACCTGTACTCTGAACAAAGAAGATCAAGGAGCCAAAGTTGACCAGAAGCTGTATCGAGGTATGATTGGTTCTCTGTTGTATCTCACTGCATCTAGACCTGATATCTTGTTCAGTGTCTGCTTGTGTGCAAGGTTTCAATCAAATCCTAGAGAATCACATTTAGCTGCGGTTAAAAGAATCTTTAGATATCTGAAAGGAACTATTAATCTGGGGCTTCTATATAAGAAATCTTCAGATTATAAGCTAGTTGGATTCTGTGATGCTGACTAGGCTGGTGATAGGATTGAAAGGAAATCAACCAGTGGAAATTGTCAATTTCTTGGTGAGAATCTGATATCCTGGGCCAGTAAGAGACAAGCAACTATTGCTTTGTCAACAGCAGAAGCAGAATACATATCAGCTGCTAGTTGTTGTACACAACTGCTTTGGATGAAACATCAGTTAGAAGACTACCAAATAACTGAAAACTGTATTCCAATTTATTGTGATAACAAAGCTGCTATTTGTTTGTCTAAAAATCCTATTCTTCATTCAAGAGCCAAGCACATTGAAATTAAACATCATTTTATTAGAGACTATGTTCAAAAGGGAGTGTTAGATATTCAATTCATTGATACTGAACATCAATGGGCTGATATCTTCACAAAACCATTAACTGTTGAGAGATTCAATTTTATTAAGTAAAATTTGAACATGCATTTTGTCTCTGAATAATGCTTGACTCTGAATAAGAAAAACTAGACTCTGAAAAATTATCAGAAGTTGATGGCGTGTCAGACTCTCTCTAGAGACTCTGAAGAGACTCAGCCTCTGGAAAATTATTCAGACTCTGGGAAGGAATCTTTTTGACTCTGATAGTATCAGAAGCAGGAAAGGTTAAAGTTACTTTTGTAGACTTCTGACATGGTCTATCTGTATTGGGAAACGACGCTTTTGGGCAATGATGGTTATTCTCTTAAACAAATATTCTCGCGCCCCTGCTAGTCATTAATGTTTGTGTCTGTTTGTCTCGTCTGAATTTGAAAAGTTTTTTTTTTTTATTTTAGAAATCACTATAAATACAGATCACACACTACTCACTCACTTTTCCTACACTTTCAAATCTTTGAGCAGTTACGATTTAAAAAATCATCAGATTTTTCTATTCTCTCACATTAGAAACCCTTCACTCTCAAACTTCACCATGGCAACTTCAACAAGTGGTTCAAGCATGCAACAAAGCATCAGTTCAGTTTACTCTCTCAAGCCTCTTACAACAACGGTTCCAATTGATTTACTTGAAGTTCAAAGTGAATCACCGGTGGATTTCGGTTCTTTGAAGAGAAACAAAGTTGATTTGGATGCATATTTCAATGCTCAGAAGATGTTCGAGTATTTTGATATACTGAATGGTCCAACCTATGTGAACCTGGTGAAGGAATTCTGGGTTCGTGCTGAAGTCTGTGACGTTGAATCTGCTAAGTCACAAGAAAACCAAGCTGTCTTAGATAACCCTAATCTGGAAGGGAAATCAAGATCAGAGATGGGTTTGGAACCTTTCAATGGTATGGAAATCAAGTCTGCTGTGATGGGTATCCCAGTATCTATCACTGAAGAAGTTATTGCTAGAGCCTGCAGAATGGCTTCTGAAGGTCGCTTCCAATGGAATGTCAGCAGGAAGGACATTATGTTGGAAAGCTTTACAAATTTGCTGCTGAATGGAAATCCTAAAGCAAAGTTTGTAAGCATGGATATCAAGCACAGGTTGCTTCTAAAAATCACAAATGAGTGTTTCTTTCAGAAGGGAGGAAGTGCTGATCAATCTAGTCTGGATCAGAAGTTGGCTCTTTATTTCTTGGCCTCCTACGAAGCTATCAATCTTCCAAAATATCTCATGCATCATCTGTGCTAGGCTATCAAGGAAGGAGCTAAAGGCAAGAGGAAACAAGTTCCTTGTGGAAGACTTCTATCTGAAATCTTCTATCAAGGAGGCTTACTGAAGATGCTGGACAGATTCAATATGGTATCTGACAGAATCCTGGGGATTGCTACTAGAAGGATGATAAGTGGCAAGTCTCACCTCAACATGAAGGTGATAGAGATGATTATCACAGATGCGAAGGATCTGAAAGACTCCACTGCACCTTCTCAGACAATAGGAGATTTTCCCTCTATCCTGAAGGAAGACAACCCTGAAGCTATAGCTGGCTATCTAGCAGCTTACACAAGGGAGTCTGAGACAGCCACCAAGACATCTGAAGTTGCTTTGGCCAAGAAGCAGAAGGTTGCTAAATCTGAAGCAACAAATTCTGAAGCTATGGCTGCTCCAAAGAGAAAAAGAGGAAAGGTTGACTCCAATATTGAGGAAAGATTTCAACAAGCCCAGGAGGAAAAAGAAGCTGGTTTTGTTGAAGTTGTTAGACCACTCAAGAGGCTAGCAACAGGGGAGATTGTGATGCCTATTTATGAACCAACTCCTGAACAGAAGAAGAGGAACGAAGAATACTATCAGAATCTGAAGAATGAAAGCAAAAGGCTGAAGGCTCAGCAAAGGATTGATAGAGAAAAGAAAATAAAGGAGATGGGTCTTAAAAACTGTGATCAGTCCACTATTGAACAGATCATAGAAGTTCAGAAGATGACCAGACAGGTAGAAGAAGAGACTCTGAAGAAAGCCAAGAAAGCTCTAGAAGAGACAACTGGAACTTCAGTAGCTGATATTTATGATGCTGTCCCTCAAGTGGCTGCATCAGAAGCTGTTGGATCTTCACCAGTAATACGGACAAGTGTTTCTCTCCCAGACAAATCAGTCACAGGGATTGCATCAGAAGCTGCTCCTTTAGAGGCTGCCAAAGTTACAACAGAGGTAGTCAAGATTCCGGTTTCCTCAACCCCTCACTCATCTTCCTCAACTAATTCTGACTCTGACTCAAATAATGTTCCTCTAAGTCAGAAGTTCAAAACCAAACTCCAACCTAAATCCAAACCTTCCTATTCAGCACCCTTTGATGTTTATAAAACTATAGGGGAACTTTCTGAACGCAGGATTGGTATATGCAACAGATTGCCTGCTAACCATCCTTTCCAACCCCCTATAATCAAACCAATTCAAATGATACTACCTGATAGACCCAAACCTGTCAAACCAACACAATCACAAAAACCAAATAGTCCAATAGTTGTTGATTCAACAGCTACTGCTGAAGAGCAAGTAGTTACTAAAGAACCAACAGCTGCTGAACAACCACCAACAAACAACCAACAACAAACCACCTCCACACTACTCAAACAAACCTCTGACCAACAAGTTTTGTCAAATCTTGAAAAACACTATTCAGGTGAACTTCCTGAATACCAACAAAATGCTACTGAAACCCCCCCAACATAGACCCAAGAAAAGACCATTCCAGAATCTGTCATGGAGATAGTGGCTGAAGAGTCTATCCCAATGATAGAGTCAGAACTCACTGTGTCTGTTTCATACTCTGAACCAACACATAAATCCAACCCTAGTGCTTCTGACCAACCCTCTTCATCTTCATCACTTGTACAAATCATTGATGAACCCTCCTCTGACATACTGGATCCTGACTATCTTGATAATCAACTGGCAGAAATCAATGAGGAAATGCAGACTCTGCTGAACCTCAGGAAGACTCCTTTTCTACCTTTGGCTTATCAGGACAGATGGTCTTCAGTCAAGAACAGATTACTTAGTTTGGTAAACAATGTTTCTTCTAAGTGCTGCCGTATTCAAGCCCATGCTATGAAGCGTCGCATGAGGGAACACTTGTTATCAACTAAGCATCTTCAAAGCAAGACCTTGTATCTGACCAATTCTCCATTCTATGCTGAGTCAGACTACATCACAAGGGAATCAAAGGTGTTTCAGATGCTGAAGCAGAAGGTACTCAAGCATCAAGAAGAATCCAAGGAAGCTAAGGCAAGGGAAGATCAACTTCTTCAGAGGCAGTTGGCTCTGGAAGAAACTGTTAGGAAGCAGTCTGAAGACATTTAGCGTCTGATGGCTATGATTCAACAACAACAACCTCAACCCAACCCTTAGTTGCACACCTAGTTTTTCTTTGTTTTGTGTTTTGTCTTTGTGCTTCTATTTTGTGCCTATGATGTATCTGTGTTTATATTGCATTTATAAATTCTTTTTCAGTTGCATCTAATATCATTTTCTTGTTTTTACTTCTTCTTTCTGTTTATACTTGATTCTTTTTGATTGTTGACAAAAGGGGGAGTAATAGAGAGTATTTAACAAGAATCTGAGCCCAAGTAAAATAAAATTCTAACAAATTTTATCTTGAGAATCTTATCTTTATCTCATCTGAGTTATTTTTTCTGAAATTATCAGTATTGGTTATAAAATGAATTTAATTAACCTGGATAGGACTTAGGGGGAGCTTACAAACCTCACCTTAAGGAATATCAGACTCAGGGGGAGTCAGAGCTTACAAACCTCAGAACCCCTCAAGTCAACTTGTTAATTAAGTTAACAACAATTGATCTTTTTAAATACTTATGTTTGTCATCATCAAAAAGGGGGAGATTGTTGGAACAAAGGGTGTTTCACAATTACGCCACTTAAGTTTTGATGATAACAAGGTATTAAAAATTATCAATTTATTCAAGTGTGCAGGACCATTATCAAAGAATTTATTTACAAGAGGTTCTGACTGAATAAATTAAAGAGCAAAAGAATTCTAGATCAAAGCTTGAAGAGCATCTGAATGAAAGTGCGTCTGAAGAAAGCGCTCCTGAAAAAAGTCAGAAGCATAGTGTGTCTGAAGAAATGCGCCTTTGAAGATGACGTCATCAGAAGCCAATTCTCAGAAGCCAGTTTTATCAGAAGCCAAGTTATTCAGAAGCCAAGCAGCGTTGACAAAGTACAAGTACGAACTGTACAACCACTAAGTCTCTGCAACCACCTTCTCTGCATTGTGTCTCCTATACAAGACAAGGATAACAGCAACAATGGCAGTCTTTGTTCCATTTATTATTGGAATGGATTTGAATTTGTTTTCACAACGGTAAACATCAAATCGGGCAAAAGATCAATGGTGATTTATTCAAAGCTTTGATCAAGACAAATGATGAGGTGGCTAGTTCCCAACGTCTCTCAAACCCTCTATAAATAGAGCTAAAGACTTGAAGAACGGTGCCATAAGAATTACAACGTATACACGCGAACAAGACTATTTCTCATACTCCAAGTCGCAAACATTGCTCATCAACAACTTAGATAATTCTTACAAAATTTATATCTTAGAATTTCTAAGTTTCTAGAGAAAAACAGAGTCTGTTCTGTTTCGTTTTGTTTTGTGAATACCTCTGATTGTATATCAAGTATTCAAAACACTTTTCAATTCTCTGTAATTGTTTTGAAGTCTCTTGCTTGTGTGCTTGAGCATTTGAAGTCTCTTGCTTGTGTGCTTGAGCATTTGAAGTCTCTTTCTTGTGTGATTGAGCAAAGGAAGTCTCATACTTGTGTGTTTGAGCAACTTGTAATTTGATATTACATTTTAGTTGAACTCTCCTTGGAAGTGCAAGGGGGACAGGACTACTTCCAGATTGTGGAAGGAACCTGTATAAATTGCTTGTGTCTTCTTTATTTCTTGCATTTGTTCTATATTTCGCTGCTAAGACTCTGAACTCTGATCAGACTCTGAACTCTATCAGACTCTGTATCCTGAGAACATTGTTATTTTTCGTAAGAAAGAAACGTTTTTGAAAACACAATTCAACCCCCCCCCCCCCCCCCCCCCCCCCCGCCCCTTCTTGTGTTTTTCCCACCTTCATAGGGTTCTAGGTTTTTACTTGAGGGAGATGAACTTTGAGTTTGCAGAGAAAAGGTTGAGAGAATAGAAAGTGTAGGTTGTGAAGTGAGTAGTGTGTGTTTTGTCTAAGTGCTTTGAGTAAAAACCAAACGATTGCAATTCAGAAGGGATAAACAAACACAACATTAATGATAATTGGGGTCGCGAGAAAGTACATTCAAAGCTTAACGTCATCATTGCCCTCTTAAGTCAAACACCAATACAAATAAGCCACGTCAGATAACTTCAGATGCGTTGTGAAGTTAGTGGGATAGGTGTTACCAAAAAGTAACTTCAACGTTTCCACTAGCTCTGTACTCAGAAGCACAAAATCCAGTTTCTGAAATTACGATACTGATGTCATCTTCAGAAGCACACTTTCCTCAGAACCTCAGTTAAGAGCTTCTGATGGACCTCAGCTTCTGAACTAACTTTAGAACCTAACTTCTAGTTCAGGCGCAAGGAATTTTAGTTAGACACAAAGTGCATGTTCAAATTTTTCTTTATAAAATCAAATCTTTCCACAGTTAAAGGTTTAGTGAATATATCAGCCCACTGATGTTCAGTATCAATGAATTGTATATCCAAGATTCCTTTTTGAACATAGTCTATAATAAAATGGTGTTTGATTTCAATATGCTTGGCTCTTGAATGTAGAATTGGATTCTTTGACAAACAAATAGCAACAGTATTATCAAAGAAAATGGGAATACTGTTAGCATAAATCTGATAATCTTCCAACTGATGTTTCATCCAAAGTAGTTGTGTACAACAACTTACAGCTGAGATGTATTCTACTTCTGCTGTAGACATAGCAATAGTTGCTTGTCTTTTGCTAGCCTAAGATATTAGATTCTCTCCCAGGAACTGGAAGTTACCACAGGTTGATTTTCTTTCAATCCTATCACTAGCATAATCAGCATCACAAAATCCAACCAACTGATAATCTAGGGATTTCCTATAAAGGAGTCCAAGATTAGTTGTTCCTTTCAGATACCTGAAGATTCTCTTAACAACTGTTAAATGAGATTCTCTAGGATCTGACTGGAATCTTGCACACAAGCATAGACTGAAAAAAATATTTGGCCTAGATGCAGTGATGTATAACAGAGAAACAATCATACCTCTATACAACTTCTGAACTACCTTTGACCAGTATCTTCTTTGCTTAAGGTGCAGGTTGGATGCATTGGAGTGTTCATCACTTTACAATCTTCTAGCTTGAACTTCTTCAGAAGCTCCTTTGTGTACTTTGTTTGATGAACATATACTCCATCTTTACATTGATTGACTTGAATACCAAGGAAGAGCTTTAATTCTCCCATCATGCTCATTTCAAATTCATCCTGCATTAACTTAGAGAATTCCTTGAAAAGAGATGCATTAGTAGAACCAAATATTATATCATCAACATATATCTTCACAACAAGAACGTCTTTCTCAAGAGTCCTTCTGAAGAGTGTTGTGTCAACTTGTCCTCTTTTAAAATCATTTTTAATCAGGAAATTACTCAGTCTATCATACCAAGCTCCGGGAGCTTGTTTCAAGCCATATAGTGATTTCTTAAGTTTATAAACATGGTCAGGATGCTGAAGATCCTCAAAACCAGGAGGTTGTTTGACATACACTTCTTCTTCTATGACTCCATTTAGAAATGCACTCTTGACATCCATTTGATATAATATTATGCTATGATTAACTGCATAGGATAGAAGTAACCTGATTGAATCCAATCTTGCAACTGGAGCAAATGTTTCAGTGTAATCAATGCCTTCTTGTTGACTGTAACCTTGTGCAACAAGTCTAGCTTTGTTTCAGGTTACTTCACCTTGTTCATTCAGCTTGTTTCTAAATACCCATTTTGTTCTAATAATGTTCTTTTGAGGAGGTTTGGGTACCAGATCCCACACATCATTTCTTTGACATTGATTGAGCTCTTCTTGCATAGCTAATATCCATCCATCATCTGAAAGTGCTTCATCAACTGTAGCAGGTTCAATCACTGATAACAATCCTATCATAGACTCTTCTTGTTTGAAATATGATCTTGTTCTTCAAGGACTGTCTTTGTTTCCAATGATTTGATCTTCAAGATGTGAAGACTTGTACTTGGATGTATTTTTGGATTGATTTGCTTGGTGAGAGCCATCTTGAGCTTCATCAGAAGCTACTTCATCTTGAGCTTCTGAAGTTGGTTCAACTTCTGGACTGTCTTCAGATTCTTCAGTCTGATCAGGTTCTGAAGTATCTTCAGTAGCTTGTATATCTGCATAACTTTCATCTTGCTTTGGAGTTTCACTTCCAGGCTCTTTGTCATCAAATTTAAAGTGCATAGATTCTTCAACAAAGAGTGTCTCTGAATTATACACTCTGTATGCCTTTGATCTTTCAGAGTAACCTAAGAAGATTCCTCTTTGGGCCTTGGCATCAAATTCTTTAGGTAGAGCTTGTTATTTAGAATGTAACAGGTACATCCAAATTGATGAAAATAAGATATATTAGGTCTTCTTCCCTTAAAGAGTTCATATGCAGTTGTCTCCAAGATAGGTCTGATATAGATCCTATTTTGAACATAACATGCTGTATTCACTGCTTCTGCCCTGAAATGTTTAGCCAAATTATTTTAATGAATCATGGTTCTTGCCATTTCTTGTAAAGTTCTATTCTTTCTCTCTACAACCCCATTTTGTTGTGGAGTTCTAGGAGAAGAGAATTCATGGACAATTCCATGTTTTTCACAAAAAATTTCAAATGGCTCATTTTCAAATTCTCCACCATGTTCACTTCTGACTTTCAAAAATTTTCATTTCTTTTTCAGACTGTATTTTAGTGTAGAAGTTACTGAATACATCATATGCATTGTCTTTGCTTCTCATGAATTTTATCCAAGTCCATCTGTTATAGTCATCAACAATGACTAGTCCAATATAAGGATGCAGTATTAACTGGTCCAAATAAATCAATATGAAGTAGTTCTAAAGGTCTGGAGGTTGAGACAATGTCTTTAGATTTAAAAGATGATTTTACAATTTTCCCTTTCTGGCATGCACGACAAAGTGCATCTGAATGATGATCAATATTAGGTAGGCCTTTGACAAGTTGTAACTTATTAAGCTTAGAGATTAACCTCTAGTTAGCATGTCCCAACCTTCTGTGCCATACCCACTTCTTATCATTCATTGATAAAAGACAAATTACCTTATGATCAACTGGTTTAGAAAAATTGATTTTATAGACATTCTCTACTCTCTTTCCTTTGAACACTATGGACTTGTTATCTTTGTTGATTATTGTGCAGTTGGTCTTTCCAAATATCACATCATAACCATTGTCACAAAACTGACTAATACTCAAAAGATTATGTTCAAGACCATCTACCAACCACACATTATTAATAGAGATAGAGGAGTTACAAATAGTTCCTGTACCAATGATCTTTCCAGACTGGTTGCCTCCAAACTTCACATTTCCTCCTTCTTGAGAAACCGCTGTCCAGATACCATGATTTTTTCTTTTACTTTTCATTTAGGCATTTCTGCAGTATTGACAATTTCAGATTTAGGTACCCATTGTTTTATGGGTCCTTTGAGGTTAGTGCTGGATGTTTTACTCTTCACTTCTTGTACCTTGAGGTGTGGTTTTGAGAGCTTCTGATTGATCAGTACTTTAGGTTTAACACCTTTTAGTTCTGATTCACCTGAAGCCATAATTGTTTTGTTCTTCTGAGACTTAGACTTCAATATACCAGATTCTGGCTTCAACAAACTATGAGGAACAGGTTATGATCTTTTCAGAATCTTGATCTTTGAGGTCTTAGAGTCATAATTTGTCATAGCCTTAGACTTAGAGTTCTTTGGCTTTGAAACAATCTTAGCCTTAGAACTAGAAGCTTCAGATTCTGACTGAACCACAGTTTCAACTTTAACACCTTCAGGTATAAAGAAGGTTTTCAATCCTTCCTTGATACATTCACAACATGCTTTGAGATTAGTTTCATTAGGTTTTCCTTATGAAAATCCAATCACTTTGCTATTGTTTTTGTAAATGTTATAAATCATAGAAGTAACTCTGCTTCTGTCAACACCAGACATAATAAAATCTTCAAGAACAATTTCATGGTTGGTTAAAGGTTTTCCATTACACTTTTCTTGTAGCTTCTGACACAAGAACTTGAGCTTCTCTCCATAGGTTTTGCAAATGAAGTCAAAGCCTCTAAGTCCTTCTTCAGAAGCTTTTAGATCCAATAGAGTTGATTCTTGTTGTTTCATTAAATCAACATATTTTTCTTTTAAAGCTTTCAACTCATTGGTTCTCAGTTTAAAATGTGCAAGGAGCTCTTTAAGAGACTCAATAAGTTCTTCTCTGGGAATTTTAGAATATACCTCATTTTCTTCTTCTGAATCTGATTCTGATTCAGCTTCTGAAGTTACTGTAGCCACTAACCCAATAGCTACCTTTGCATGTTCATCAGCATCATCTTTATCAGATTCTGATTCAGTGTCTAAATCTTCCCAGGTTGCCATGTAACTCTTCTTGATATGCTTCTTGATCTTGTTTGATTTGAAAGTTGACTTCTAAGACTTATCCTTTGATTTCTCCTTCTGAAGATCAGGGCAATCAGCAATGAAATGTCTAGGCTTCTTGCAGTTGAAGCAAACCTTCTGATCTTCTTTCCTGGAGCCTTTGTAACCACTTCTTCTGCTCAAGAACTTCTTGTTCTTCTTGGCCAGATACTGCAGCCTGTTTGAAAGCATAGCCATCATCTTAGCAGGATCTTCATCAGAATCTCCATCAGGTGATTCTTCTTCAGATTCTATGACTGTAAGAGCTTTTGATGACTTCCCTTTCGATGGTAGAGCAATAGATTTACTCTTCTTAGTAGGTTCATGTTCATTAAGACTTATCTCATGAACTTTGAGAGAGCTGACAAGATCCTCAACACTCAGAGTGTTTAGATCTTTAGCTTCCTCAATAGCAGTAACCTTTGGTCTCCATCTTGCATGCAGACTTCTTAGTATCTTGCTCACATGACCAAAAGCAACATAACTTTTCTTCAGTATTTGTAGTCCAGAGAATAGGATTTGAAATCTTGAGTACATCTCCTCAATACTTTCTTCATCCTTCATCTTGAACAACTCATACTGATGAACAAGCATAAGTTCTTTAGCTTCTCTGACCTTCTTTCTACCTTCATAGTTTTCACAGAGAGAAGCAAACATAGCCTTTGCAGTAGATTTATCACTCATCTTCATATACTCTGCACGAGGTATAGCAAGAACAAGTGAACCTCTGATCTTGTGATGTTTCTTATACATTTTCTTTTGAGCAGGAGTATGTTTCCTTCTATCAACAGCAGCTACTTCTTCATCAAGGTCCAAGTCACCAACTCCATCTTCTAGAATATCTCGTAATTCTTCATCTAAGGCCATGATGTAACTGTAGAAGTTGGTTTTCCACTAAGAAAACTCTTCAGGATCTCCATTGAACTTTGGAACTTTTCCTGAGTCAGCTTTCTTATCATTGTAATCATACGGTACAACATTATGATTACCACTAGAACCACAAACAGATGATTCACCAGACATGTTTTTCTCAGATCTTGGACTGTCACACTGTTAAGTGTTCTCAACAGAACCAAGGCTCTAGATACCAAATGAAGGTGAGAAAAACACAAGAATGGGGGGTTGAATTGTGTTGGCTTTTTCTTCTTTTTCTCCTACTGAAGTCAATGTTCAGAAGCAGTTAGATTACAGCTTCTGAAGTGATGTTTAGATTCTAAATGCAGCAGATAAAAACACAGAGAGAGAGAGAGAGAGAGAGAGAGAGAAGAAGGACACAAAGAAATTATACAGGTTCCTTCCACAAACCGGAAGTAGTCCTGTCCCCCTTGAACTTCCAAAAAAATGTAATATCTGATTACAAATGCTCACTGCTAAAACTAGCAAGAGACTTCAAATTACTCAAGCACAACTGCAAGAGATTTCCTATGCTCCTGAACACAATAAAGAGACTTCTATGCTCAAGCACAACTGCAAGAGACTTCTAATCAAACATAATTACAAAGAAAAATGTTTGAAGTTGAACACTTGATATACAATCAATGGTGTTCACAATACAAATCAGATACAAACTCTTAAGACTCTAGAATTTCTAAGATATGAACTTTGATAAGAAATTCTAAGTGAACTTTTGATGTAGACAAATTTTGACAGAGTTTTGGCGCTTTTCAAAAAGTTGTTGAGTCTCTTACAATTCTCAAAGTCTTCATTCCTTTATATAGAGGTGTGAGAGAGACGTTGTGAATTGCCAGCACATCAAAAAGAGTCGTTTGAAGCTTTGATCAATCACCAATGATCTTCAGCCTGATATAGTTATTGTCCTATGAAGGATCAATTTCAAATCCATTCCAAGTCTGTAGGAACATTGTTGCAGGCTTAGCTGTTTTTCTTGTCTTGTAGCTGAGACAGATTCTGAGTAGTGGAGGAAGTGGTTGTACACTTCGTACAATTGTACTTTGTCAACGCTCTTAAAAGAACAAGCATCCAATGCCTTCAAATCCTTTCAAAATAGTCGTTGCTTCACTTTTCCAGTCTTTTGTAGTGCTTAGACGAGATTAAATCCATTGAACAACCTTTGAAGCTTTAAGTCTTACATCTCCTGATGATCTACAACTTCTGGTGATCTTCAGCTTCTAATGAGATGCTTCTGATGAACTTGCTTGTGATGACGTCATCACTTCAGGAGCACTTTGACTTCAGGAGCAGTTTTCTTCAAACACTTTAATCTTCCTTTTTGTTGATTCCTTTGCTCTCTTTTGTTCTTCCAGAACCTAATAATGATCTCAAATTTTTGTCTATGGTTCTGTACACTTGAACAAATATTAGCATATCCAATTGACAATTTTAATACCTTGTTATCATCAAAACTCTCAAGAGGTAGTGTTAAACACATTTTGTTCCAGCAGCTGCTTGGTTAGCAAGATGGTAGTATTGTCACTCACCCCAAAAACACCCATTTTCTTCTTATCGGCATCAATACAATATTCGTTTTGGGCCATGTTTTCTATCAAGGCTTGGTCTTCATTATCAATTTTTGATTTCAAACTACCACCAGCTGAAGCGTCTAGAAACATCATATTGTTAGGTGACAACCCCTCAGTAAAGATTTGGAGGTATTGTTTTTCAGAGAACTCATGGTTAGGACATCTCTTAAGAAGCAAATTGAATTTCTCCCAAGCATCTTAAAGTGACTCACTCTCCCCTTGCTTAAAGTTGGATATTTCTTGTTTATTTTCCCAATACTTGGACATAGGAAAATACTTTTCCAAGAATTTCAACTCCAACTCCTCAAATGTTTGAATGGTTCCACTAGGTAAAGATAGCAACCAATCTTTGGCTCTACCGGTTAAGGTGAAGGCAAACAACCTAAGTTTCTTTTGGTCATCTTTCACAATGGCTGGGGGTACACAAAACTCACAGGTTTCAGCAAAATGACTCAAGTGTTCATGAGGGCTTCTACCCTCTGCCCCATCAAACTATTTATCTCTCAACCCATCCAAAATAGTGGTTTTGATATCAAAAGCAGTAGGGTTAGCAGGTCGGAAGGTATGAGTTAGGCAACCGCGATTGTTAGCTAAACCAAAGTCTCCCAATTTTGGCCTTGGTGGTGGTTCTCCCATAATGCTAGATTTAGGAGAAGAGATTGATTCAGGTTCGGGTAGTGTTGGACTTGTGTGCCTTCTTCGAGGACTAGGTGGAACTGAATTTGACAATCAGACCGCTTTCCGATTTGCTCTTGTAGTCCTCTCGATCTCAGGATCGTACTCTAAATAAACGAAATTGGAACGTCTTCTACCTCGCATAAACAGCAAAATACCTTAGTAGCACTGCACAATACAAAATAGATAATGAACTCTGAAACAATCAACAATAATAACAGTAGCATATTTAATTTTTTGACAGAAAATAAATTACAGAAATCTTAAAGTAATAACGAAATTGCCTTGTTGAAATAATCAACAGTCCCCGGCAACGGCGCCAAAAACTTGATGAATAATTGGCAAGTGCACCAAAAATTATCGAAGTAATAAAAATATAGTTCCCATAAGGATTGTGTTCATCTCAATAATTCAAAAGCATTATCAGTTTATGATGTGTAAAAGTTATTTTGTTTTGCCACTAGGGAGTTGATTGGTTTGATTGCATAAAAGTAAAGACTGAAAGTAAAGATTTGTTTTAAGAATAAGATGAAGGTGGGAAAAACACAAGGGGAGGGGGGGGTTGAATTGTGTTGTCAAAAACTTTTCGTTCTTACTAAACAACAACTGTTCTCAAGATCAGAGTCTGAGAGAGTTCAGAGTCTTAGTGCAGCGGATAGAGAGTAAGAATGCAGAAAATGAAAGAAGAACACAAGCAATTTATACAGGTTCCTTCCACAATCCGGAAGTAGTCCTATCCCCCTTGCACTTCCAAGGAGAGTTCCACTAAAATGTAATATCAAATTACAAGTTGCTCAAACACACAAGTAAGAGACTTCCTTTGCTCAATCACACAAGAAAGAGAATTCTATGCTCAAGGACAACTCCTAGAGACTCCTTTGCTCAATCACACAATAAAGAGACTTTTCTAAACAATTACAAAGAATTGAAAAGAGTTTTGAATACTTGATATACAATCAGAGGTATTCACAAAACAATACGAACAGAACAAACTCTGTTTTCCTAGACACTTAGAAATTCTAAGATATGAACTTTTGTAAGAATTATCTAAGTTGTTGGTGAGCAGCGTTTTCGACTTGAGAGAATATGAATATCACAGTATTAGCATAAGCCTTCTGCGTGTTGTTTTCTTCAAGTCTTTATCCCTATTTATAGAGGATTTGAGAGACGTTGGGAACTAGCCAGCTCATCAACTTGTCTTGACTGAAGCTTTGATTCTTCACCATTGATCTTTTACCTGATTTGAAGATTGTCCTATGAAAAACAATTTCAAATCCATTCCAATAAGAAAGGAACAATCTCTGCGAATATTGTTGTTATCCTTGTCTTGTATAGGATACACAATGCAGAGATGGTGGTTGCAGAGACATGCGCAGACTTAGTGGTTGTACACTTCGTACACAGTACTTTGTCAACACTCTTCAGCCTTTGGTGAAATAGCTTATTATGAACTTGCTTCTGGAGATCTAGCTTCTGATGACGTCATCTTCAGGAGCGCTTTCTTCAGACGCACTACGCTTATGATGATATCATTTTCAGGAGCGCTTTCAATCAGATGCTCTTCAAGCTTCAAATTGAATTCCTTTGCTCTTTAATTCATTCAATCAGAACCTCTATGAATAAATCTTTGATAATGGTCCTGTACACTTGAATAAACTTTTAGCATATCCAATTGATAATTTTAATACCTTGTTATCATCAAAACTTAAGTGGTAAAATTGTGAAACACCCTTTGTTCCAACATAAGAGTGAGATGAGATCAGGTCTTTCGAATCATCTATGTTTCCCTAATTGGTATACTGCACCTATTCTTGTGAATGATTTTCTAGTTCCATGATAGTTAACAAATTAGCCCTAATCAATCCCTTGACTTAGGACCCTTTTCTCAAACTACAACCCCTAATCCCTTAGGTGGTCTAATAATATTTGAAGGTTTTAAGGACGTTAACCTAATATCACTAACAAACGATTATCCATTCATAGACTAACCCTGTTTATTAGAAAAATTCAATTCTATCTAAGTTGAAAGCTATGGTCCGTAGTCATTCATTCTCATTAAAACATGTTTATATGTGATCAGGATATGAAAAACATTAAGAATAATTGAATTGAATAAAAACTAGATTGTCATTCACAATAAATAAAGTTTCACAGCAACATGGTTCAATTAGGGTTACAAAGAATCATCTCAAACCTATTCTCTAAGAGATTTAGCTACTCATAATGAGGTTTACAAATAGCATAATCAATATAGGAATTAAAACATACATAAACTGGTAAAAGGATGAAGAAATCGCTCTCCTAGCCGTCTCTGGATGTGAAAATTGCACTTTGCTCTCCAAGATTCGTAACCCTTGTTTTCAGTATAGTCTTCAGCTTAAATCGTGTCACCCTTGTTTCCTCAAATCGTGTCACGTTTTTGCCATCGTGACACGTTTTGCCTAATGTCGAAGCAATGCGATCTGCCTTGTGGAATCGTGTCACGTTTTAGTCAAATTGTGACACGTTTTTACTCTTAGCATTTTCTTCAGTTTTCCTGCTTTTCTTGCTTCTTAAGTTGCCTTGTGAACTCCAACTTTGACCAAAATTACATGGAAAATTACGTAATGACGAGATGTCATCAAAAGGCGTGAGTTGAACGAGCAGTTTCAGGATTTGAGTTTGGTAAGTTAGTTGATGCCAAGTGGTGTGAAGTTGGGGATGTTGAAGTTAACAAGTAAAATTTTGGAGGAAATCAAGGAAGGTTAGAAGGTGGATTTGAAACTTTTGGATCGTTTGGTGTTGGTTAATCGAAGTAAAGGAGTGGACTTTCGATTGAATGAAAATGATGTTTTGATGTTTCGTGATCGAGATTGCGTACCCGATCTACCTGAACTTAAGAAGCGGATTTTGGAAGAGGGTCACATGAGTAGTTTGAGTATTCATCTAGGAACAACGAAGATGTATCAGGATTTGAAGAGGTTGTTATGGTGGCCTAGAATGAAGAAGAATATAACAGAGTTTGTGTATGCATATTTGATTTGTCAAAAGTGTAAGATTGAACATCAAAAGCCGTCGGGTTTGATACAACCTTTGTTTCTACTAAAGTGGAAGTGAGATAGCATTTCTATGGATTCTGTTGGAGTGTTGCCTAAGATTGTGAAGGGAAGTGATTCAATTTGGGTGATCGTTGATCGGTTGACGAAGTTTGAACATTTTATTTCTATCAAGACTCGTATATATGTGGCGAGGTTGGCGGAGATATGTATTGAGCATGTTGTCAGATTGCATGGTATTCCACCTAAAAATGTGTCAGATAGAGATACGAGGTTTACTTCGAAGTTATGGGAAAGTTTGCAAGAAGCTTTGGGAAACTAAGTTGAGGTTGAGCTCTTTAACACTCTAATTTCCCGGCATAAAAATTTCGTTGAATAAACACATAAATCAGAGTACTTCACAAAAGGAGTGTCACATTCATCTTTAAAACAAATTAGATAATAATTTATCCTTCAAAAAATATTCAATTATATAGCAGCGGAAAATCATATAATTCAAATCCTCATAAATAGTCTTGGCTCAAGGCCATCAAACTTCTCGTAATTGATTAAGTCTCAAAAGTCATCGAAAGTCTTAAGTCATCAAAATAGTTTCAATCATGATACATAAGGAATAGACTCATAAAGGACCCCATCCCGTTACATATCAGAGCAACCTACGACATCACAAGACTCCTCACATCTGCGCACCTAAGCTTGGTTACCTGCACTTGCCCACAAGGCGGCAATTCCAACAGAAGGGGTGAGATTCACAACAGAAATATTAATATATAAATCAAACATTTATGATTAACAACATAAACTCTTCACATATAGCACATCATTAGATACAAGGTTAACACCAACATCATAACGTCTCAATAACACATCAACGTCTCAAAACATCGTCTCATAAAGTGTCAACAAATTGACTCAACTAAATGCAACTCTTAACATCTTGTCATCATGCATGTGGTACCAGATATATAAGCATTAATATGCTTCACCGTCGCTTTGAGCAAATGCTCCACCGTCGCTTTGAGCATAAAGCTCCACCGTCTCATAATTATGCAATGCATGGACTCGACTCTTAATAACTTAATCAAGTTAACACAACTTCTAAAACGTCGTAACTACATCAAAACTGACACATGCAGCTATAATAAATACATGGCAGAAGTTCATCTCATTAAACACACACATCACAACACATAAACATCATTAAAGTCACTTAGCATCATGTCGCAAAGTCATTAAAACACAAAAAATACATCACTTTAGCATCAAGGTAAGAGTGCATCTTTAATCCTCATTACAGACTCCTTCTCAGGCCATAAACCATCTCTAATACTGCCCAAAGGTGTTCTCTCAAAGTCCCATGCGCAACAGATCGCAAAAGCACAAACAGTCCTGTACCAAACTAACTCGCCACGGCGAGTGATCTGCTCACCACAGGCGAGTACTCACAAAGGCTGCTCGCCAAAGGCGAGTTGGGGGTGAGCTGTAGGCGAGTGATCCTGGGTGTTCTCGGCCTTTTTGACATTTTCGCCTAAAAACTTTGTTTTAAGGTTCCCTAAATCCAAATTGGCCCAAACAACTTCACAGGTCATCTCTATAAATAATAAGGCACTCAAAACCATCTAAAGTTTGGCAAAAAATCCTAAGTTTTAGGGTCAAGCTCGCCACGGCGAGCTACACTGCTCGCCTCGCGAGCGATCAAGGCTTACTCGCCAATGCGAGTAGTCACTCGCCACAGGCGAGCGATCTCAGAACCACTACGGGTTCACTCCAATTCTCACCCAAACCTCTCAAATCTCTCATGTTAAGCCTCTAATTCATCAGCAATGTTGTCCTAATGATTAATCTAGGTTCTGTAACACGTTTCTACAGCATTACAACATAATCTCACGTCAAATTCATCAAAATCATCCTAACCCTAATTCATGAAACTCCTCTCAATTCTTCCCAACTCTTAGCTAATCAAAAACAGATGATTCATAATCAATATTAATGGAGTTAGGCTCACCCTTACCTGGAAAAATGCAGAAAATCGCAGCCTAGCTTCTCAAAAACACCCCGTTTTCCCAACGTAAAAATTTCGTAAATTAAATCAGAGTTTTCACATAAACGGAGTATCACTTTCTTAAAACATCTTAAGGGAATTGAATAACAATTCATTCATCATAAAAATAGTTATTAAACTTCTCAAAACATTGCAGCGGAATCTTAAAAGTCTTGGCACGCAGGCCTCTTCATAACATTTCAAAAGTTCATCTAAAATTAGTCTTTATAAAATTATAATTGACATGCAAGGAACAGAAAAGCATTTGACAAGATTCCCCATCCCGTTACATATCAGAGCACCTAAGACACAGTGAGGAATGCCTCACACGACTGCACCTAATCTTGGTTACCTGCACTTGCCCACAAGGCGGCAATTCCAACAGAAGGGGTGAGATTCACAAACAATATAATAAACAGATAATCCAACAATTAAGTTTAACAACAATTAACATATAAGCACGTCTCAAATATTTATCTCATAACAAATAACACAATATATTTTTACACAAAATAACATATATATTTCTACACCAAATAACACATATATTTTTATAACAAATAACATAATATTTCTACACCAAATAACATATATATTTTTATAACAAATAACATAATATCTCTACACCAAATACATATATATTATAATATAATATGCTACTAAAACACCAACATATAACACAAAAATAACAAACATCACCATAAATCAAATAAATTATTTAAAAAGACTCTAAACTCAATCAAATAATTAAATAAATAAAATAGTTCAAAGCGGGCGTTACAACTCTACCCCCCTTAAGAGAATTTCGTCCTCGAAATTCAAAGCACAATAGAAAAATAAATTTAATTATTGCTTAAATATTCTTAAACAATATATAACAAAATAGTAACTTCAAACATTACACAAAAATCACATTAAAGTTAGTGAGTCAAACATGATCACATAATAAAACATAACCATTAATTAGAAAGAAAAAAAAAACACAACGACAGTATTCAACTGTCACACGACACTACGCGACTCAACTACTTGGCCGGACGGACCAACCTGCTCTGATACCAATTGTAACACCCCGTTTTCCCAACGTAAAAATTTCGTAAATTAAATCAGAGTTTTCACATAAACGGAGTATCACTTTCTTAAAACATCTTAAAGGAATTGAATAACAATTCATTCATCATAAAAATAGTTATTAAACTTCTCAAAACATTGCAGCGGAATCTTAAAAGTCTTGGCACGCAGGCCTCTTCATAACATTTCAAAAGTTCATCTAAAATTAGTCTTTATAAAATTATAATTGACATGCAAGGAACAGAAAAGCATTTGACAAGATTCCCCATCCCGTTACATATTAGAGCACCTAAGACACAGTGAGGAATGCCTCACACGACTGCACCTAATCTTGGTTACCTGCACTTGCCCACAAGGCGGCAATTCCAACAGAAGGGGTGAGATTCACAAACAATATAATAAACAGATAATCCAACAATTAAGTTTAACAACAATTAACATATAAGCACGTCTCAAATATTTATCTCATAACAAATAACACAATATATTTTTACACAAAATAACATATATATTTCTACACCAAATAACACATATATTTTTATAACAAATAACATAATATTTCTACACCAAATAACATATATATTTTTATAACAAATAACATAATATCTCTACACCAAATACATATATATTATAATATAATATGCTACTAAAACACCAACATATAACACAAAAATAACACACATCACCATAAATCAAATAAATTATTTAAAAAGACTCTAAACTCAATCAAATAATTAAATAAATAAAATAGTTCAAAGCGGGCGTTACAACTCTACCCCCCTTAAGAGAATTTCGTCCTCGAAATTCAAAGCACAATAGAAAAATAAATTTAATTATTGCTTAAATATTCTTAAACAATATATAACAAAATAGTAACTTCAAACATTACACAAAAATCACATTAAAGTTAGTGAGTCAAACATGATCACATAATAAAACATAACCATTAATTAGAAAGAAAAAAAAAAACACAACGACAGTATTCAACTGTAACACCCCGTTTTCCCAACATAAAAATTTCTTAAACAATTATCAGAGTATGCAAACACAACAACGGGATATTACATGAAACTTAATCCAAAACAATTTAAATTAACCGAATTACTTCAAAACCTTGCAGCGGAATTATTACTAAAAATTCATAAACGTTTGGCACGCAGGCCCCATAAAAATATCTCAAGGAGTTAGTCCCATTATTAGCAAAATAACATAAATAGTCACGTAAAAGAATGAAGCATGCATAAAGACAACCCCATCCCGTTACGTATCAGAGCGACCTAAACGACACAGTGATGCAAGGCCACTCACGAGCAACTGCACACTAAACACGATCACCTGCACTTGCCCACAAGGCGGCAATTCCAGCAGACGGGGTGAGAATTCATAACAAAATAATACTAATCAACATAATACGGAATAACAATTAACATCAAAACATTAATAGCTTTCTTGCATCATTTAATAACATATAGCACGTAATCACATAATCAATTTCATATCATCTTTAAGCAAGTAGCATAGACAAATAACACTTATCACTTAATCATATATACATTCTTTATCAACAACATGACATCATAAATATGACCATGTGACAATGCTCTTAGACTCCTTATATGCATGTGGTACCAAACTTCATCATAAGTATTAATATACTTTTAAACGTGCGGAGGACAAAGCTCCTAATAAACGTGCGGAGGACAAAGCTCCTATCATGGTGAGGACTAAGCTCAATGTATGCTATGCATGGACTCAACTCAAATAACGTTTAGCCTTAATCACCTTATCGACATGCATCCAAGAAATTGGAGCTAAACAACAACTTATCATTGCATATATAACATATACATATATCATAACGGTTCAGTTTAATAACATCAGCAGCATAATACAAATCACAAGAACAGAATGATATCATTATATCAATTACATTTCAAGGCAATATAAACTTTAACATAATTGCATAAGGTATAATACTTAATTCATGCTCTACTACCATAACCCAACAATCCATACTTAGCAAGGTTCTGAACAGGACTCCCAGCATCACCACTAGACCTAATTAACACTCAGGGAGCACCTCCAAATCAATTCACACGGAACAGATCACACAACCCTCACAACTTCCAAAGGCTGGTAGTGCTCGCGAGGCGAGTGGCTTAGCTCGCCGTGGCGAGCTGCCAGAAGCAACTCGCGAGGCGAAGGGAAGTGCTCGCTATGGCGAGCTGCCAGAAGCAACTCGCGAGGCGAGGATAAGTACTCGCCGTGGCGAGCGATGAGGCTCATCACTCGCGAGGCGAGGATCACTGCTCGCCGTGGCGAGCGATGAATTTCGCTGCGGCCAGAACTGCTATACTCCCAAAATCTCACAAATTCTCATGGTTCTAAGCCTGCTATTGATCCCAGAATTTATCCTATACATATTCTAAGGTCTAGGAACACGTTCTACATCAATTAAACCTATTCCAACCGTTAATCCATCAATTTATAAGGTTTTGACCTAGTTTTCACCTTCTCCCAAATTAATCCTAATCCTTGTTAATTGCTATCAGAATTATGCTAATCAATATCACTTAATCATGAATCTCACCCTTACCTGAATTGAAGCAGCAAATCGCAGGTCCACTCTTCTCTTCTCCTTCACGTGCGTGCGTTTTTCTTTCTTTCCGTTTCCTCAGTCTGATACGTTACTGACTGCCTAACCCTAGTTTCCTTATTTATACTGCCAACAAATCTTATCTTATTTACTCTTTCTCCCACATAACTCTCTAAAATCCAAAACTAACCCATAACTAAATATTTTATTTTCTTTTCAAATCTTATTTTATTTAACAATAAAATAAGTCTCTTAACCTTATCCTTAGCATTATATCTTAACACCAAATCATCCAAAATATGTCAAAACATATCAAAACATATCAAAACACTTATATATTATATAAATATAATATAATCACCTAAACTCGATTTAAATAAATACTAAAACGAACGTGGGCGTTACATCAACTGTCACACGACACTACGCGACTCAACTACTTGGCCGGACGGACCAACCTGCTCTGATCATCAATCCTTACCGGTAAAGTCTCCACCGTAAGGTTGTCTCTAACTTGCACATCATCGCTCTGGGTCACATGAGATGGATCCGGAACATACTTCCGAAGCTGCGACACATGGAAAACATTATGTAAATTCGAAAGATGCGGTGGTAACCCAACTCGGTACGCCACCGTTCCAACCCTCTCTAAAATCTGATACGGGCCAATAAATCTCGGAGTCAACTTCCTTGACTTCAACGCACGTCCAACACCAGTCATAGGCGTGACCCTTAAAAACACGTGGTCACCTTCCTGAAACTCAAGATCTTTCCTTCGCTTATCATGGTAGCTCCTTTGTCGACTCTGCGACGCTTTCATTTTCTCTTGAATCATCTTAACCTTCTCAGTAGTTTGCTGAACAATCTCTGGCCCTAAAACCACTCTTTCACCTGACTCAAACCAACACAACGGAGTTCTGCACCTCCGACCGTACAAAGCCTCAAAAGGTGCCATTCCAATACTAGAATGATAACTATTATTGTATGTGAACTCGATTAACGGAAGATGACTATCCCAAGTTCCGCCTTGCTCAAGAACACAAACTCTCAACAAATCCTCTAGCGACTGAATTGTCCTTTCCGACTGACCATCAGTCTGCGGATGATACGCCGAACTCAATCTCAACTTAGAACCCAAAGCCTCTTGCAAACTTTTCCAAAATCTAGAAGTAAATCTTGGATCTCTATCTGATACAATGCTCAAAGGAACACCATGCAACCTCACAATCTCCTTGATATAAATCTCTGCCAACTGGGCAATAGGAAAACTAATATTAATCGGTAGAAAATGAGCCGACTTCGTCAATCTGTCAACTATCACCCAAATGGCGTCATTCCCTCTTGGGGTATTCGGCAAGCTAGTCACAAAATCCATGGATATACTATCCCATTTCCACTCTGGCACATCTAAAGATACCATCATGCCAGCCGGTTTCTGATGCTCAATCTTCGACTTCTGGCAAACTAAACAAGCATACACAAACTGTGCTACATCACGTTTCAATCCTGACCACCAAAACAACTTCTTCAAATCATGATACATCTTCGTAGCTCCCGGGTGAATACTCAAGCTACTTCTGTGACTCTCTTCAAGAATCATCTTCTTAATCTCTTCATTGTCAGGAATGCAAATCCTACCTCGGAATCTCAATACTCCCTGATCGTCGACTTGAAAATCACTATCTTCAGTCTGATTACCAGCAACCATCAAATCGACAAACTTGACATCTTCTTTCTGCGCCTCTCTTATATTCATCAAGAAGTCACTATCAATTTTCAGCATCCCTAGCTTCACACTCTGAGGCGTCCTTTCACAAACCAAACTCAAATCCCTAAATTGCTCAAGTAATTCGAACTCCTTAACCATCATAGCAGACATATGCAAGGTCTTCCTACTCAAAGCATCAGCTACCACATTCGCTTTACCCGGATGATAATTCAACCCAAAGTCGAAGTCCTTCAAAAGTTCTCACCATCTTCTCTGCCTCATATTCAATTCCTTCTGGTCAAATAAGTACTTCAAACTCTTGTGATCACTGAACACTTCAAATCTCGCACCATATAAGTAGTGTCTCCACATCTTCAATACAAAAACCACAGCTGCTAATTCTAAATCATGCGTCGGGTAATTCTTCTCATGAACTCTCAGCTGTCTTGAAGCGTAAGCTACCACCTTACCTTCCTGCATAAGTACACCTCCTAAACCCAACTTGGACGCATCACAATACACTACAAATGGCGCATCAGACTTTGGCAAAATCAAAACTGGAGCCGTCGTCAAACGCTTCTTCAACTCGTTGAAACTGTTCTCACAATGAACATCCCAAACAAAAGCTCTACCTTTACAAGTCAACTGGGTCAACGGAAGAGCCAACTTGGAGAATCCTTCAATAAACCTTCTATAATAACCAGCTAAACCCAAAAAGCTCCTGATCTCGGTAACTGACTTCGGAGCCTCCCATTGCGATACAGCTTCAATCTTAGACGGATCTACTGCAATACCATCACCGGAGATAACATGACCAAGGAAACTCACTTCTTTCAACCAGAACTCACACTTAGACAATTTGGCATAAAGTTTCTTCTCTTTCAACACTTGCAAAACAATCTTCAGATGTTCAGCATGCTCTTCCTCAGTCTTGGAGTAAATCAGGATATCATCAATAAATACAACTACGAACTGATCCAAAAATGCATGGAAGATGCGATTCATGTACTCCATAAATACTCCCGGTGCATTAGTAACTCCAAAAGGCATAACCTTGTACTCATAATGGCCATAACGCGTTCTGAAAGCTGTCTTCTGCATATCTTCATCCTTTACTTTAATCTGATGATAACCCGACCTCAAGTCAATCTTGTTGAAAACACGTGCACCCACTAACTGATCCATCAAATCATCAATCCTCGGTAGTGGATACCTATTCTTGATAGTCACCTTATTCAACTGCCGATAATCAATACATAGCCTCATACTACCATCCTTCTTCTTCACTAGCAACACTGGCGCTCCCCAAGGTGAAACACTTGGTCTAACAAATTTCTTTTCGAGCAAATCTTCCAACTGTTTCTTCAACTCAGCTAATTCGGAAGCAGACATACGATAAGGTGCCATCGACACCGGCTTAGTTCCAGGAACAAGATCAATAGAAAACTCGACTTCCCTCTCTAGAGGCACATCAGGAATTTCATCTGGGAAAACTTCAGGAAAGTCGCATACCACTTGCAATTTATCGATCACCGCTTGATTCTCTAAAGATAAGGAAGCCATCAACGAAAACATCAACATGCCGTCACGTTCTAGTTGCTTCAGCTGTTTAGTAGATAAGAACTCGGCGCCACTTTCCTCTTCAGGAGACGAGAATTGCACCGTCTTGCGAAAACAATTGATAAGAACGTGGTTGTACTCTAACCAATTCATACCCAGAATCACGTCCATACCACTCAAAGGTAGACAAACTAAATCCATCTCAAAATCGCGACCAAACATAGACAAAGGACAACTTAAGCATACGAGAGAAGTAGTCACCGAACCCTTAGCTGGAGTTTCGACAACCATCTCTCCATTCATACCAGACATAGCAAGACTCAAAGCAGAAACACAGTTTAAAGCAATAAAGCAATGCGTAGCACCAGTATCAATAATAGCAACTAAAGGAGTATTATTAATATAGCAAGTACCTCTGATCAAACGATCATCACTGTCTGTCTGAGTACCAGTCAGGGCAAAAACTCGACCCGTAGTAGGCGCCCTCTTTGGCTGCTTGCACTGGGAACCAATATGACCCTCTTCATTGCAGTTAAAGCACATGATATCATTACGCTTGCAATCAGCTACTAAATGACCCTTCTTGCCACACCGGACACACTTCTTGATCTCTTCTGGACAAACATTGCTCTTGTGGCCTTTCACACCGCAGTTGAAACACACGATCTGAGCAGGGGTACCCTTCCTCGCGGTCTGCCTATCCACGACCATCTTCTGTTTCCCTTTATCAGCAGGGGCACTATAAGGTTTAGGGCGACTCTGCTGGCCCTTGGCTTTCCTATCATTCACTACCTTGTAGTGAGCCTTCGTATCCTCTTCATAGATCCGGCAGCTATTCACCAAATCCAGAAAAACTCTGATCTGCTGATACCCAATCGCCCTCTTAATGTCGGGCCTCAAACCGTTCTCAAACTTGATGCATTTAGAAAACTCCGCGGTCTCAGCAGCATAGTGCGGATAGAACTTCGCCAACTCCACAAACTTGGCAGCATACTCAGTCACTGACATATTTCCTTGCTTCAGCTCAAGGAACTCGATCTCTTTCTTCCCGCGAACGTCTTCCGGAAAGTATCTCCTCAGGAACTCTCTCCTGAAAACAGCCCAAGTCACAACAGCCCCATCTTGCTCGAGGCTAGGTAACACACTGACCCACCAATCATCAGCTTCCTCTGACAGCTGATGTGTACCAAATCGCACCTGCTGGACTTCGGTGCACTGCATTACCCTGAAAATCCTCTCGATCTCCTTAAGCCACGTCTGGGCTCCGTCGGGGTCATACCTTCCCTTAAAAGTTGGAGGATGATTCCTCATGAAAGTCTCCAACATCCTCGTCTCAGCATTCACGCCAGCATTTGCATTAGGTTGTTGTCCCACAGCATTAGCCATTGCTTCCAAAGCAGCAGCAAGAGCAGCATCGTTCCTTCCAGCCATCCTGATATTCTACGACAAACAGTAGCAGCAACATAAGATTTAGTAATACAAATATTACTAAAACTCAACAAGACTCTCTAATTGGCCGGACAGACCGACTTGCTCTGATACCAATTGTAACACCCCGTTTTCCCAACATAAAAATTTCTTAAACAATTATCAGAGTATGCAAACACAACAACGGGATATTACATGAAACTTAATCCAAAACAATTTAAATAATAATTTAAATTAACCGAATTACTTCAAAACCTTGCAGCGGAATTATTACTAAAAATTCATAAACGTTTGGCACGCAGGCCCCATAAAAATATCTCAAGGAGTTAGTCCCATTATTAGCAAAATAACATAAATAGTCACGTAAAAGAATGAAGCATGCATAAAGACAACCCCATCCCGTTACGTATCAGAGCGACCTAAACGACACAGTGATGCAAGGCCACTCACGAGCAACTGCACACTAAACACGATCACCTGCACTTGCCCACAAGGCGGCAATTCCAGCAGAAGGGGTGAGAATTCATAACAAAATAATACTAATCAACATAATACGGAATAACAATTAACATCAAAACATTAATAGCTTTCTTGCATCATTTAATAACATATAGCACGTAATCACATAATCAATTTCATATCATCTTTAAGCAAGTAGCATAGACAAATAACACTTATCACTTAATCATATATACATTCTTTATCAACAACATGACATCATAAATATGACCATGTGACAATGCTCTTAGACTCCTTATATGCATGTGGTACCAAACTTCATCATAAGTATTAATATACTTTTAAACGTGCGGAGGACAAAGCTCCTAATAAACGTGCGGAGGACAAAGCTCCTATCATGGTGAGGACTAAGCTCAATGTATGCTATGCATGGACTCAACTCAAATAACGTTTAGCCTTAATCACCTTATCGACATGCATCCAAGAAATTGGAGCTAAACAACAACTTATCATTGCATATATAACATATACATATATCATAACGGTTCAGTTTAATAACATCAGCAGCATAATACAAATCACAAGAACAGAATGATATCATTATATCAATTACATTTCAAGGCAATATAAACTTTAACATAATTGCATAAGGTATAATACTTAATTCATGCTCTACTACCATAACCCAACAATCCATACTTAGCAAGGTTCTGAACAGGACTCCCAGCATCACCACTAGACCTAATTAACACTCAGGGAGCACCTCCAAATCAATTCACACGGAACAGATCACACAACCCTCACAACTTCCAAAGGCTGGTAGTGCTCGCGAGGCGAGTGGCTTAGCTCGCCGTGGCGAGCTGCCAGAAGCAACTCGCGAGGCGAAGGGAAGTGCTCGCTATGGCGAGCTGCCAGAAGCAACTCGCGAGGCGAGGATAAGTACTCGCCGTGGCGAGCGATGAGGCTCATCACTCGCGAGGCGAGGATCACTGCTCGCCGTGGCGAGCGATGAATTTCGCTGCGGCCAGAACTGCTATACTCCCAAAATCTCACAAATTCTCATGGTTCTAAGCCTGCTATTGATCCCAGAATTTATCCTATACATATTCTAAGGTCTAGGAACACGTTCTACATCAATTAAACCTATTCCAACCGTTAATCCATCAATTTATAAGGTTTTGACCTAGTTTTCACCTTCTCCCAAATTAATCCTAATCCTTGTTAATTGCTATCAGAATTATGCTAATCAATATCACTTAATCATGAATCTCACCCTTACCTGAATTGAAGCAGCAAATCGCAGGTCCACTCTTCTCTTCTCCTTCACGTGCGTGCGTTTTTCTTTCTTTCCGTTTCCTCAGTCTGATACGTTACTGACTGCCTAACCCTAGTTTCCTTATTTATACTGCCAACAAATCTTATCTTATTTACTCTTTCTCCCACATAACTCTCTAAAATCCAAAACTAACCCATAACTAAATATTTTATTTTCTTTTCAAATCTTATTTTATTTAACAATAAAATAAGTCTCTTAACCTTATCCTTAGCATTATATCTTAACACCAAATCATCCAAAATATGTCAAAACATATCAAAACATATCAAAACATATCAAAACACTTATATATTATATAAATATAATATAATCACCTAAACTCGATTTAAATAAATACTAAAACGAACGTGGGCGTTACATCAACTGTCACACGACACTACGCGACTCAACTACTTGGCCGGACGGACCAACCTGCTCTGATACCAATTGTAACACCCCGTTTTCCCAACGTAAAAATTTCGTAAATTAAATCAGAGTTTTCACATAAACGGAGTATCACTTTCTTAAAACATCTTAAAGGAATTGAATAACAATTCATTCATCATAAAAATAGTTATTAAACTTCTCAAAACATTGCAGCGGAATCTTAAAAGTCTTGGAACGCAGGCCTCTTCATAACATTTCAAAAGTTCATCTAAAATTAGTCTTTATAAAATTATAATTGACATGCAAGGAACAGAAAAGCATTTGACAAGATTCCCCATCCCGTTACATATCAGAGCACCTAAGACACAGTGGGGAATGCCTCACACGACTGCACCTAATCTTGGTTACCTGCACTTGCCCACAAGGCGGCAATTCCAACAGAAGGGGTGAGATTCACAAACAATATAATAAACAGATAATCCAACAATTAAGTTTAACAACAATTAACATATAAGCACGTCTCAAATATTTATCTCATAACAAATAACACAATATATTTTTACACAAAATAACATATATATTTCTACACCAAATAACACATATATTTTTATAACAAATAACATAATATTTCTACACCAAATAACATATATATTTTTATAACAAATAACATAATATCTCTACACCAAATACATATATATTATAATATAATATGCTACTAAAACACCAACATATAACACAAAAATAACACACATCACCATAAATCAAATAAATTATTTAAAAAGACTCTAAACTCAATCAAATAATTAAATAAATAAAATAGTTCAAAGCGGGCGTTACAGGGCATGGCTTTGCCCTCTCTCTCACACGCTAGGCACAGTGGCAGTGTGCCTCCAACGCCTAAAATCTATGGGTAAATTTGTCTTTTCTTGTTATTATTTTGGGTAAAACCCGCAACACTTTTAGCCCAAACCTAGATAGAAACTCTCGCTATAAATACTAGCCTTCCTCATTCAGAATTTCTCGTTCAGAACTGGAGCAGTTCAAGAGGAAGGCAACTCTGGAGCTTCAGCAGAGTTTCAATCTTCTCCTTGATTTTCTAGGGTATGTTTTTATCTTTAGTAATTTGGTTTTAGTTACCATGTGTAACTAAATCTTTTTAGGTTAGAGTTCTAAGACAATCCTTTGTATATTTTTGTTGGATATTTATTTAATTTAATTTGTCGTTTATTTATTTTATTTATGCTTTTGTTCACTATAGAGCTATAGTCTTTATTTCTGTGAGAGGTGCAACCCTAGATTAGGTACTTAGGTTGTGACAAGACCTAATATTACTATCACTAACCAGATGCTTATATCTTGATATTTATATCCCTTTACCGATAACTATCTGTCTAGGAAGTAAGTGATTATTAATTAGCCAAAGGTACCATAGGAATTGTTGACCCTAGACTCATGTATCCAATGGCTAAAACCCATTGGGTAGCGTGGTGCATTCCCGAAGCTAGGAAATGATGTAGTAAATTCGCAAGTGCACGGTTTACCGATGTAGTAATAAAGATATCATTCCGACATGGAGTTATGAATTTGATTCACTTTTAACAATGATAAGAATGAAAGTTTTAAAGGTTGAAAAGTTGGATTTTTATTGATTGAAAATAAAAATAATAATAATAACGCCTTGGGATTATTGGTTCATCTTGGTGACAAATCCTTCACAAACTAAACCCTAAATCTGAATTTTATGTTGACTCTATTTTCTAAAGATACGTTTCTCTTTGGCTTTTCATATCTCCTCTCGGTCTCAATGAATGTATTTCAATAGAAACCATGCTTATTATCAACACATAAATATGCACCAAATCAGAACATAAATATGCACTAAATCTTCCCAAAGGTATAAATGAGCAAAAAGCAGCAAAATATGCATCTGGGTGTCGCGCATGGCCGTGCCACCACAGGCACGGGCCGTGCCAACTCTCTGGAATTTTTGCACTTTTGTTCTTTGATTGATGGCACGATTTGGGCTTTTTCAGAGACGGCCGTGCCTGATATTTTTGCATAGAATCTTCATATTTTTTGTCTTCAATCAGCTCCAAAAAACTTTCTTTTGCTCCAAGACTCGATCTTTCACCATATTTGTTCCTGAAATTAAATAACAACGAATTGAAGTACTAAAGTTATAAAAAGTAATTAAAAACAACTAAAATCTAAATAAAATAGACTAAAATAAACACTTAAAAACACTAATTTATTGACTCATCAGGAATTAACTAGTTAGTAATCAAGAAAACAAGAACCTAGTTGTCCGTCTTAAAGCTATAGCCTGGTCTTGAAACCATTAGTAAGGTAGACGTTGACTTGGGCTGCCCGTTTGTAGAACTACTAAGAAAGCGTAGAGAGAGTGTGCTATGAATGTCCTAAGATTCATAGATGGGAAGACCTAAGGGAACCTTGGCCTTCATTGCCATGGGAAACACTGGACAACCAATTTCAGTTTATGTTTCAATTACCTTTGAATTAGCAAGACCTCACACGTAAGGATCACTGTGCGATCAATATGTGTAGTTAGCCATCAGATGGAAAGGCCTATTTATGTACCCAGTGGCTAAAACCCTTTGGGTCAGGTGGTGCCCTACCTATTTAGGAAACTCCCAACGGCCTCATCACTTTTATAGTCACCAAAAGACAAATAAACACGACATTTAGATTATATATTACCCAACAACTAATATACAAAGGGGATTCAAAGAATCCTATATGCTGCTTGTAACACCCTACTTTTATTAAAGCGATAAAATATGCGAATATAATAAATATTCAAGAAATAGACGTCACGTCTTCAAATAATTCCTAATTGACATGCATAAAAATTTCAACAATAAAATATCACGGCAGAAATATAGCATACACCTCAAATAGCCATGTCATCAACTCATAAATACATCCATAAATAAAATATTCAAAACCAGACATGTGGGCAAAATCTCCACAACATAAACAAATCCAGAAATCATATAGACTGACACCTAATCAGAGCCTAATCTAAGACTCTAACTGATAAACAGAGGTAGCTCCCGCTATCCTGAAGCAACTCACCAAGCAAGCAATCAAACTAATCATGCACGCCGTCTACCCAATTATACAAATAGGTAGGCGGTCAACTGAACGACCATTGGGGGTTAGCTTCACATCAAACATAATCAAATAATATAACAGAAATTATCAATCATCACAATATTACATGGTTCATAAGAAACATCGACATATGCACGTCTTCACATATCCACCAAATGGTCACCAACAAGTTTCAACAACCATATAATCAATCACAATTATTCACCAAGTACACAACAACACCAAGCATATAATTCACACCAAGTACATAGGCAATTATGACTCATATGGACTTCATGCAATGCGCCTAGACACGACACCTATATGCATGTGGTACCAAACCACCTCCGAGGTCGTCAGCCCTGATGCCAACTGAACATAAAAAACAACCCAAATAATCAACCCGAATAATTGAATACAGCGTATTCTACAACAACATGTTATGATGCATGAACATATGACTCAATCGACAACAATGCATATGTTCACAAAACTTCAACAATCGACATCAACATTTTCATGACATGCTTACACCGACAATTCAACACCATTGCATGTATGAAAATCCACCAACAACATATATGCACATAAACATACATAATCACCAACAATATCACCATAATAATTCAACAACTTCATAAAATTCTCACAATTCGAGTAAAGGAGAAAATACATTATACTATGATAAACATCATATTAAACACTCATCAATCATTCATACATCTACATATAATCATATCAAACAATTCATAAAAGATTTGCAAGGTAATCGGGCTTAAAGATTAATTTTAACCAAGTTCGTCTCATATTTCACAACTTTAAAACAACTATGACAATCGAACCAAAACTAAGAAAATAGACTCAATTGCCTCAACTATGTATACACATTAGTCACATATGAGTGTAGTTGCGCATACATGTGCATTTCACCGGCCAAATACAACGAAATCACAAAAATCATAAAATTCGTCTCACTTTATCCTTTTGCAAAACCAATGCATTTTTCAAAAGAAAACTAAGTTTGATTCAACAAGACATAAGTTAAATAATCTTAAACACTTTAAATAGACTCCTAATGCTCATGTTTTGAAGTTTGGAGACAAACCATAAATTTTGGGCTGACTTTGGAAATAGTTATGCTAAGTTTTCTTAAAGTTTTTCCAAGACTCACTTGGAGTGTTTTCATCATAACTCAAAATCCACAAAACATTTTCAAGTAAAACCAAATCTATTACAAAGCTGACAAAATTATCTAAAACTTTCATGCTTACATCAAAGGCCAATTCAAAGCAGAAATGGGTGAAAAAGCACGAAAAACGCAGAAAACGAAGTCCTTCCAGTACGCACGGCCGTGCCAAAAAAAGGCAGAGTGTACACACGGCCCGTGCAATGCACACCCACGGCTGTGCTCGTCTGACAGCACAACTTTTTTTTCTTTCCGTTTTTTCGTTTTCACCATTTCGCACATAAAATTCAAACCATTAATCGGATTTCGGTGTCGTTTTCGCCTACACGCTCCTGACACTTAACTCTATCATATTCTACAGAAAAATTCAAGTTTCCACCATCCCAAAATCATTTTCCCAAAACCTTTCATAACCATTTATTTGCAAAAACGCTTAAACACTGATTTTCACACGAAAAGCCAGTTTTCTCCAAAACGACTCGACTAACGCAAACACAACATGAAAGCAGAAAATTTTCTAAGTCCAATTCATCTAACAACATCAAAAACTCAGTCAACAACCTCATATATCATAAATTCATTTTGGTCCTTCACATGAACAACTTAGCACAAGCTTCACAAAATCAATCAACCACTTTACAAAATGGAACACACATGACATAAATCAACAACAACAACTCAACTTATTGATACCCAATCCATGAAATAACATTAACAAACACAATTAACAACAACCACAACTCACAATCATGAATTCAAACACAAATTTGAAGGTGAGAAAAACACAAGAAGGGGGGGGGGGTTGAATTGTGTTAGCTTTTTCTTCATTTTCTCCTACTGAAGTCACTGTTCAGAAGCAGATAGATTTCAACTTCTTAAGTGATAATCAGAATCTAAATGCAGCGGATAAAACACACACAGAGAGAGAGAGAGAGAGAGAGTGAGAGAGAGGAAAAAAGACATAGTAATTATACAGGTTCCTTCCACAAACCAGAAGTAGTCCTGTCCCCCTTGCACTTCCAAGGAGAGTTCACTAAAAATGTAATATCTGATTACAAATGATCACTGCTAAAACTAGGAAGAGACTTCAAACTACTCAAGCACAACTGCAAGAGATTTCCTATGCTCCTGAACACAATCAAGAGACTTTCTATACTCAAGCACAACTGCAAGAGACTTCTATTCAAACGAAATTACAACGAAAATTGTTTGAGGTTGAACACTTGATATACAATCAGTGGTGTTCACAATACAAATCAGATGCATACTCTTAAGACTCTAGAATTTCTAAGATATGAACTTCGATAAGAAATTCTAAGTGAACTTTTGATGCAATACAATTTTGACAGAGTTTAGGCGCTTTCAAATTGTTGTTGAGTCTTTTTATTCTCTAAGTCTACACTCCTTTATATAGAGGTGTGAAAGAGACGTTGTAAATTACCAACACATCAAAAAGAGTTGTTTGAAGCTTTGATCAATCACCAATGATCTTTTGCCTGATATGGTTATTGTCCTATGAAGGATCAATTTCAAATCCATTCCAAGTATGAAGGAACATTGTTGCAGGCATAGCTGTTATTCTTGTCCTTTAACAGAGACACAAACTGAGTAGTGGAGGTAGTGGTTGTACACTTCGTACAATTGTACTTTGTCAACGCTCTTCAAAGAACAAGCATCCAATGTCTTCAAATTCATTTGAATTAGCCGTTGCTTTACTCTTCTGGTCTTCTTCAAATGCTAGGCGTGATTAAAACCTTTGAACAACCCTTGAAGCTTTGATTCTTTCATCTTCTGATGATCTTCAGCTTCTAGAGATCTTGCTTCTGATGAGTTGCTTCTGATGAACTTGCTTCTGATGACGTCATCACTTAAGAAGCGCTTGACTTCAGGAGCACTTTCTTTAGATGCTTCACGCTTCCTTTACTTTGTTGATTCCATTGCTTTCATTAGTTCTTCCGGAACCTATATTTTAAATAGACACTAAATTTTTGTCTATGGTTCTGCACACTTGAACAAATATTAACACATCCAATTGACAACTTTTAATACCTTGTTATCATCAAAACTCTCAAAAGGTAATGTTAAACACATTTTGTTCCAACAATCTCCCCCTTTTTGATGTTGACAAACATTAGTATTTTAAATGTTCAATTGTTGTTAATCTAATTAACAAGTTGACTTTAAGGGTATGAGGTTTGTAAGCTCCCCCCTGAGTCCAATAGTACTTTAAGATGAGGTTTGTAAGCTCCCCCTGAGTTCTATCCATGTTAATTAAATTCATCATTGAAAACGTAATACCACTCAGAATAATCTCACATTAATAGACTAAGAGATAAGAAGAAGGTCCTATTAATTTAACTTGGTTAGAATTAAATTAATGGGGCTCAGAGCCTATAAAGACTATACATCTACTCCCCCTTTTGTCATCAACAAAAAGTATAAAATAAAGACAAAAAGAAAGAGATGAGAAAAACATAGTGAAAATTCTGTAAGAACAATAAAATTAAGTTCAGAAGCAAATTATTAGTTTAGTAACGCATAAACTGTTCAGAACCATAATATTGGATCAGAAGCACACAAACATAGAAACTCAAAAGAGTAAACACTAAACAAGCTATAATGGTGTGCAACTAAGGCTTGGCTTGTTTCTGGAACATTTCCATCATCTGTTTGAGCATCTTGTTTGTCTCTTCTGCCTGTTGCTTGATTTCTTTCTTGAAATTCTCATTGCATCTGAGCAGAATCTCTTCTCTAATCTTTGCTTCTTGCAGCTTAGCTTCTGTAGAAGACTTATACTCAAGCAGTAACAATTTCTGATCTAGAAGCTCTTTCCTTAACTGCTTGTTTTCTCTTTCCAGTACTGTAGAGGTTGACTTGAAGTTTATCTTGTTCAACCAAGTTAGATTCGGCTCCTTAGGATGAACACAAGCAAGAATAACATCAGAAACATCTCTGTCTAATATACACAATTGTGTCTTATCTTGTGTTCTATTGACCCTTACTTCTTGTAAGTTGTTGACAACCCCTTTCAACCAATCCTTAAGGTTGTTCTGAGCAATGTCTTGAGCATCAAGAGATGATCTTTGAAGTTCAGACAAGAAAAACTCAACTCTTTCTCTTAATCTTCTCCATTGCTTCTCATAGCTTTCTTCATGAACCAATTTGTTTCTTGCTACAACTAACTTGTTCAGCTCCTGAAATATGTTCTCACACACATCTGCTAATATAGTAGAATTTAGAGGATGATCAGCCAGTAGTCTTACGCAAGCATTGATCCTTTTTTGTTGCATATCATGTATTCTTTCTTCAACAAAAGAATACATAGAAACAAAGGTATAATTATCAGGGTTTTTCTAGTGCTTGGTAGATGATGATGGGGATAAACGCTTTTGTAGGTTTGCATAGACTCTATCTAAGAGGATATCATCCATGTCTGAAGAGGTTAAGGTAGAAGTTGAGAGGGAGGTTGAGGTTGAATGAGAGTCTAAGGTTGTACTAGATTTTATTTATATTATTTTAGCAGTGTTAAGAGAATCAGTATTACCTTTTTCAGCTTCTAAAGCATTAGCTTCTGAAAAACCAGCTTCCTTCTGAACTCCTTCAGTAGTATCCACCAGTTCACCCGACACCACCAATTGTTGAAGATTCTCTGTAAGCTCAATTCTCAATTGAGCAGCTTCAACTGTTGCTTCCTTCACCAGATGATCAGTAGATACACCAATCTCTTTAGCCAGTGCATTAGCCTTTTGTAGAGTTGCTTCTTTTTCAGCTTTCTTCCTCTTGACCTCTCTGGTTACAAGATCAGTTGCAGCTACAATCTGATCTTCTTCGTCTTCTGCTACATATCTTGACTCCTTCAACTTGGGGAGCATCAGAACCATTTGCTTCTACTTGAGGAGCAACCTTGGCTTTCTTCACTTTCTTTTTCTAAGGTTCAGAAGCTTCGTCAGCATCATGAGCTTCTGATAGGTACTCTTCTTTGGTCAGCCTCCTTTTCTTCTTAGAAGCAACAGGAAGAACACCACCATACATAGTTTCTGGAACATCTTCCATCCTGATGGTCTCTCTAGATGTTTCATAGTACTTCAGGATGAAATTGACTCTTACATCAAGAGGATCTTGCATGCAGATAGGAGGAAAGTTATCCATCAAGTTGGATACTACCTCAGATTCCTTCAAATCTGTAGCCAACTTCTTGTAATCCTCTTTCTTGATGAGTTTCATGTGTTTCAAGGTGCCACCATTAATCACCTTGCCTATTATAGTGCCCAGCTGCCTATCATCTGCAATCTTGGATGTTTTGATAGCATCCAAAATTCCTCCTTGATAGAAGATTTCAGAAAGAAGTCTTCCATAGGGAACCCAACATCTCGTGATTGTTTGACTCTCCCTTAAAGTCTTAATCATGTGCATGAAGATGTACTTAGGTACATTTGCCTTCTCCTTGGTCATGAAGAAGTGCATAAACACTTTGTGATCCAGTGAAGGTTGATCTCCATCACCACCGTTTGGTAGAAGATTCTCATTTTGGATCTTCAGGGGCAACTTATGTTCCATACTCAAGTCAAAGTACTTTCCTTTCTTAGTACTGTTGAACATTGTCTTGTTCACTACATCATTCCATGGACTTGATTTGTTGTTGTCCAAGCCACTAATAAACCTTCCTTCAGATGCTCTTCTAATCACCCAAGCAATCACTTCTTCTGAAATAAAAACAGAGATACCCAAGCAACCATGATGTGCTAGAGATTATGAAGTCCACATGGTTTTCAACTTGAACATTAAGATCCCATTCTTCTAACAACATAGTTTTTCCCCTGATTTCATATGCAGGTGCTTCTTGCATGGACGTTTCTGGAACTGGACTTGAAGAGACCATAGATGAAGATGAAGCTTTTAGGGTTCTAAGGTATTTGATTTTTGAAGGGATGAGTTTTCGCAGAGAATCAGTCTAAAATCAGAAAGTGTGGGTTGTGGAGTGAGTAGTGTGTGAATTTTGTCTAAGTGTTTTGAGTAAAAAGTTTGCAATTCAGAAGGGGACAAACAAACACAACATTAATGACATAGGGGGCACGAGATAGTACATTCAAAGCTTAAAATCATCATTGCCCTTTTATGATATACACCAGTACACTTAAGCCACGTTGGATTACTTCAGATGAACTGCCAATTTAGTGGGACATGTGTTACCAAAAAGTAACTTCCAACGTTTCCACTAACTCTGCTATTTAGGAGCAAAGAGTCCAGCTTCTGAAGTTAAGATGCTCATGTCAACTTCAGAAGCACATTTTCCGAGTCTCAGTTAAGAGCTTCTGCTGGACCATAACTTCAAAACTTCAGACACAAAGTGCATGATCAAATTTTTCTTTATAAAATCAAATCTCTCCACAGTTAAAGGCTTAGTAAATATATCAGCCCATTGATCTTTAGTATCAATGAATTGTATATCTTAAATTCCTTTTTGAACATAGTCTCTAATAAAGTGGTGTTTGATTTCAATATGCTGGGCTCTTGAATGTAGAATTGGATTCTTTGACAAACAAATAACAACAATATTATCACAATAAATGGGAATACCGTTAGCATTAATCTAATAGTCTTCCAACTGATGTTTCATCCAGAGTAGTTATGTACAACAACTTGCAACTGAGATGTATTATGCTTCTGCCGTGGACATAACATTAGTAGCTTGTCTTTTACTAGCCCAAGAGATCAGATTCTCACCCAGAAATTGGTAATTGCCACTGGTTGATTTTCTTTCAATCTTGTCACCAGCATAGTCAACATCACAGAATCCAACTAACTTGTAATCTAAGTATTTCCTATAGAGGAGTCCAAGATTTGTTGTTCCTTTCAAATACCTGAAGATTCTCTTAACAACTGTTAAATGAGATTCTCTAGGATCTGACTAGAATCTTGCACACAAGCATACACTGAATAAAATATCTGGTCTAGATGCAGTGAGGTATAACAAAGAACCAATCATACCTCTATATAGCTTCTGATCTACCTTTGATCTAGTATCTTCGTTGCTTAAGGTGCAGGTTGGATGCATTGGAGTGTTCATCACTTTACAATCTTCCAGCTTGAACTTCTTCAAAAGCTCCTTTGTGTACTTTGTTTGATGAACATATACTCCATCCTTGCATTGGTTGATTTGAATTCCAAGGAATAATTTTAGCTCTCTCATCATGCTCATTTCAAATTCATCCTGCATTAACTTAGAAAACTCCTTGCAAAGAGATGCATTAGTAGAACCAAATATTATATCATCAACATATATCTGCACAACAAGAATGTCTTTCTCAAGAGTCCTTCTGAAGAGTTTTTAAAATCATTTTTAATCAGGAAATTACTTAGTCTATCATACCAAGCTCTAGGAGCTTGTTTTAAGCCGTATAATGATTTCTTAAGTTTATAAACATGGTCAGGATGCTTAAGATCCTCAAAACCAGGAGGTAGCTTGACAAACACTTCTTCTTCTATGACTCCATTAAGAAATGCACTCTTGACATCCATTTGATATAATATTATGCCATGATTAACTGCATAGGATAGATGTAACCTGATTGCTTCCAACCTTGCATCTGGAGCAAATGTTTCAGCGTAATCAATGCCTTCTTGTTGACTATAACCTTGTGCAACAAGTCTAGCTTTGTTTCTGATTACTTCATCTTGTTCATTCAGCTTGTTTCTGAATACCCATTTTGTTCCAATAATGTTCTTCTACTGATGTTTGGGTACCAGATCCCACACATCATTTCTTTGAAACTGATTGAGCTCTTCTTGCATAGCTAGTATCCATCCATCATCTGAAAGTGCTTCATCAACTGTAGCAGGTTCAATCACTGTTAACAATCCTATCATAGTCTGATCAGGTTCTGGAGTGTCTTCAGTAACCTGTATATCTGCAAAACTTTCATCTTGCTCTGGAGTTTCACATCCAGGCTCTTTGTCATCAAATTTAACATGCATTGATTCTTCAACACAGAGTGTCTCTGAATTTATACACTTTGTATGCCTTTGACCTTTCAGAGTAACCTAAAAAGATTCCTCTTTGGGCCTTGGAATCAAATTTCTTTAGGTAGAGCTTGTTATTGAGAAGAGAATTCATGGACAATTCCATGTTTTTCACAAAAAGTTTCAAATGGCTCATTTTCAAATTCTCCACCATGATCACTTTTGACTTTCAAAATTTTCATTTCTTTTTCAGATTGTATTTGAGTGCAGAAGTTACTGAATACATCATATGCATTATCCTTACTTCTCAGGAATTTTACCTAAGTTCATCTGCTGTAATTATCAATAATGACTAGTCCATATTTACTTCCATATAAGGATGTAGTGTTAACTGGTCCAAATAAGTCAATATGAAACAGTTCTAAAGGTCTGGAGGTTGAGACAATGTCTTTAGATTTAAAAGAAGTTTTAACAATCTTCCCTTTCTGGCATGCACCACAAAGTGCATCTGAATGATAGTCAATGTTAGGTAGACCTTTGACTAGATGTAACTTACTAAGCTTAGAGATTAATCTCCAGTTAGCATGCCCCAACCTTTTGTGCCATACCCACTTCTTATCATTCATTGATAGAAGACAAATCACCTTCTAATCAACCAGTTCAGAGAAGTTGATTTTATAGACATTTTCTACTCTCTTTCCTTTGAACACTATGGAATTGTCATCCTTGTTGATTACTATGCAGTTGGTCTTTCCAAACATCACATTATAACCATTGTCACAAAACTGACTGATACTGTAACAACCCGATTTTTGCTAGTTTTATTTTTAATTGTTTAATATGTGTTTATATGTGCTTGTGTTTGATTATTTATTCTTGGGTGTAATTTCTTGGGTTTTCGTGTTAGAACGGTATTTTCGTCATTTTGCGAGCAAGGGTGATTTAATAATTTCATAGTGAAGGTTATTTTTAGTGTTAGTATGAGGTATTATTTTTACTAAGTTACTAGTGTAGAAATTAGTTTTGGACCGTTAAGTTTCTGATAACTTTAACCGTAGGCGAGTAATTATTTGCGGGTTAGTTAGTAAGTGTATTGAGCTCATTAAGACATAACGGGTTAAGCCCAATAGTGCTGAGCCTATTTAAACCTTAGTCTTTGAGGAAATTAGGTCACCTAGTGTCATTTGTTCATTTCACATAATATTTTGAGAGAAGTAGAGAGAGGGTTTTGAGGAGAGAAGACTTTGGGAAGCAAGAGGAGGGTAGAATCTCAAGGGTTGGAGATAAAGTGAAGCACTAAGCTTAGATTGTTAAGAATTAAGGTAAGGGGGTTAGATTTCATTCATAATCTCTTAGTTCAATTTCTTCCCTAATTCTATGCATAAGTGCTTATTTGAATAAGTGATTATTTTGAACTTAGTTGTTGAAATTCGTGCTCTTGTTCTATTGATATGTTTGGGTATATGAAATTGATGATAGTTTGATTGTTGTTGATGAAATTGCATGTTCATGATATGTATAAATGGGTATATTATGAATTGTGCTCAAATTGGTGAATTATGATTTGTTGTTGTTAATTGCTGATGAGATCTTGATTAATTGTTGTTGTTGTTGCTATGAGATGTGTTGTTAATGATTGGATGCCATGGGTTTTCATAAATATGGAATTGTATGGAAATTGAATTGTTGATTGAGGGTTTTGTGAAACTATGTGAATTTGTTGGATTATGTTGCAATGATGTTTTAAACCCAAGTTCTATGTGGTTTTGAGTATCTTTTGAGTACATATACCTATAAACAACATTTGGGAACAAATTTGGGTGTTGGGAGATCAAAAATTGGGTTTTGGGGTGAAAAATGGTGCAAACCCGTGAAGAAATTACGCAGAACTGATGACAGTTCGTTTAAGCGAGCTGCAAGCGAAATGTCACTAGTAGCTACTGGATGAATGTCGCTTAAGCGAGATTTACTTCGCTCAAGCAAAATGCTCTCAGACAGCATGCCCTGTTTCGCGTTCTTGCGTCTTTTTTTGTACAATTCTGTTTTGAACTAGCTTTTGGTATAAACAAGAAAGTTTTAGATAATTGACTTAGCTTTCAAATGGCTTTGGTTTGATTGGAAAATGTTTTGTGGATTTTGAGTTATGATGATAACACTCCAAGTATGTCTTGGAGAAACTTTGAGAAAACGTAGCATAACTATTTCCAAGTCAGCCCCAAACTTATGGTTTGTTTCCAAACCTCAAAACATGAGTAGTAAGAGTTTATTTAAAGTTTTTAAGAGTATTTAACCTATGTCTTGGGGAATCAAACTTATTTTTCTTTTGAAAAAATGCTTTGGTTTTGCAAAATGATTAAGTGAGACGAATCTTATGATTTTTGTGATTTCGTCATATTTGGCCGGTGAAACGCACATGTATGCACAACTACTCTCATATGTGATTAATGTGTATACATAGTTGAGGCAATTGAGTTTGTGTGCTTGGTTTTGGTTCGATTGTCATAGTTGTTTTAAAGTTGTGAAAAATGAGACGAACTTGGTCGAATTTAATCTTTAAGCCCGATTACCTTGCAAATCTTTTATGAATGGTTTGATATGATTATATGTAGATGTGTGAATGATTGATGAGTGTTGAAAATGATGTTTATCATGGTATAGTGTATATTCTCCTTTACTTGAATTGTGAGAATTTATATGAAGTTGTTGAATTGTGCTGATGTTGTTGATCTTGATGTGATGATGCTAATTGTCGATTATTGATGGTGGATTTATACATGCTTAATGTTAATATTTGATACGGTGATTGCATGTATTGAGTTATGTTGTTGAATTCTTATGTGCAATTTGATAGTTGTTGTGTTTGCATGTATGAAAGGTGTTTTGGTGTTGATTATGGTGATGCTTGATAATAATCATGATGATGCTTGTTGAATTATTAAGGTGATGATGTTGGTGAATTATATATGTATATGTGCATATATGTTATTGGTGAATTTTCTTACATGCTATTGGTGTTGACTTGATGGTGTAAGCATGTATTGAAATATGTTGGTAATTGTTATGAAGTTGTGCGTACATATGCATTGTTGTTGATTGAGTGATATGTTCATGCATTCATAACATGTTGTTGAAGAATACTTTGTATTCAATTATTTGGGGTGATTATGATGTGTTTGTTGCATCATGGGGTGACGACCTCGGAGGTGATTTGGTACCACATGCATATAGGTGTCGTGTCTAGGCGCATTGCATGAAGTCGACTTGAGTCATAATATGCTTATGTGCTTGGTGATATATGTGTACTTGGTGAATAGATGTGATTGGGGAATTGTACACTTGGTGATATTTGGTGATATATGTGTACTTGGTGAATAAATGTGATTAATGAATGGTACACTTGGTGATATTTGGCGAATGTGTGAATATGTGTACTTGTTGATATTTGTTGTTAATGGTGATACTTGTACATTTGATGATTTTAATTGGTGATGTTTATTTCGGTGAAAATAATAAAGTGTGATTTATATGAATGTGATTTTATGATCCTTTGGTGACGATGACTTCTTGCTTATACTTTGAAATGATGAATTATATTTGTTAAGTTGATTAGGCTAAATGAAGAATAAGGTGAGTAATCCTTCCATTGATTGATATTGATAAATGATGAGCTTATCTCGATGACTTGATTTGAGAATTGAATATGCTTGCTATGCTATGTTAGAATTGTGATAGCATGATTTGTATGGAATGAGGGACAATATTCATGTAATGTTAGTATTCTAGGAGGGATGGTTATGTGTATGTTCCATGCATGAAATTCTTGAATGCTTATGATTGTTTTTTATTATGTTTGATGTGAAGCTAACCCCCAGTGGTCGTTCGGTTGACCGCCGCCTATTCGTATGAATGGGTAGACGGTGTGCATGATTAGTTTTGATTGCTTGCTTGGTGAGTTGCTTGAGGATAGCAGGAGCTACCTCTGTTTATCAGTTAGAGTCTTAGATTAGGCTCTGATTAGGTGTTAGTCTTTATGATTTCTGGATTTGTTTATGTCGTGGAGATTTTGCCCATATGTCGGGTTTTGGATATTATATTTCATGGATGTATTTATGAGTTGATGACATGTCTATTTGAGGTGTATGCTATATTTCCGTTGTGGTATTTTATTGTTGAAATTTTTCTGCATGTTGATTTGAGATTTATGGAAGACGTGACGTCTATTTCTTGAATATTTGTTATATTCGCGTGTTTTATCGATTTAATAGAAGTAGGGCGTTACAAGTTGGTATTAGAGCCATCTCGGTCTTGTCCGGACTAGAACTCGGATAAATTCCCTGTTTGTATGCGACATGTACGGAAGTACTGTCGGTACTTGTTGTGTTATTCCGTTCTTTTAGGTGGGTTTGAGCGTAGTGGGGGAGTAGCAGGTTGCTTCTAGTGTGTTAGTATGGCAAGGGAGGTAGCTTTGGCTGCAGAGGCTCAGTTGGTTGTGGTTGGTGTTAAGGTTCATGTTGATTTCGAGTTGGATGATGTTTGCTTCGTTGAAGGAAAGTCGTGAGAAAGGTGTTGGCGATTTGCCGGTAGTGCAAGAGTTTGCAGAAGTTTTCCTAGACGATATTATCGACTTACCGCCGAAGAGGGAAGTTGAGTTTGCAATTGATTTGGTGCCAGGAACGAGTCCTATTTCGATTGCGCCGTATCAGATGTCTGCATCAGAGTTGGGAGAGCTAAAGAAGCAGTTGGAAGAGTTGCTCGAAAAGCAGTTCATTAGGCCGAGTTTTTCTCCGTGGGGTGCTGCAGTGTTGTTGGTGAAGAAGAAGGATGGTAGTATGAGGTTGTGTGTGGATTATCGGCAGTTGAACAAGGTGACTATCAAGAATCAGTATCCGCTTCCGAGGATCGATGATTTGATGGATCAGTTGGTTGGTGCAGAGATGTTTAGTAAGATTGACTTGAGGTCAAGATATCATTAGATAAGAGTGAAGGCAGAAGATGTATCTAAAACTACGTTCATGACGAGTCAGAGGAGGAGCATGTTGAGCATTTGAGAATTGTGTTGCAAGTCGTGAAGGAGAAGCAGTTGTTCGCTAAGTTGTCGAAGTGTGAGTTTTGGTTGCGGGAAGTGAGTTTTCTTAGTCATGTGATTTCGAAAGGTGGCATTGTGGTGGATACGTCGAAGGTTGATGCAGTGATATAGTGGGAATCGCCGAAGTCTGTTTTTGAGGTTAGAAGTTTTCTTGGATTGGCAGGTTACTACCGGAGATTTATGGAAGGATTCTCTAAGTTGGGGTTGCCATTGACGCAATTGACTCGAAATGGACAAGCTTATGTTTGGGATGCTAAGTGTGAGAAGAGTTTTCTAGAGTTGAAGAAGAGGTTAACTTCAACGCCTGTGTTGATTTTGCCGAATCCGAAGTAATCGTTTGTTGTGTATTGTGATGCTTAAAGATGGGTCTTGGTGGTGTGTTAATGCAGAATCGTCAGGTTGTAGCTTATGCATCGAGGCAGTTGAAAGTGTGTGAGAAGAATTATCCGACTCATGATTTGGAATTAGCGGCAGTTGTGTTTGTGTTGAAAATTTGGAGGAATTATTTGCATGGTTCTAAGTTTGAAGTGTTCAGTGACCACAAGAGTTTGAAGTATTTGTTCGATCAAAAAGAATTGAATATGAGGCAGAGAAGATGGTTGGAGTATCTTAAGGATTTTGATTTTCAGTTGAGTTATCATCCCGGAAAGACAAATGTGGTGGCAGATGCTTTGTGTAGGAAGACGTTGCATATGTCTGCTTTAATGGTTAAAGAGTTGGAGTTGATCGAGAAGTTTCAAGATTTGAGTTTGGTTAGTGAGTTGACGCCAGATGGTGTGAGATTGGGAATATTGAAGTTGACGAGTAATATTTTGGAAGAGATTAAGAATGGTCAGAAGGAAGATTTGGAACTTGTGGATCGTGTGGTGTTGGTTAACCAAGGTAAAGACGTGGACTTTAGATTGGATGAGCATGGTGTCTTGATGTTTCGTGACCGAGTGTGTGTGCCAGATGTGTCTGAACTTAAGAAGCGTAGTTTGAGTATTCATTCAGGAGCGACGAAGATGTATCAAGATCTAAAGAAGTTGTTTTGGTGGCCTAGACAGAAGAACGATATAACAGAATTTGTGTATGCTTGTTTAGTTTGTCAGAAGTCGAAGATTGAACATCAGAAACCGTCGGGTTTGATGCAAACGTTGTTTGTACCAGAATGGAAGTGGGATAGTATCTCAATGGACTTTGTTGGAGCTTTGCTGAAGACTGTGAAGCGTTTTGATTTGATTTGAGTGATTGTTGATCGGTTGACGAAGTTGGCAAATTTTATTCCTATCAAGATTGGTATGTCTGTGGCGAGGTTGGCGGAGATCTACAATGAGCAGATTATCAGGTTGCATGGTATTCCTTCTCGCATTGTGTTAGATCGGGATCCGAGGTTTACTCCTATGTTTTGGCAGAGTTTGCAATCTGCTTTGGGAACTAAGTTGTTGTTGAGTTCTGCTTATCATCCTCAGACTAATGGATAGACGGAGAGGACTATTTAGAGTTTGGAAGATTTGTTGAGAGCTTGTGTTGAGCAGGGTATCAGTTGGGTCGAATGTTTACCGTTGATTGAGTTTACTTACAACAATAGTTTTCATTCTAGTATCGGGATGGCACCGTTCGAGGCTTTGTATGGTCGGAGGTGTAGGATGTCGTTGTGTTGGTATGAGTCACGTGAAAGTGCTTTATTAGGACCGGATGTTGTGCAAGAGATGACCGAGAAGGTCAAGATGATTCAAGAGAAGATGAGAGCGTCTTAGAGTAGGCAGAAGAGTTATCATGACAAGAGGAGAAAGGACATTGAGTTTCAGGTTGGTGATCATGTGTTTTTAAGGGTGAATCTTGTAACTGGTGTCAGACGTGCTTTGAAGGGTCGGAAGTTGATGACGCGTTTTGTTGGGGCGTTTGAGATTGTTAAGAAGGTTAGAGTTGTAGCGTATCGAATTGCGTTACCGCCGTCGCTGTCGAATCTTCATGATGTATTTCATGTGTCCCAGTTGCAGAAGTATGTGTATGACGAGTCTCAAGTGATTCCAGTGGATGAGTTGGAAGTATGAGATAATTTGACAGTTGAGACTTGGCCAGTCAGAGTTGAAGATCGTGAGGTGAAGCGTTTGAGAGGCAAGGATATCGTTTTGGTGAAAGTGATTTGGGGTGGACCAACTGGTGAGAGTGCTACTTGGGAATCGGAGAGTAGGATGAAGGTTTCGTATCCGAAATTGTTTTCTTCAGGTAATTTTCGAAAATTGTAACGCCCTAGTTTTTATTTAATTATTTTTGGTTGATTTTAAGTATTTTATATGATTTTTAAATGATTTATGTGATTATTTGGTGTGTTGTATTTTATTATATAGTTTTTTTTTTTATTATTTAATAGAAATAGGAGAGAATTAGAATTTATTGGTATTTTGAGGATTTATGAGAATTAATAGAAATTATTGGAGTTAGGAGGGGGTTACATTTTAATTATAGGAATTAAGGGGAGTTAAGTGAAATGAGAAGGGGGTTAAGGAAATATTGGTGAGAATAGGAAAAGAAAAGGCAGAAAACATTTTCACGTACAAGAGAAAAACAAAGTTTTGGGAGAAAAGGGAGAGAAGCCAAGAACAAGGGAGAAGAGCTAAAAGGGAACCTGATTTCTGTAGAGTTTTGAATCATCTTAATCCAGGTAAGGGTGAGGCTAACTAGCAATGATTTTAATACATAATTTCTGAAATTGGATTGAATGTTGTTCTTGAGTTAGGGTTAAGGATGGTTTTGTGGAATTGATAAAAATGAGATGAATTACTGTTTGATGTTGTTATTTTGTGTTCTTTGTTGTGCATTGTTGTATATTGAACCTATAAACATCTGTTAGAACACGTTTTGGGTAATCAGAGGTTAAAAATGGGGTTTTTGATGAGATAGGGTTAGAGAACCCGTAGAGCTTTTCCCTACCCAGATGAATGGTCGCTTAAGCAAGCAACCTGTCGCTTATGCGAGCATTCAAGCTTGCTACCCAGAATTGTCAAATGACCGTACGCTCAAGCGAGCTCCAAGCGAGCTCATAAGCGAGCAAATTCCAACTTTTGTCATTTTAGGTCGCTTAAGCGAACGGCAAGCGAGCCACAAGCGTGCAAACCCTGAAGCTACGTCTTTTTGGTCGCTCAAGCGAGCAGTAGGTCGCTCAAGCGAGCTGGGTCCTGTACAGCCTTTTTCTGATTTTTGCTTCGTGCACTAGGGGACCAATCTGAGCATTCCTAAATGTTTCCTTCTACTTGATTAACCTTGTTTATGTGATAAGTATTATGATTGAATGTAGAAGCATGTGAATATATATATATATATATATATATGTGTGTGTGTGTGTGTGTGT